>CM026393.1:53028494-53048570 GCA_014843695.1 Archivesica marissinica
GTCAATGTAGACATGTCATAGGCAATTGGAGAAGCAATAGTGAAAGATATGGTTGGGAAATCTTCAGAGGAATACACATGTATATGATCTAGACATGTCTAATGCTAAATGACACAAAAACACTGTTAAGTTGACAGGTGAAACAGTAGACAAGTATTCTCAACTACTCGTTCAGAGATTAAAAGCAGATGCTGAAGATATTTCAACACTATTTAGGTATGAGCTCAGTAGCCTTCCATCAGCTTTGCTTAAAAATAATGGACTACCTCGAGTACCTCAGAGACAAGTCTAGCAGACACTAGTTGGATACTTGGAGACTGCAGAATCATCGATGAAGAGGAACAATCTGATGCATTGACATGTTATGTGGTAGATGGAGATTCCTTGCTACAAAAGATTCCCTCGCAAAGGAATAAAACAGTTGGTGATATGTGCCAGCAATATCACAGTTATCAATTAAAATAACTACAAAAATGTCACTGTAGTGTTGTTTTTTGGAAGCTCCCACGAATCATCTAGTTTACTATACTATAGGTATAAAACTAGATATAGTATCGTATCTGCTCATTAACCACATGTATAGTGTACACACGTATAGGCATAATTTATTAAGCACTTGGGACTGATCTCTATAACAATGACAAAGATATTAATTATGAATTAATTTCTTTTAATTATGCATATCAGAACTGAACATACATAATATACAATTAAATAGTTTACATGTAGACACATACATTTACATATACACAAAGTAATACAAATATAGAAGGCTAGTCAGAATCACACATAAATGAACAGTATATTGTGTTCCAGCAACACTGTATATTAAACATGTTAGATGTTGTATTCACGTTATATCCTTTTAATTCATTTGACACATCATGGTACCTGGTCTCCTCGGATTTATACTGTAATCCGATATTAACTGCGCTAAGGCAGGGGTTTCATTGGCTACCAGCCCTCATTATCGAAAGTGATTGTCGTGGTGTTTCCACATCGTTTCCCATACTGTTCTCCGTGATATATATATTAGCTTTCTTAGTTCCTCAAATGATTCACCAGGAGCAATGGAATATGTCCAGGATCTCTCTTCCTGGAGCGAAATATAATGATATGGAAGACCACGTGACTTGCTGCCTTGTCAAATGTTGCTTGATACTCCTTGTCCTCAGTATGTTCTGATAACAGCAGATTGTATACTGCTTCATTTGTGGATTTTGTTTATTTCATGTTGTATCTGTACCAATGGTGGCTCACTTCGTTCCAGGGCTACGTAGTGGGCATCTTCGATGAGACCAGTGATACTGGTTTTAGGACTTCTGCTAGTTCTAGGCAATTGCGTCCCTTCTTTCCAGGGATACATAATGCAGTTAATCGATGAGGCCAATGGTAACGGTCTGATAACTGCTGCCAGCTCTAGGTTGGAGCTTGTGAACATAGTCAGGTGTGATTGTGTTTACCACGTCGATATTGATATTCAGCATATCAACCACACCTTGGACAGCTATGTTGTCAGCCCAGTCACCACGCTATAGTCCTGCAATATATGCCTCCATCGTGCTTGGTTCTGGAATGAAGATTGCATAGTCGTTGGCGAGCGGACTTGTCTTCAGGAACTGTATTAGCTGACTTCTGATGTCTGGACCGCTTACCCTTCCATCACCAGCTGGTACCATTGTCCTTGATACAGCATGAAAGAAACAGTTGCCATCACCAGGCAAATCATGAACGCAGAAGCCATATTTTTCAGCGAGTGTAGTTATCTTACCAAATCCACTCACTGGTATTGTAGACGAATGTGTTGATGGCTGCAATTATAGAAATACAAAGATGAAAATTGGTTTTGATGCACTAAATAAGTTAATTCTGCATTGCTATTTAGCTTAAATATAAGATTTGCTTATTACGATTCATTGTAGTTCTGTATTTAATTGATTAACAACTTAAAACTAGAGAATAACACTCGGAGATCAGAAGAAATGCTTGATTTTACCATGATTTAATCTTCAAAGGACGACCTCAAGGTCAGGTCACGGGGTATACTGCACGTAACATAGATGTGCTTAGGTATAAGTATAGTAGTGTCATGGATACGGTATACTCCACTGCACGTAACATAGAGGTGCTTAGGTATAATTATAGTCATGTCATGGATACGGTATACTCCACTGCACGTAACATAGAGGTGCTTAGGTATAATTATAGTCATGTCATGGATACGGTATACTCCACTGCACGTAACATAGAGGTGCTTAGGTATAATTATAGTCGTGTCATGGATACGGTATACTCCACTGTACGTAACATAGAGGTGCTTAGGTATAATTATAGTCGTGTCATGGATACGGTATACTCCACTGTACATAACATAGAGGTGCTGAGGTATAATTATAGTCGTGTCATGGATACGGTATACTCCACTGTACGTAACATAGAGGTGCTTAGGTATAATTATAGTCGTGTCATGGATACGGTATACTCCACTGCACGTAACATAGAGGTGCTTAGGTATAATTATAGTCGTGTCATGGATACGGTATACTCCACTGTACGTAACATAGAGGTGCTTAGGTATAATTATAGTCGTGTCATGGATACGGTATACTCCACTGCACGTAACATAGAGGTGCTTAGGTATAATTATAGTCGTGTCATGGATACGGTATACTCCACTGCACGTAACATAGAGGTGCTGAGGTATAATTATAGTCATGTCATGGATACGGTATACTCCACTGTACGTAACATAGAGGTGCTGAGGTATAATTATAGTCGTGTCATGGATACGGTATACTCCACTGCAAACATAGAGGTGCTTAGGTATAATTATAGTCGTGTCATGGATACGGTATACTCCACTGCACGTAACATAGAGGTGCTTAGGTATAATTATAGTCGTGTCATGGATACGGTATACTCCACTGCACGTAACATAGAGGTGCTTAGGTATAATTATAGTCGTGTCATGGATACGGTATACTCCACTGCACGTAACATAGAGGTGCTTAGGTATATTATAGTCGTGTCATGGATACGGTATACTCCACTGTACGTAACATAGAGGTGCTGAGGTATATTATAGTCGTGTCATGGATACGGTATACTCCACTGTACGTAACATAGAGGTGCTGAGGTATAATTATAGTCGTGTCATGGATACGGTATACTCCACTGCACGTAACATAGAGGTGCTTAGGTATAATTATAGTCGTGTCATGGATACGGTATACTCCACTGCACGTAACATAGAGGTGCTTAGGTATAATTATAGTCATGTCATGGATACGGTATACTCCACTGCACGTAACATAGAGGTGCTTAGGTATAATTATAGTGGTGTCATGGATACGGTATACTCCACTGTACGTAACATAGAGGTGCTGAGGTATAATTATAGTCGTGTCATGGATACGGTATACTCCATTGTACGTAACATAGCGGTGCTGAGGTATAATGATAGTCGTGTCATGGATACGGTATACTCCACTCTACATAACATAGAGGTGCTGAGGTATAATTATCGTGGTGTCATGGATACGGTATACTCCACTGTACGTAACATAGAGGTGCTGAGGTATAATTATAGTCGTGTCATGGATACGGTATACTCCACTGCACGTAACATAGAGGTGCTTAGGTATAATTATAGTCATGTCATGGATACGGTATACTCCACTGCACGTAACATAGAGGTGCTTAGGTATATTATAGTCGTGTCATGGATACGGTATACTCCATTGTACGTAACATAGCGGTGCTGAGGTATAATGATAGTCGTGTCATGGATACGGTATACTCCACTCTACATAACATAGAGGTGCTGAGGTATAATTATCGTGGTGTCATGGATACGGTATACTCCACTGTACGTAACATAGAGGTGCTGAGGTATAATTATAGTCGTGTCATGGATACGGTATACTCCACTGCACGTAACATAGAGGTGCTTAGGTATAATTATAGTCGTGTCATGGATACGGTATACTCCACTGCACGTAACATAGAGGTGCTTAGGTATATTATAGTCGTGTCATGGATACGGTATACTCCACTGTACGTAACATAGCGGTGCTGAGGTATAATGATAGTCGTGTCATGGATACGGTATACTCCACTGCACGTAACATAGAGGTGCTTAGGTATAATTATAGTCGTGTCATGGATACGGTATACTCCACTGCACGTAACATAGAGGTGCTTAGGTATAATTATAGTCGTGTCATGGATACGGTATACTCCACTGTACGTAACATAGAGGTGCTTAGGTATAATTATAGTCGTGTCATGGATACGGTATACTCCACTGCACGTAACATAGAGGTGCTTAGGTATAATTATAGTCGTGTCATGGATACGGTATACTCCACTGTACGTAACATAGAGGTGCTTAGGTATAATTATAGTCGTGTCATGGATACGGTATACTCCACTGTACGTAACATAGAGGTGCTGAGGTATAATTATAGTGTGTCATGGATACGGTATACTCCACTGTACGTAACATAGAGGTGCTATAATTATGTTGTCATGGATACGGTATACTCCCTGTAACATAGAGTGCTTAGGTATAATTATAGTCGTGTCATGGATACGGTATACTCCACTGCACGTAACATAGAGGTGCTTAGGTATAATTATAGTCGTGTCATGGATACGGTATACTCCACTGCACGTAACATAGAGGTGCTTAGGTATAATTATAGTCGTGTCATGGATACGGTATACTCCACTGCACGTAACATAGAGGTGCTTAGGTATAATTATAGTCGTGTCATGGATACGGTATACTCCACTGCACGTAACATAGAGGTGCTTAGGTATAATTATAGTCGTGTCATGGATACGGTATACTCCACTGCACGTAACATAGAGGTGCTTAGGTATAATTATAGTCGTGTCATGGATACGGTATACTCCACTGCACGTAACATAGAGGTGCTTAGGTATAATTATAGTCATGTCATGGATACGGTATACTCCACTGCACGTAACATAGAGGTGCTTAGGTATAATTATAGTCGTGTCATGGATACGGTATACTCCACTGTACGTAACATAGAGGTGCTTAGGTATAATTATAGTCGTGTCATGGATACGGTATACTCCACTGCACGTAACATAGAGGTGCTGAGGTATAATTATAGTGGTGTCATGGATACGGTATACTCCACTGTACGTAACATAGAGGTGCTGAGGTATAATTATAGTCGTGTCATGGATACGGTATACTCCACTGTACGTAACATAGAGGTGCTGAGGTATAATTATAGTCGTGTCATGGATACGGTATACTCCACTGTACGTAACATAGAGGTGCTTAGGTATAATTATAGTCGTGTCATGGATACGGTATACTCCACTGTACGTAACATAGAGGTGCTTAGGTATAATTATAGTCGTGTCATGGATACGGTATACTCCACTGCACGTAACATAGAGGTGCTTAGGTATAATTATAGTCGTGTCATGGATACGGTATACTCCACTGCACGTAACATAGAGGTGCTTAGGTATAATTATAGTCGTGTCATGGATACGGTATACTCCACTGCACGTAACATAGAGGTGCTTAGGTATAATTATAGTCGTGTCATGGATACGGTATACTCCACTGCACGTAACATAGAGGTGCTTAGGTATAATTATAGTCATGTCATGGATACGGTATACTCCACTGCAGGTAACATAGAGATGCTTAGGTATAATTATAGTTATGTCATGGATACGGTATACTCCACTGCACGTAACATAGAGGTGCTTAGGTATAATTATAGTTATGTCATGGATACGGTATACTCAACTGTACATAACATAGCGGTGCTGAGGTATAATTATAGTCGTGTCATGGATACGGTATACTCCACTGCACGTAACATAGAGGTGCTTAGGTATAATTATAGTGGTGTCATGGATACGGTATACTCCACTGTACGTAACATAGAGGTGCTGAGGTATAATTATAGTCGTGTCATGGATACGGTATACTCCATTGTACGTAACATAGAGGTGCTGAGGTATAATGATAGTCGTGTCATGGATACGGTATACTCCACTGTACGTAACATAGAGGTGCTGAGGTATAATTATAGTCGTGTCATGGATACGGTATACTCCATTGTACGTAACATAGCGGTGCTGAGGTATAATGATAGTCGTGTCATGGATACGGTATACTCCACTGCACGTAACATAGAGGTGCTTAGGTATATTATAGTCATGTCATGGATACGGTATACTCCACTGCACGTAACATAGAGGTGCTGAGGTATAATTATAGTCGTGTCATGGATACGGTATACTCCACTGTACGTAACATAGAGGTGCTGAGGTATAATTATAGTAGTGTCATGGATACGGTATACTCCACTGTACGTAACATAGAGGTGCTTAGGTATAATTATAGTCGTGTCATGGATACGGTATACTCCACTGCACGTAACATAGAGGTGCTTAGGTATAATTATAGTCGTGTCATGGATACGGTATACTCCACTGCACGTAACATAGAGGTGCTTAGGTATAATTATAGTGGTGTCATGGATACGGTATACTCCACTGCACGTAACATAGAGATGCTTAGGTATAATTATAGTGGTGTCATGGATACGGTATACTCCACTGTACGTAACATAGAGGTGCTGAGGTATAATTATAGTCGTGTCATGGATACGGTATACTCCACTGCACGTAACATAGAGGTGCTTAGGTATAATTATAGTCATGTCATGGATACGGTATACTCCACTGTACGTAACATAGAGGTGCTTAGGTATAATTATAGTGGTGTCATGGATACGGTATACTCCACTGCACGTAACATAGAGGTGCTTAGGTATAATTATAGTCGTGTCATGGATACGGTATACTCCACTGCACGTAACATAGAGGTGCTTAGGTATAATTATAGTCGTGTCATGGATACGGTATACTCCACTGCACGTAACATAGAGGTGCTTAGGTATAATTATAGTCATGTCATGGATACGGTATACTCCACTGCACGTAACATAGAGGTGCTTAGGTATAATTATAGTCATGTCATGGATACGGTATACTCCACTGCACGTAACATAGAGGTGCTTAGGTATAATTATAGTGGTGTCATGGATACGGTATACTCCACTGCACGTAACATAGAGGTGCTTAGGTATAATTATAGTCGTGTCATGGATACGGTATACTCCACTGCACGTAACATAGAGGTGCTTAGGTATAATTATAGTCGTGTCATGGATACGGTATACTCCACTGCACGTAACATAGAGGTGCTTAGGTATAATTATAGTCGTGTCATGGATACGGTATACTCCACTGCACGTAACATAGAGGTGCTTAGGTATAATTATAGTCGTGTCATGGATACGGTATACTCCACTGCACGTAACATAGAGGTGCTTAGGTATAATTATAGTCATGTCATGGATACGGTATACTCCACTGCACGTAACATAGAGGTGCTTAGGTATAATTATAGTCGTGTCATGGATACGGTATACTCCACTGTACGTAACATAGAGGTGCTTAGGTATAATTATAGTCGTGTCATGGATACGGTATACTCCACTGTACATAACATAGAGGTGCTGAGGTATAATTATAGTGGTGTCATGGATACGGTATACTCCACTGTACGTAACATAGAGGTGCTGAGGTTAGGTATAATTATAGTCGTGTCATGGATACGGTATACTCCACTGTACGTAACATAGAGGTGCTGAGGTATAATTATAGTCGTGTCATGGATACGGTATACTCCACTGCACGTAACATAGAGGTGCTTAGGTATAATTATAGTGGTGTCATGGATACGGTATACTCCACTGAACGTAACATAGAGGTGTTTAGGTATAATTATAGTCGTGTCATGGATACGGTATACTCCACTGCACGTAACATAGAGGTGCTTAGGTATAATTATAGTGGTGTCATGGATACGGTATACTCCACTGCACGTAACATAGAGGTGCTTAGGTATAATTATAGTCGTGTCATGGATACGGTATACTCCACTGCACGTAACATAGAGGTGCTTAGGTATAATTATAGTCGTGTCATGGATACGGTATACTCCACTGCACGTAACATAGAGGTGCTTAGGTATAATTATAGTCGTGTCATGGATACGGTATACTCCACTGCACGTAACATAGAGGTGCTTAGGTATAATTATAGTCGTGTCATGGATACGGTATACTCCACTGCACGTAACATAGAGGTGCTTAGGTATAATTATAGTCGTGTCATGGATACGGTATACTCCACTGTACGTAACATAGAGGTGCTGAGGTATAATTATAGTCGTGTCATGGATACGGTATACTCCACTGCACGTAACATAGAGGTGCTTAGGTATAATTATAGTGGTGTCATGGATACGGTATACTCCACTGTACGTAACATAGAGGTGCTGAGGTATAATTATAGTCGTGTCATGGATACGGTATACTCCATTGTACGTAACATAGCGGTGCTGAGGTATAATTATAGTCGTGTCATGGATACGGTATACTCCACTGTACGTAACATAGAGGTGCTGAGGTATAATTATAGTCGTGTCATGGATACGGTATACTCCACTGTACGTAACATAGAGGTGCTTAGGTATAATTATAGTCGTGTCATGGATACGGTATACTCCACTGCACGTAACATAGAGGTGCTTAGGTATAATTATAGTCGTGTCATGGATACGGTATACTCCACTGCACGTAACATAGAGGTGCTTAGGTATAATTATAGTCGTGTCATGGATACGGTATACTCCACTGTACGTAACATAGAGGTGCTGAGGTATAATTATAGTCGTGTCATGGATACGGTATACTCCACTGTACGTAACATAGAGGTGCTGAGGTATAATTATAGTCGTGTCATGGATACGGTATACTCCACTGTACGTAACATAGAGGTGCTTAGGTATAATTATAGTCGTGTCATGGATACGGTATACTCCACTGCACGTAACATAGAGGTGCTTAGGTATAATTATAGTCGTGTCATGGATACGGTATACTCCACTGCACGTAACATAGAGGTGCTTAGGTATAATTATAGTGGTGTCATGGATACGGTATACTCCACTGTACGTAACATAGAGGTGCTGAGGTATAATTATAGTCGTGTCATGGATACGGTATACTCCACTGCACGTAACATAGAGGTGCTGAGGTATAATTATAGTCGTGTCATGGATACGGTATACTCCACTGTACATAACATAGAGGTGTTGAGTTATAATTATCGTGGTGTCATGGATACCTTGTACTCCACCGCACGTAATCCAGAGCTGACCTTGAAAGGATATCGCTTTTTTGAAGGGCATTATGAGGTATCATTCAATGCGTCCACTCCCTATCAATGAGTTCACTCCCTATCAATGAGTTCACTCCCTATCAATGAGTCCACTCCCTATCAATGAGTTCACTCCATATCAATGTGTTCACTCTCTATCAATGTGTTCACTCACTCCATATCAATGTGTTAACTCCCTATCAATGAGTCCACTCCCTATCAATGTGTTAACTCCCTATCATTGTGTTCACTCCCTATCAATGTGTTAACTCCCTATCAATGTGTTCACTCCCTATCAATGAGTTCACTCCCTATCAATGAGTTCACTCCCTATCAATGTGTTCACTCCCGATCAATGCGTTCACTCCCTATCAATGTGTTCACTCCCTATCAATGTGTTCACTCCCTATCAATGAGTTCACTCCCTATCAATGTGTTAACTCCCTATCAATGTGTTCACTCCCTATCAATGAGTTCACTCCCTATCAATGAGTTCACTCCCTATCAATGTGTTCACTCCATATCAATGTGTTCACTCCCTATCAATGCGTTCACTCCATATCAATGTGTTCACTCCCTATCAATGTGTTTACTCCGTATCAGGGACTAGTAATAAATTGATGATATATGAGAAAGTTGTCAGTTGCTTATGTAGTTTGGAGTATTAAGTACTGCCTGGTTTGTGTCATTTACTGTAAATGTCCATTGTCTTGTAGTTGATAGCACATTGTACTGCGAATCCAGTGATGACCGGTTCGATCCCCCCTACCCACCTTGTCTGACCCTATTAATATTGACAGTCTTTCAGATGGAATTTTAAACCGAGGTCTCGTGTCGGTGCTTTACAGAGAGCACGTGCACGAACCAGAGAACACTCTGTATCACTGAACGAGTAATCTCTTCATACCAGGAGGTGACGCTCATATACATGTAAGGCATTCGGTAGCGACGATAAATAAACGCAAATCCTGCTTGTCTAGTAGTGGTGTTCAGCGGTTTTCATGGATCGAGTGTCTTGATCTTATGATGACATTTGATATTTGAAGTCAACAAATCATGTAAGTATTTCATACATACAACAAATTGATTGGACCATAAGTCATTACAATCGGTACTTCCCCAGTGTAGCAGATAACATAGATATGGTATAGTATGTATGAAACTGTATTAGATGTGTGTCGAGTGATTAAAAGAGATGCACTTTCATCATCGGTTATGATGTTTAGTAGCCACATAGTAATTTGTATGTACTGATAGGGTGGAAAACTCGCATATTTGTAAAACGTTATCTCCCATAGGAAATGAAACGAGTACATCTAATACAAATGCTGAGCGTATTAAATTTCCTCAGTCTCAGTTTTTCTGGCTAATGTACAAATAGTGATATTAGCAGTGCCGTAGCCAGAATCTGAAAATAACCGAGGCGACCGCCCCGTCCCCGAATTATTTTTGTGTATGTCATTATCAGAGTTTTTAGGCTGTCCGATTAGCGCAGTTTTTAGGCGCGCACGCTTCTCACCAATGCAACACGGGTTCGAACCTCAGACCAGGAAGTATGTGAGATGGTACGGTGGTCGCCAGATCGTACAGGTGGATTTTCTCTGGGTACTCCGGTTTCCTCCAACATGAATGACGACATTTACACATTCATCCGCGCCAACGAGAGTGATTAATATAAGTACTAACAAATAAAGTTTAAACTTTCAGAGATGTCCTATACCTGTCGTTACTTGCCAAATTCTAACCGAGGCGAGTTCCTCATTTGCCTCAGTGTGATAACGGGACTGCTATTAGTGTTATAGGATATGGCATTTTGAAACTAGGTGGGGATAAGTCGTGTAAATATGCATGTAAAATTCATGATTTGTCTTTATAAATGAATACAAGCTTTTGAATTGTTCTGTCTGATAGACTCATCGTATTTCACGTATTAAGTTTTGCATTGATACAGACCTAGTGGCCGAGTGGTTAATGCCTTTTGCTGGATTGTATTTATTTATTTTGTAGAGACCATCTGGTTCTTTTACGTGCACGGTGTAAAGCACCGATACGAGACCTCGGGTTAAATACCCATCTGAAAGACTGTTTTGTATTAGGGTCAGACGGGGATCGAACCTGAGATCCCTGGAGTATCAGTCTAACGTGTTAACGCATAGGCCTACACCTCCATATAGGCCTCTATTGCCGAGTGGTCTCGCGTTGTAGTTAGAACTCGCTTTTCATCGCTTTATGTTCATATAAATATACTGACCTGACTTTCCCTTCTCTTCCTTCTTTTTCGTTATTTTGTTCTTTTTCACCACATTTGGACAGCTCTTGTTCGTTACTCCTACTACATCATCACCAGCATCATCAGCGGCACTATGATGATGATTATCACCATTTTGTTTTGGCTTGCAACAGCACAAAGTGAAAACCAGTGACAGGAAACTTTTTAGCAGTTTCATCTTGAAAAATTGCAGATGAACGTTTCCAAGTAACGACGCTTAGTTAGTGACGTCATAACGTCGAAACGTCAGCGTCGTATAAACGTTTAATATTTGTATTTCTGGACGTCGTTATAGCGCAGTGGCTGTGCGTTCGCTTCAAGTGCGAAAGGCCCGAAGTTCGCGCCCCGCTGGAGCCACATTGCCTCTTCTCTGTCCTTCATGGTGATGGATTCCATCAGGAATGAGGTCTCGAGAGTGATTAATATAGGTTGTGAGAACCTGCTTCACAATCGAGCATAAATTGGTATAAAATTCGTATTACCTAGCGTATTCATTTAACAGTTTACTAAATCTATATGTGAATTATTGGTTATAGGGAGAGAAAATGGGAGTTTTGGTTATAGGGAATGATGGATACAAATGGGAGTTTTGGTTATAGAGAGAGATAGATACAAATTATGTTCAATTATATAGCTCAAATGGGACTTTTGGTTATAGGGAAAGATAGATACAAATGGGAGTGTTGGTTATATGGAGAGATAGATACAAATGGGAGTGTTGGTTATATGGAGAGATAGATACAAATGGGAGTGTTGATTATATGGAGAGATAGATACAAATGGGAGTGTTGGTTATAGGGAAAGATATATACAAATGGGAGTGTTGGTTATAGGGAAAGATAGATACAAATGGGAGTGTTGGTTATAGGGAAAGATAGATACAAATGGGAGTGTTGGTTATAGGGAAAGATAGATACAAATGGGAGTGTTGGTTATAAGGAGAGATAGATACAAATGGGAGTGTTTGTTATAGGGAGAGATAGATACAAATGGGAGTGTTGGTTATAGGGAGAGATAGATACAAATGGGACGTTTGGTTATAGAGAGAGATAGATACAAATGGAAGTGTTTGTTATAGGGAGAGATAGATACAAATGGGAGTGTTGGTTATAGGGAGAGATAGATACAAATGGGAGTGTTGGTTATAAGGAGAGATATATACAAATGGGAATGTTGGTTATAGGGAGAGATAGATACAAATGGGACTTTTGGCTATAGAGAGAGATAGATACAAATGGGAGTGTTGGTTATAGGGAGAGATAGATACAAATGGGAGGGTTGGTTATAAGGAGAGATAGATGCAAATGGGAGTTTTGGTTATAGGGAGAGATAGATACAAATTATGTTAATACAGCTATCTGTGTAGTCAATGATACTACGGTATGTTTGAGACACTGGGCCTCCGCCCGTGACCGAGTTGTGATGTGGTTGACTTCCAAGCAATTGCCCTGCACCGCCGTAGGGTTCCAGTCTGTCGATTATTCACTAATTTACTTCTGACAAAATGACAGTTGATATTATCAGAATCTTTATACGGTCTCGGTGTTAAAATATATTTATATGACTGACCAGGCAAACTGTAGCAACGCCTGTTCCCATGCTACCAACACTCCTGTGAAGTTTCATTGATTTCTTGTAAGTGGTTGCTAAGAAATAGCGCGGAGAAGAATAGAGAAACAGGCGGTTGCAAAGGGCCATAACTCAATGACAAATTATCCTAGAAGAACGCGCAGACGATATGTACAACTAGTCTTAGTATCAATCACTCGTGTGAAGTGCCATTGCTTTCTGTTAAGTGCTTGTTGAGAAAGAGCGAAGACAAGAATAGCTGGTCGGACGCACAGACGCATGAACTGATGAAGCGGCAACTATATGCTTCAACTTTGGCAAGTGTAACACTCCCAGCGTGTGTTATACGGGTTCTTCCCAGGGTGTGTGAGGACATAGTGCCTCATAGTAACATCTTCCCTTCTACGCATGCGCCAACTTTAAGTTCTCGCGGTTTTCAGTTGTGTTCGGTGTGGTCTAGATGTCCGGATGAGGATGTAGTGTAGAGACATTCAGCTCCGTGTTAGTGTATAATCATTCAGCTCCGTGATAGTGTATAATCATTCAGCTCCGTGTTAGTGTATAGTCATTCAGCTCCGTGTTAGTGTATAATTATTCAGCTCCGTGTTAGTATATAATCATTCAGCTCCGTGTTAGTATATAATCATTCAGCTCCGTGTTAGTGTATAATCATTCAGCTCCATGTTAGTGTATAGTCATTCAGCTCCGTGTTAGTGTATAATCATTCAGCTCCGTGTTAGTGTATAGACATTCAGCTCCGTGTTAGTGTATAATCATTCAGCTCCGTGTTAGTGTATGCTCATTCAACTCCGTGTTAGTGTATAGTCATTCAGATCCGTTTGTTGTTCTACATTATCCTTACATCACCAATATATCGTCATGACATATATAGTCCCAAATCGCGCACGTCGAAATCTCTCGAATGTGTTACGTCGTTACCAGTTGCCCATATGAGCGACGCCTCCTGAAGAGATTAGTCATTTTACATTTTTGGAGGATAGTGCAATGATACAGAGAGAGACATATTCCAGAGTCTCCTCTGGTTCTTTTGCGTGCACGGTGTATAGCACCGACACGAGACCTCGGTTTAGCGTCCCATCTGAAAAACTGTTAATTTTATTAGGGTCAGTCGGGGATCGAACCTGCGATCCCTGGATTACCAGTCCAGCGTGTTACCACTGGACTACAGATCCGTCTCTTCTCTGACTTGTATACCACCACATGTGTCTCATCTGGTTCTTTTACGTGCACGGTGTAAAGCACCGACACGAGATTTCAGTTAATAGTCCCATCTGAAAGACTGTTAATTTTATTAGGGTCAGACGGGTGATCGAACCTGCGATCCCTGGATTACCAGTCCAGCGTGTTACCACTGAACTACAGATCCATCTCGAAGTAGTGGTGTCCTGAAAGTTACTATCTTGTGCGGGCCTCGTTCGTGGGGATACGTACGCGCCGGATTCTCGCTCAAACCACCATCAGCTGCTCTTATTTCTGTAGAGTTCGATGATAGAAAGGCGATGCTGTGAAGTCCGCTGGTATAAGTATAATTATATGTATTCGTTGTATGGCAGTGTGCAAATGGAGCTTGTATAATATACCTTACAAGACAGACGATTTGACACCGTTTACTGGATAGTTCATGTAATCATAAACTTTATTTATTTTACAATGATTGGGAAGCAAGTTTTAACAACTTATATTTATCACTCTCGTTTGCGCGGATGAAAGCGTATATGTGGTCATTCGTGTGGGATGAAACCGGAGTACCCGGAGAAAACCCACATGTCCGATCTGGCGGCCACAAATACAAATGCATAGCATTTATATAGCACAAAAATGAAAAATTATACTATTGCGCTTCACAATTACAGTTGCAAATTTAAACATTTACACATGACAATAATATATGGAAATATAGATACAAATGTATACATATATAGATATGACTAGGATTCTAGTAATTGGATAAGAACATATTACATGTATATCATAATATCTACACCATTACCGTATATAAGTGAGTGAATGATTGGATAAGCGAGAAAAGTGGCAATATGAACCATAGATCCAAACACCGCCATAAGAATGACAACCGTGATGTGGCCAGTACAGTGATTGGGCCGGTACATGCACCACACGACAGAGCTCTAACCCAAGACAATGCCCATACAACACTTCACTCGTCAATCCACTACTTATAAAGTCGATCTTTGATCTTATTGAACACGTATTTAAACTGTTGTATATCATCGCATATGTTATTTTTGTACCAAGAGCACAAAACTTATCGTTCTTGAAATTGCCTATACAGATGGGTTTTCAGTTTTGATCAGAAACTGGCCTCCGACTCAATGTTTTTCAGATAACTAGGTGGATCGTTCCACAATTTGGGTCCAACGACGGCCATAGATCTATCGGCTCATTTTGTTCGTCGTCTTCGGGTGTTAAAGTTAGTGTCACTTTGTGATCTTAGTCTGACCTTCCTCGAATGGGTACACACATTTCTCCTAGATATACTGGAGCTGTTCCATTATTGACACGGAATACCATCACTAGAACTTTGAAAATGATTCTGGCTTTAACTGGAAGCCAGTGCAGTTCTTTCAGAAGTCCCGCACTTGGTTGTTCAAACGAGGCATTAAGGATTACTCTAGCGGCATGATTTTGGACTCACTGTAGTTTGTCGACTTGGAAGGCTGGAATGTCGTTAACCAGACCGTTGCACAAGTCGATGTGCGAATGAACCAACCCGTGTACTAATGATTCAGTAGACATTTTGTGAGATGCTTACCTATAGCTTTATGATTTCGTAACTGCACACGTGCTATCTGACACTTTATTTGGATGTGATGGTCGAAGTTGAGTCATGAGAACAGACAGATCTCTGACATAATCTACGCATTTTACGTCACACCCGCCAACGTTGACACTAGAAATGTTCAAATATGATCACTGTTGCCTAGTTCCATAAATGATTACTTCAGTAATAGAGTTATTCATCTTCAATTTGAAAGTTGTCATCCATGTTATTATTTCATTGAGGCAACTGTCAAGTTGTAGAACAATTGCCTCTTTAGGAGAATTGCCTGCTTGAATTTTGAATGCAATCTTGTGATCGTCTGCATATCCATACAGATCAGCTGGATATTTCTGCATCACGCGATTCAGGGCTGATATGTACAGGGTAAAGATCACCGGTCCAGCATACGAACCCTGTGGAACACCGAAGCTCAATGGCTCAGTTTCGGATGCTGACTGTTACACCATGACTTTCATTGTTCTGTTCGTGAGATAAGACTCGATCCATTTCAAGGGAGTGCTTTGAATACCAAAATATTTCTATAAGATTTTGATCAGTATCGGGATATCAATGGTATCGAATGCTGCGCTCAAGTCCACCATGACCACGATTGTGACTTGGTTTTTATCAATGGTTTCTAAGAGGTCACTATACATTTTGACCATAGCCGTTTCAACACCATGCTATTTTCTATGCGCACTTTGGTTATCTGGAAGGAGACTGTTAGCTTCGATATGTTTATTGATTTGGCTTAGTGCAGCTTTTTCAAGAATTATGGAGGAGATGAATGTTAGATTTGAGACCGGCCGATAGTTTTCAGTCCCTCGCGGGGACTTAGACATGTTTTCCTGGGCAGGCGTAGCCGACCTACGCGATTAACCAGTACTAAGCAATGTGTGTGAGGTGCCTTGCTCAATGACACTACATACGTGGCCTGACCGAGTATCGAACCCGGGACCGTTCGATTCCAAATCCGACGCTCTACCACTGGACCACGGACGCCACTAAATGGTGACTAAATCCGCAACACAATGCGTCAATTAAGCCACTGCTTTTAACTTATTTAAAATGTCGTTCCTGAATATTTTACTAAATGTTCTTTTAAACATAATTATATTCACAGGCATGCTATTCATATAATGTTAGTTACACAATGTGATATACATGTAGACGCAAGATACGGAGGTGTTGAATTGAATACCGAATACCGGATACCGGCGTTTTCCCCACCGTTGGATTTATCCACTCTTCGGTAACATTTTGGAGATACGTTACTATAAACAATATGGCGGCCTCCATGACTTGGGTTGATTTGTTAAGAAATTCTCAGAAAACATGCATGATTCAAGATGGTAGGTCTCTAAGTGCACAGTGGTTTTTTTTATCAAGATTCTGACTATCAAAATTAATTCTATCTATCTTCCTGTAATGTCGAACCCCTCGAGCACAGGATTGGATTATTAGAATGTAACAAGATGGGTTTTTTTATATGAAGAATAATCATAATCCAATCAGAACGCTCGTTTCAACGCGAATTGTGCCACTTTAGAAATTTTCAAAACAAATTGTAAATTCTACGAAATCTCTTTTGACGTACATTTTTGCCGAATAAACCTACACGTTAGTGGAAACACATTTTATTGATAATGTTATTCACAGTTAAAACTCTCCCGTCGATGATTTTTTTTTTGTTGCTGACAGAACCCGTGTCCTAGTATGTGTGTGTTTACAAAAATCGAAAATAGTCGCTCAGAAACGATATAAAATTCCAATCTTTTATTTCATACGATATAATGCTGCTTTAATTTATAAAAACGACTTTAGAATATAAAATATGCTACGCGTAATTGAGGTTTAGCATTTAGACTTTGAAAAATGCCTGGAATAGTCCAAATATTTAGACTTGAATTGCAGAGTTTCACCATTCCAAATCGTGTTTACATGCACTTAGTTTATACAAATTTATTTTAGCTCGATTGCGAAACAAGTTCTTACAACTTATATTAATCACTCTCGAGACCTCATTGCTGATGGAATCCATCGCCACGAGGGCGAGAGAAGAGGCAACATGGAATTTAAATGCCTTGCCTAAGGGCACAATCATATTCATAACGGCTCCAGTGGGGCTCGAACTCTGGACCTTTCGCACCTGAACCAAACTCGTATCCATTGCGCTATCACAACTTCCACCGCTATCACGACTTCCACGACAAATATACATGCACTCAAATAGCAGGGTTGAAACTAAACAGTAGCCACCACAGGCACAAGATACTTTACTTAGCCAAGTCCATCAACTATCCAACATGCATGTACAGTTGTTCATACCTGTTGCTGTGACAGAACCTACACTCACAGTTGCTGTGACAGAACTTACACTCTCAGTTGCTGTTACAGAACCTACACTCGCAGTTGCTGTGACAGAACCTACACTCTCAGTTGCTGTGACAGAACCTACGCCCACAGTTGCTGTGACAGAACCTACACTCTCAGTTGCTGTGACAGAACCTACAATCTCAGTTGCTGTGACAGAACCTACAATCTCAGTTGCTGTGACAGAACCTACAATCTCAGTTGCTGTGACAGAACCGACACTCTCAGTTGCTGTAACAGAACCTACAATCTCAGTTGCTGTGACAGAACCTACACTCTCAGTTGCTGTGACAGAACCTAAACTCTCAGTTGCTGTGACAGAACCTACACTCTCAGTTGCTGTGACAGAACCTACACTCTCAGTTGCTGTGACAGAACCTACACTCTCAGTTGCTGTGACAGAACCTACACTCTCAGTTGCTGTGACAGAACTGCAATAGCAGTTACTGTACAGAAGCTACAATCTCAGTTGCTGTAACGAACCTACAACTCAGTTGCTGTGACAGAACTCAGCTACAGTTGCTGTAACAGGAACCTACACTCCAGTGGCTGTAACAGAACTACACCACAGTGCGTAACAGAACCGACACTCTCAGGGCGAAACAGAACCACAATCTCAGGCTGTAACAGAAACCTACAAGCGAAGTTGCTGTAACAGAACCTACACTCTCAGTTGCTGTAACAGAACCTACACTCTCAGTTGCTGTGACAGAACCTACACTCACAGTTGCTGTGACAGAACCTACACTCTCAGTGGCTGTGACAGAACCTACACTCTCAGTAGCTGTGACAGAACCTACTCACAGTTGCTGTGACAGAACCTACACTCGCAGTTGCTCTGACAGAACCTACACTCACAGTTGCTCTGACAGAACCTACACTCTCAGTAGCTGTGACAGAACCTACACTCACAGTAGCTCTGACAGAACCTACACTCACAGTTGCTGTGACAGAACCTACACTCACAGTTGCTCTGACAGAACCTACACTCACAGTTGCTGTGACAGAACCTACACTCTCAGTTGCTTTAACATAACTTATGTATACATGCTATGTGACTTGTCTTACACTCTGTCTGTGACAGAACTTCCACGCTGTCTGTGACAGAACCTACACTCTGTAAATCACCGTGACAGAACTCATGTATACATGTTATGTGACTGGTCTTACACACCTTCTGTGACAGAACTTCCACTGTCCCTGTTACAAATTTCCATTTTTGCACTGACTCCATTCGAAAATTTACACTGCCTCCATGTTGCATGATACCAGAACTTACGCTGTTCTTGATTCTTGTAATATTTCAGGACGGAGAAAGCTCCATTTCACACTGCAAGATGGTCGCGAGTTGGCTGAAGAATATGACATGAGAACCAATGATCTCGTTGGTAAGTACAAACAAAACCACGCACACACAAAGAGACATTTGAAGACAAAGGGTAGGGTCCTTGATGTGTTTTAAATTTAACGATCATCAGTTATTTTTGTGTGCTATCATTATACATGTAGATAGGTTTTTCCATAATATCGCCATCTGCCAAATTATACAACAGGTGTGCACTGACTAAGTTTTGTTAACCCTTTACACGCTAGCAGCAGATAAAAACTTTTTCAAACAGCATAGAGCCAGATCAGATGACACAGTACGTGTCGTCTGATCAGGCTCTATGCTGTTTACTATTCAGATAGGGGAGCTAAAACTCTTGGCTGAATAGCAGACAACAAAGATCCTGATCAGATGCAGCGTTACGCCGGGACTGATCTGGAT
>CM026393.1:53049570-53172277 GCA_014843695.1 Archivesica marissinica
CAGCTGTACCACATGGTAAACAGAAACCGATAGTTTCCTGGTATAATGTTCAAATTATTCTTTAATGGACAATTACTTGACCCCTTCTAATCACCTTATCCACTAAACCACATTACTAAGCTTATAGAAACGCCACAGGAGAACAATACATTGTTGTTTCTTGTGGCATTGTTTAATGTGTGTGTGGGCGTCTCTTTTTGATATCTACTGACGTTGGCATTTATACTACGCAAATTTGGACAACTACTGTATGATGCTGCAATGATTTGTGAAATAGAACACAACAGAACCTTATTGCGGCGTATGCGATTAGTACATAGGTCCTAACACACACATGTATAAATAGTTAAATACATTTATAAACATATTCATATCAAACAACCAATGACATAGCCAGCTATACGTACCACGAGTCTATACGAGTATGTGTGTTTTACGTTTATTTATCGTCGCTACCGGTTGCCCATATGAGCGACGCCTCCTGAAGAGATTAGTCATTTTAGATTTTGGAGGATAGTGCAATGATACAGACAGAGACCCATTATAGAGTCTCCTATGGTTCTTTTACGTGCACGGTGTAAAGTACCGACAAGAGACCTCGGTTTAACGTCCCATCTGAAAGACTGTTAATTTTATTAGGGTCAGACGGTGGATCGAACCTGCGATCCCTGGGTTACCAGTCCAGCGTTTTACCACTGGGCTACAGATCTGTCTACGAGTCTAATGTTGTCCTACTGTATAAATGTTCTAGAAATTCAACACATTCACGTTTACAGAAAATATTCAGGTATTTATGTATTTTCGTTATATAATTTCTATCATACCCATTAATGTATGTGATCCATGCTTTTCTTATGAAGTTTATTATAAGTGTACATTATGCACTGTTCGGTCATGTTTGGGCGACGAACAATGATCATGTTCAATGCCTAATAAACTTTGAAACCTGGAAACTAGAGTTCTATATTTATAGAGGGTGACCTAATTAGTTCGGAATTAATCTTTCTCAGAGCGCTCCGAATAAATATATTATAAGTGTAAAACATGTCATATTTGTATCACCAATGTATCATCAATCCAATTCCAAAATCGTCTAATTCTGATCCAAGAGATCCTTTGTCTTATAGGGGAATTGCTTTGGCTTCTTCAAGGTATAAACTATACTGTAGCATTTTGAACGAACGATTTTGGAATTGGATTGATGATACATTGGTGATACAAATATGACGATAAATAAACGTAAAACACACATACTCGTATAGACTCGTGGTACGTATAGCTGGCTATGTCATTGGTTGTTTGATATGAATATGTTTATAAATGTATTTAACTATTTATACATGTGTGTGTTAGGACCTATGTACTAATCGCATACGCCGCAATAAGGTTCTGTTGTGTTCTATTTCACAAATCATTGCAGCATCATACAGTAGTTGTCAAAATTTAGTATAAATGCCAACGTCAGTAGATATCAAAAAGAGACGCCCACACACACATTAAACAATGCCACAAGAAACAACAATGTATTGTTCTCCTGTGGCGTTTCTATAAGCTTAGTAATGTGGTTTAGTGGATAAGGTGATTAGAAGGGGTCAAGTAATTGTCCATTAAAGAATAATTTGAACATTATACCAGGAAACTATCGGTTTCTGTTTACCATGTGGTACAGCTGTTAAGGAAACAATTAAATCATAACATGAAAATTGGCATACATATATCTTAACAATATGTGTAACTGGCCGCCATCTTGAATTCCAAACTTGTCGAACTTAAAATTCTATATTTAGCGTACCTTGGCTTCTTAGCCATATACAATATATGACTGGTGTATAATATAACATTTTCAATATGGCTGGCTCATTTCATTGGATAGCGCCGGTAACATCCGAACTAACCTTGAAGTTACGTTATTGTGAGAACAGCTATGCGTCATCGATGATGCAATCAATGACGTATCGCTACCATTAATGTGTTGTTCACGTGACTACAATTACCCATTGACCCACAATGCACTTGCATTGTTTATAAGCGTCCCGTGTCTATGTACAACAGTAAGCACAGTGCGACTGATCTCCCTGGCTGTCCGATTAGTGCAGTGGTTAGGTTGCTCGCTTCACTTCACCAATGCATCCCGGGTTCGATCCTCGGACCGGGAAGTATGTGAGATGGTACGGTGGTCGCCAGATCGGACAGGTGGGTTTTCTCCGGGTACTCCGGGTGCACGCATCTTCAGCAATCGGGTGAGATTTCCCATTGGAGGTGCTAGATTTACTCTAGCTGATGGGAGTGGTGTCGACAAATACATTGAAACTAGTTGTGTACACTAAAATAATAACCTGGATGTCAGTGACATGTGATGTTTGTAAACCAGTACATAATGCTGATGAATGATCCTGTCTGTGAATAGTACGTAGATATGTGTGGCACAAAGAGCGAGAACGCTAAATTACCTGGCATTTATTCGTGTGAAACGCCGATACATCTATACCTTCCCTGTTGTAGACACCTTTTGATACATCTATACCTTCCCTGTTGTAGACACCTTTTGATACATCTATACCTTCCCTGCTGTAGACACCTTTTGATACATCTATACCTTCCCTGCTGTAGACACCTTTTGATACATCTATACCTTCCCTGTTGTAGACACCTTTTGATACATCTATACCTTCCCTGCTGTAGACACCTTTTGATACATCTATACCTTCCCTGCTGTAGACACCTTTTGATACATCTATACCTTCCCTGTTGTAGACACCTTTTGATACATCTATACCTTCCCTGTTGTAGACACCTTTTGATACATCTATACCTTCCCTGCTGTAGACACCTTTTGATACATCTATACCTTCCCTGTTGTAGACACCTTTTGATACATCTATACCTTCCCTGCTGTAGACACCTTTTGATACATCTATACCTTCCCTGCTGTAGACACCTTTTGATACATCTATACCTTCCCTGTTGTAGACACCTTTTGATACATCTATACCTTCCCTGTTGTAGACACATTTTGATACATCTATACCTTCCCTGTTGTAGACACCTTTTGATACATCTATACCTTCCCTGCTGTAGACACCTTTTGATACATCTATACCTTCCCTGCTGTAGACAAATTTTGATACATCTATACCTTCCCTGCTGTAGACACCTTTTGATACATATATACCTTCCCTGTTGTAGACACCTTTTGATACATCTATACCTTCCCTGCTGTAGACACCTTTTGATACATCTATACCTTCCCTGTTGTAGACACCTTTTGATACATCTATACCTTCCCTGCTGTAGACACCTTTTGATACATCTATACCTTCCCTGCTGTAGACACATTTTGATACATCTATACCTTCCCTGCTGTAGACACCTTTTGATACATCTATACCTTCCCTGTTGTAGACACCTTTTGATACATCTATACCTTCCCTGCTGTAGACACCTTTTGATACATCTATACCTTCCTTGCTGTAGACACCTTTTGATACATCTATACCTTCCCTGTTGTAGACACCTTTTGATACATCTATACCTTCCCTGCTGTAGACACCTTTTGATACATCTATACCTTCCCTGCTGTAGACACCTTTTGATACATCTATACCTTCCCTGCTGTAGACACCTTTTGATACATCTATACCTTCCCTGCTGTAGACACCTTTTGATACATCTATACCTTCCCTGTTGTAGACACCTTTTGATACATCTATCCTTCCCTGTTGTAGACACCTTTTGATACATCTATACCTTCCCTGTTGTAGACACCTTTTGATACATCTATACCTTCCCTGCTGTAGACACCTTTTGATACATCTATACCTTCCCTGCTGTAGACACATTTTGATACATATATACCTTCCCTGCTGTAGACACATTTTGATACATCTATGCCTTCCCTGTTGTAGACACCTTTTGATACATCTATACCTTCCCTGCTGTAGACACCTTTTGATACATCTATCCATTCCCTGTTGTAGACACCTTTTGATACATATATACCTTCCCTGCTGTAGACACCTTTTGATACATCTATACCTTCCCTGCTGTAGACACCTTTTGACACATCTATACCTTCACTGCTGTAGCCACCTTCTGATAAATTAATATACAAATTCAAGTTGTGAATAGATCCTGACAAATCATCGCATTACAATTTAAAATATCTATGACACTAGTGTAATTTCCGTACTCCTTTGTACAGGAATTAAAATTTACACCGTGACACAGATGTCATAATCACTGCCTCCGGAATTACTGAGCAGAGTAGTCTGTAAAATAGCACGGTGTAGTACATGCTTGTAACATACGTGTGCGTGTAACATACGTGTGCGTGTAACATACGTGTGCGTGTAACATATGTGTGGATGTACAGTAAGGTGTAGTACATGCGTGTAACATGTGTGTGGATGTACAGTAAGGTGTAGTACATGCGTGTAACATGTGTGTGGCTGTACAGTAAGGTGTAGTACATGCGTGTAACATACGTGTGCGTGTAACATACGTGTGCGTGTAACATACGTGTGCGTGTAACATACGTGTGCGTGTACAGTGAGGTATAGTGTATGCGTGTAACATACGTGTGCGTGTACAGTGAGGTATAGTGTATGCGTGTAACATACGTGTGCGTGTACAGTGAGGTGTAGTACATGCTTGTAACATACGTGTACATGTACAGTGAGGTGTAGTACATGCTTGTAACATACGTGTACATGTACAGTGAGGTGGTGTACATACGTGTAACATACGTGTGCGTATACAGTGAGGTATAGTGTATGCGTGTAACATACGTGTGCGTGTAACATACGTGTGCGTGTAACATACGTGTGCGTGTAACATACGTGTGCGTGTAACATATGTGTGGATGTACAGTAAGGTGTAGTACATGCGTGTAACATATGTGTGGATGTACAGTGAGGCGGTGTACATGCGTGTAACATACGTGTACATGTACAGTAATGTGTAGTACATGCGTGTAACATACGTGTGCATGTATAGTGAGGTGTAGTACATGCTTGTAACATACGTGTACATGTACAGTGAGGTGGTGTACATGCGTGTAACATACGTGTACATGTACAGTAAGGTGTAGTACATGCGTGTAACATACGTGTACATGTACAGTAAGGTGTAGTACATGTGTGTAACATACGTGTACATGTACAGTAAGGTGGTGTACATACGTGTACCATACGTGTGCGTATACAGTGAGGTATAGTGTATGCGTGTAACATACGTGTGCATTTATAGTGAGGTGTAGTACCTGCTTGTAACATACGTGTACATATACAGTGAGGTGGTGTACATACGTGTACCATACGTGTGCGTATACAGTGAGGTATAATGTATGCGTGTAACATACGTGTGCGTGTACATTGAGGTGTAGTACATACGTGTGCATGTACAGTGAGGTGTAGCACATACGTGTAATTTGGTTGTGAATGTTGCAATATGACATCTGCATTTATAAGTTGTTTCACCACATGTTATGCAAAAATTCTAAAATATTCCAAATTGCAGCTGATATATTGTATTGTAATTCGTACAAGTCTCTTTAAATATTGGTGACAATATCTACTCAGTCAAGCAGCTGATGTATCAATAACTCTTAATGGCTTCCCTACAATTGTTCAACCAATCCGTGGTCACTATTTCAATAATTACATCTGACCTGTAAGCCGATGCGGAATCATACGAGATCAAACGTACATTATGGTGTAAGGGAGATAACCAATAGCAAACATATACGTTTCAGGTGCTTATGTCTCTTTGCTTGCTCGTATTCCTCAGCAGCATAGTTCGCTATTGTTGTCTACGGCCAGTACTAGATGGCGTGTAAGATTAGAAAAGGCTACCAACCAGTACACTCTTTAGTCAAATTCGAATTTTCAAATTCTTTCTCGTGAGGAATTTATCCAGCTGGTTTGAGGAATGTCTGTGGTTATACCACCAATAATAGACGGAGAGTCGCCATAGCTGTTTGTGCAAGTTTAAAACCCAACACAAACAAATTGTCTATCACATAGTCTGTATCTATCTCTATTTCGGGAAGGGTCGTAACTAATGTTGCTAGAATGTGTGGCCCGACCCGCTTGCCTTTCTTTAATTTGTCATATTCTGTATTCACATGTATAATGTAAAACAAATCGAGCAATAAAATATGATTAAACTAAAAATCTATCCCTATGTCATGTTTGTAACATTCTGACATATTCTCATATTAAACCCTAACATCGGTAGATTATTCCTGTTTATTGTTGGCAAGTAAACACACTTATTCCATAGTGCCTAAGATTTATCAAACGATATGGAAATAAGTGTGTATACTATTTCGGTCAAGATTACAAATGACCTGCTGTGTTTGGATGGCAAATTACCTACAATAATTGTGCATAAATGTCTCAAATAAGACATTTAACTGAGTTGTCATAATCAAAACGGATGGCTGTAAATGCTTCCTTTCAGGAACTTGAAAGACAAATTACTTCTCCATTAACTGCAGCCCTATGAAAATAACATCTAATTGACATGAACTTAAGACAGAAATGCCATCACGATAAAACGTCTTGACATTAGACAAGATCGTAGACTGTCAATACAGTATGTCTGCACACTACACAGACAGATATAATCGTATGTACTGTATCGAAACCACATCAAACAAAGGTCTCGAAAATTAATAGCGATTGGTCGCGTCTGAGGCTAATATGGAGAAAGCCTGACCGCGTCTAAGGCCCGGTCAGGGTTGAATCGCCTATAGATAACACGTACTAAACAGGTGTACATAAATTGTACTTGAAACAGAAAATAAAACTTGCAAGTCAATTATCCAAATCTACAATACTAAGAATGATTTTCTTCCGGTACGATCACTTCTCACAGTTGGTGTCAATTACATGATGTCACCGCTTGGACTTGTTCACGAAATCCGATTGATCACAACTTACATACGCTCTATGAAATAATACAATTGTTCAAGCGCTCCTTGTGATAATATTCGATCTGCAGCGCTGACTATATTGCGACATCAACAGTTGCTTTTAATATATTGCTTATACTCACTTGTTACGGCATACAATTCACACGACACCGGTCGTTGTTCGGGGAGTGCAAATGGATTCCTCTCGTAGGAAGCCTAGATATATCAGATTCTGCTTAATGACAGTGACATTGAAGGATGTGCTTACGTGTGTGACCCGGATTCGGATGCGCGATATCTCGTAATTTCGCATTTCAGAATATGATTGACAGTTCAAGTTCTGGTTAGTATAATGAGTTTGTGTCATACACCATGTCTTTCTTGAACGTTGTCGTATAATTTAAGGTATATCTTGCTGAATATACGTTAGTAGATGTAGGCATATACCGTGTACGCGAAAGACAAATTTAGATTTTTAAATTCTGTGAACTTCTGTCAAATTACTATAGGTAGAGGACATTTTTCAGATATGTGTTTGACTAGTACAAGAGCAAATGTGTTATACATAGAATGTAGATTTTACAGTACTGCTTATATCTTATGTAATTCAATGGGGCTTGTATGACAGAAATATATGCATATTTTATTTATTTTTGCTTATTGAGCTTTGTTGGTGTATCATTTGAGAATCATCAGGCGATGATGGCAATGTACCTGGTAGTAAATGGCGGACCTGGTAGTCAGCCGGCTGATCACTGTGGGCGTAGTCGCCATGAACCTGGGATGTTCATGCTGGTATCGCCCATATTTCAAATGAACCCGGTGAAATCGGCGACAATTGTGAAACCAAATAACAATTGGGAAACATATTGTGTACCAACTATAGATACATTTGCAAGTATAGAACATACTTTAATTGCTGCTGAAGGTCGTTGCAAAGCCCCGTTGAATTACTGTTGAAGGACGTTGCAAAGCCCCACTGAATTACTGTTGAATGTCGTTGTAAATATAGACAATACCATTATATGATTTTGATCTGTCTCCAGCACATATCTCACAAGTATATATCCATCTACATCCGTTATGTCAAAGTCGGTTATGTCGAATTATCCGGTTATCTCGAAGTCCCGTTTCAGACACTATCATTTTACATATAACTGGATCTGTTTATATCGAATTTCGTTAATTCAAACTTCGGTTATGTCGAAGTATTTTGTTCGGTCCGACGAAATTCGACATAACGGATGTAGACTGTATATGACTTCTTTTGAACATTTAATTTTTAAAATTTTAATATATTAAATTTGGAAATGAAATTTAAATACAATTCGATATATTTATTTATCAAACCAGTATCATATCATACCAAGTCCATATCATACCAGTAATCATTTTTCAAAACAAACCTCCCCTGCACATTCTTGTAATGATACTCGGTTTTCAGGAATTCCTGGAAATATATTTGGTATTGAGTTCAAAATATAAAATGTTGATTAACTGATTCCCGTCCGTAGCCCGGTGCGATTAGTATTCTAATTTCGGAAGTAGTTCTTAGACGTAATTTGGGTTGTTCGATTTAACATTTCTCTCCCGGATTTCTAACAAAAGAGGATGTTTGCTTTCCTCAGTCACATATTAGTGAGGGTATAGACTGCTGTTGTGACATTGTGTAAATTGAACAGGAATATAACACTCGATATAAGTTTTTCTTGGTAAAAATATAATTCAAACGAACTACAGCTGTGGAAGTCGTGATAGCGCAGTGAATGCGCCTTCGCTTCAGGTGCGAAAGGTCGGGAGTTCGAGCCCCACTAGAGCCGTTACAATTGTGCCCTTAGGCAAGGCATTTAAATTCCACGTTGCCTCTTCTCTCTCCCTCGTGGCGATGGATTCCATCAGGAATGAGGTCTCGAGAGTGATTTATATAAGTTGAAATAACTTGTTTCGCAATCGAGCTAAAATAAATTTGTATAAACGAACTACAGCTGCGGTGTTATTGTCGCAGTCATTTGGTATTTCGCGGTTGTTGGCGCAGCCATTTTCATTTCCTCGAATTGTTACACGTGGTAAAATTGTAATAAAACGAACTACAGCTGTGGTGTTATTGTCGCAGTCATTTGGTATTTCGTGGTTGTTAGTTTATACAAATTTATTTTAGCTCGATTGCGAAACAAGTTCTTTCAAACTTATATTAATCACTCTCGAGACCTCATTCCTGATGGAATCCATCGCCATGAAGGAGAGAAGAGGCAATGTGGAATTTAAATGCCTTGCCTAAGGGCACAATTGTAACGGCTCCAGCGGGGCTCGAACTCCGGACCTTTCGCACCTGAAGCGAACGCACATCCACTGCGCTATTCGTGGTTATTGGCGCAGCCATTTTCATTTCCTCGAATTGTTACACGTGGGTGATGCTATCCAGCTGGATTTTAGAAATGGAATTGATGGAAAACGAAGTGGCCACTCCCATTAACTTATATGTGGTCAATAAAAAGTATACCTGCCGGAAAGGAAGAAAGATAGACAGTCATATAGTTCCAATGGAACACCTATAGACACCCTCGTATGACCTTTCAAATGAGCCATGACCCATGATATTGAGGTTGACCTTTCAATGTCAAATCAATGTCATGTGAAATCAACATATTTGTTCTTGTTGTCTAATACCAGCGCGGGTTTTGCAACTCCCCCGAGTGCTATCCGCCAAATTAAATGTTTAAGGAAGTGAAAGGAAAGAGTGGAAGTCGTGATAGCGCAGTAGATGCGATGCGCGTTCGCTTCAGATGCGAAAGGTCCGGAGTTCGAGCCCCGCTGGAGCCGTTACGATTGTGCCCTTAGGCAAGGCATTTAAAGTCCATGTTGCCTCTTCTCTCTCCCTCGTGGCGATGGATTCCATCAGGAATGAGGTCTCGAGAGTGATTAATATAAGTTGAAAGAACTTGTTTCGCAATCGAGCTAAAATAATGTGCATAAACTAAAGGAAAGAAATAAAGAAAAATACACCAAAGCATATAGCTGTAGCATTCTTTCACAAGAATGAAACAGAATAAACAGAACTGGCTTTCCCTTTCATTCAGATTGACACTGGGGGACAACACTAAGTACTTTTCATGGAAAAAATGTTTTACTAATTTCCCTCCCAGCTATTCGCCAATAAAGTGACATTTAGTCATTTATACGAAAATACATTGTTTCTCCTAAAACATAACTCGCCCTTAACGAAATTGCCGCACAAAAGAGTTTTCTTTTATCAAAATCTCTTCACTAATCAGAGAATTTAGCGGTAAATCAACGCATTGTCTCAGACTATGCATTGTCTTTCCATTATCAAATTAATTAAAAAGCCACAGGAAAACTTGAACGCAATTCAGACACGGGGAATTTCTGTGATCAAGATTAATCAAGAAAAACCGTTCCGTCGCCCCTTGAGATTCATTTTGCGTATATTGTTTCCACTCCAAAGCGGACAGTTTAATGCGGTTTTGTTGAACATCGAGCTCTAAAGTACCACTGTTGATGAAACAAACTACAGATTTGTTTGCTGACACCCTCGTGTGTGTACCAACTACACTGTACATCGACTGTCACAATGATTGTCGAACCTGTAAGCCATGATATTATTGAACGACATCTTAGTATTTACTCAGACGCCTGGAATCTCATCAATAACCAAAGAATCAATTTACCGTACCCCACCCACTACACGTACAGTAATGAGGAACATCTCAAATTGTAGATTTGTTATTATAATGATCTACAGTACTATGCAGTGCATTGGTTTAAACAGTATTTATTCCAATAAATTTACATGTATAACACAAAAAATGTTACAAATTACATAAATTGTGAATGGTCTGGATTGGAAAACAAGTTTTCAGAAAACTTATATTAATTCCCCTCCAAAGCAGTGCATTGTTTGTTTATTATAGTGTCACCCTTATTGAAAAGGGTCAGCGCTTTCTGAATTATGAGACACCTCTTACATCAGTATTTCCTGAATCACATCATTACAGGTCAGGCGCCAGGGTGATTAATCGGCTCACCAACTGGCCGCATCAGCCTGAGAATGGACCCCTGACTAGTTTCGAATCTTCCACCGCCAGCCCGCTCCATTATGCGAACTCCATAACAACTAGGCTACTGAGAAAGTATATATTTATTCTTTTTTCAAATTATTTTGTGAATATATTTTTTTTTTAATTGACGACGCTTCAAACTTATGTGGTATATATGTGTGTATTCGTATTATGACACTCACATTGTGTGTGCGTGTGATCCGCTATCGGTTGAATGCAAATAAGATGAGTCCGTAAAACACGATTGATTGCAAATAAGATGGGTCCGTAAAATACGATTGAATGCAAATAAGATGGGTCCGTAAAATACGATTGAATACAAATAAAATGGGTCCGTAAAATACGATTGAATGCAAATAAGATGGGTCCGTAAAATACGATTGAATGGAAATAAGATGGGGCCGTAAAATACGATTGAATGCAAATAAGATGGGTCCGTAAAATACGATTGAATGCAAATACGATGGGCCGTAAAATACGATTGAATGCAAATACGATGGGCCGTAAAATACGATTGAATGCAAATACGATGGGCCGTAAAATACGATTGAATGCAAATACGATGGGCCGTAAAATACGATTGAATGCAAATAAGATGGGGCCGTAAAATACGATTGAATGCAAATACGATGGGGCCGTAAAATACGATTGAATGCAAATAAGATGGGTCCGTAATATACGATTGAATGCAAATACGATGGGCCGTAACATACGATTGAATGCAAATACGATGGGCCGTAAAATACGATTGAATGCAAATAAGATGGGTCCGTAATATACGATTGAATGCCAATAAGATGGGGCCGTAAAATACGATTGAATGCAAATAAGATGGGCCGTAAAATACGATTGAATGCAAATACGATGGGCCGTAAAATACGATTGAATGCAAATAAGATGGGTCCGTAATATACGATTGAATGCCAATACGATTGGTCCGTAATATACGATTGAATGCAAATACGCTGGGTCCGTAGAATACGATTGAATGCAAATACGCTGGGTCCGTAATATACGATTGAATGCAAATACGATGGGGCCGTAAAATACGATTGAATGGAAATAAGATGGGGCCGTAATATACGATTGAATGCAAATACGCTGGGTCCGTAGAATACGATTGAATGCAAATACGCTGGGTCCCTAATATACGATTGAATGCAAATACGATTGGTCCGTAGAATACGATTGAATGCAAATACGATGGGTCCGTAAAATACGATTGAATGCAAATACGATGGGCCGTAAAATACGATTGAATGCAAATATGATGGGCCGTAGAATACGATTGAATGCAAATAAGATGGGCCGTACAATACGATTGAATGCAAATACGATGGGCCGTACAATACGATTGAATGCAAATACGATGGGCCCGTAATATACGATTGAATGCAAATACGCTGGGTCCGTAGAATACGATTGAATGCAAATACGCTGGGTCCGTAAAATACGATTGAATGCAAATACGATGGGCCGTAAAATACGATTGAATGCAATACGATGGGCCGTAAAATACGATTGAATGCAAATACGATGGGCCGTAAAATACGATTGAATGCAAATACGATGGGTCCGTAAAATACGATTGAATGCCAATAAGATGGGGCCGTAAAATACGATTGAATGCAAATAAGATGGGTCCGTAATATACGATTGAATGCCAATAAGATGGGGCCGTAAAATACGATTGAATGCAAATAAGATGGGTCCGTAATATACGATTGAATGCAAATACAATGGGCCGTAAAATACGATTGAATGCAAATAAAATGGGTCCGTAATATACGATTGAATGCAAATACGATTGGTCCGTAGAATACGATTGAATGCAAATACGATTGGTCCGTATAATACGATTGAATGCAAATACGCTGGGTCCGTAATATACGATTGAATGCAAATACGATAGGTCGGTAATATACGATTGGTCCGTAGAATACGATTGAATGCAAATAAGATTGGTCCGTAATATACGATTGAATGCAAATACGCTGGGTCCGTAATATACGATTGAATGCAAATACGATTGGTCCGTAGAATACGATTGGATGCAAATACGATGGGTCCGTAGAATACGATTGAATGCAAATAAGATGGGTCCGTAATATACGATTGAATGGAAATACGATGGGGCCGTAAAATACGATTGAATGGAAATAAGATGGGGCCGTAAAATACGATTGAATGCAAATACGATGGGGCCGTAAAATACGATTGAATGGAAATAAGATGGGGCCGTAAAATACGATTGAATGGAAATAAGATGGGGCCGTAAAATACGATTGAATGCAAATACAATGGGGCCGTAAAATACGATTGAATGGAAATAAGATGGGGCCGTAAAATACGATTTAATGCAAATACGATGGGGCCGTAAAATACGATTGAATGCAAATAAGATGGGGCCGTAAAATACGATTGAATGCAAATAAGATGGGGCCGTAAAATACGATTGAATGCAAATACGATGGGTCCGTAGAATACGATTGAATGCAAATACGATGGGTCCGTAGAATACGATTGAATGCAAATACGATTGGTCCGTAGAATACGATTGAATGCAAATACGCTGGGTCCGTAGAATACGATTGAATGGAAATAAGATGGGGCCGTAAAATACAATTGAATGCAAATAAGATGGGGCCGTAAAATACGATTGAATGCAAATAAGATGGGTCCGTAATATACCATTGAATGCAAATAAGATGGGTCCGTAATATACGATTGAATGCCAATACGATGGGCCGTAAAATACGATTGAATGCAAATAAGATGGGTCCGTAATATACGATTGAATGCCAATAAGATGGGGCCGTAAAATACGATTGAATGCAAATAAGATGGGTCCGTAATATACGATTGAATGCAAATACAAGTGGTCCGTAGAATACGATTGAATGCAAATACGCTGGGTCCGTAGATTACGATTGAATGCAAATAAGATGGGGCCGTAAAATACAATTGAATGCAAATAAGATGGGGCCGTAAAATACGATTGAATGCCAATACGATGGGCCGTAAAATACGATTGAATGCAAATAAGATGGGTCCATAATATACGATTGCATGCCAATAAGATGGGGCCGTAAAATACGATTGAATGCAAATAAGATGGGTCCGTAATATACGATTGAATGCAAATACGCTGGGTCCGTAGAATACGATTGAATGCAAATAAGATGGGCCCGTAAAATATATGGCCGCCATGAAGCGGTGCTAATAACATAAGCTGCTTCGTGAAATATACATTTGATGGTAATTCTAATGACCATATCAATATTCATAAAGCATGGTCCATTGATAAAAACAAAGTAATTGTACCGTAACGGGAAATGTGTTCCTTCCGGTTCCGGGTACATTGCAAATTCCCGTAATTATCAGTTTTTTGGACAGGCGTTATTTCGTGTACTGGCGTAATGCATATTATCTTGACAATTCATTTATTTTATTGTTGGATACACTTAGCCAGAGTCTCCAGTCATGTCTCCAGAAATATATTATCTATTGTATTAGTTGGAGGATAGTGTACGATGCAGAAAACGCTCCAATTGTAGAAGTATCTCTTGTTCTTTTACATGTCCTGTTTATTAAAGTTTAAACTTTATTTATTTTACAACGATTGCGAAGCAAGTTCTAACAATTTATATTAATCACTCGAGTACCCGGAGAAAAACACATGTCCGATCTGGCGACCACCGTACCATCTCACATACTTCCCGGTCCGAGGATCGAACCCGGGTTGCATTGGTGTGGTGAGAAGCGGGCGCGCTAACCACTGCGCTAATCGGACAGCCTGTGTACAGCACCGAAACATGAAACCTCGGTTTATAGTTCCATATGAAAAACTGTTAATAGTATTAGGGTCATGCGGAGGATCAAACCTGCGATCCCTGGATCCGCTATCCAAAGTTGACGTGTCATTCCACACCCAGTGTGCATCCATACGCTATGTACCCAATGACGTATTTCATACGTTTCATACGTGTCAGTATAACGTATATTCTTGCACCATGTCACTTTAATTACAGTAGCTATGGAGTCGTCTTGTGTAATTAGTCAGTTGCAGGCATAATCGATGTTAATGTCCGTTTACATGAGGAACTACTATCCGTCGGAGATGACGAATGTGGTTGAAGTTCGTGCTCTTTAATGGAGATAGACTGCAGAGATGGGACAAATTACAGTTGATTGTGTTGTAGGGGAAATAAATTATAATAAAAGGACATTACGAGACAAAATTGAAGCAACACAATGACGCATCAATATTATTAATACCAGCAGATCTATTATGCACGTTAGCCCATTCAACACCAAGTAACTGCCATGGATTGATAGTGCATGCTATTTTTAGACAATAATTTAATAAGAACTTGGAATTTGGACTGTGATTTGTTTATTCTGAAATAGTATTAATACCAGCAGATCTATTATGCACGTTAAAGTACCGTAACTGTTGTTTGTTTATTCTGAAATTGTATTAATACCAGTAGATCTATTATGCACGTTGAAGCGCCGTACTGTGATCTGTTTATTCTGAAATATTATTAATACCAGCAGATCTATTATGCACGTTAAAGCGCCGTACTGTAATCTGTTTATTCTGACATTATTAATACCAGCAGATATATTATGCACGTTAAAGTACCGTACTATGATCTGTTTATTCTGAAATATAAACATAACTAATATTACTTGTTATATATATTGAAACTTTAAACGAGAATTAGTGAAATCATAGTTTATTCCAGACTATGATACAACATAGGTAAAGAAATATACATTTTACACACACTTTAGATACATGAATGCAAATACAGTCTGCATCCGTTATGTCGAATTCCGTCGGACCGAACTAATTACTTCGACATAAACGTAGTTTGACGTAACGAAATTTGATATAAACGGAGTCAGCTATATACATGTATATGTAAAATGATAGTGTCTGAAACGGGACTTTGATCCGACTTCGAGATAACTGGATAATTCGACACAACCGACTTTGACATAACGGATGTAGGCTATAGATCAGAACCAAAAACTATATAGCTTATAGAGGTATTCTCCTATACTAAAATACGTAACTATTGTAGCTAAGGTATGGCAGTGGTGTAATGTAAACTATTTATTTCAATTTGAAATAATGGTAATTAGTATATATGTTTTAATTTGGGAATAGCAGTAAAGATACCGAGATTATTAATATCGCGTTACGGACTTAGTCACCATTGGTGAGATCATGTGTAAGCGGCCCGGCTAGCTCAGTCGGTAGAGCGTTCGCCCTGTAAGCGAAAGGTCCCGGATTGGCCGCACATTTTTCTCACCCTGTGACATTTGGCGCCCAACGAGGGACCGCGACTGGATATATACTTCGAGATCATGTTCACCTTGTTCTCTATCCCTAGAAATTCGTGGAAGAATTCCAATTTGGTGGGGAAGTATGTCGCAGTACGGACTTAGTCATCTTGGTGGAGATTATGTGTAAGCGGTCTGGCTAGCTCAGTCGGTAGTGCGTTCGCCCTGTAAGCGAAAGGTCCCGGGTTCAAGCCACGGGTTGGCTGCACATTGTTCTCACTCTGTGACATTAAGGTGAAAAACTACATGTAGTAATTAATCTAGAATGTTGAAATTGAAATTAATTTAGAAGAAAGAGGAACTGAAAGAAAGAGGAAAATACCGAATATATTTATTCGGACCAGACGAGAATTAAAACACACGTAAAAGGACCAGAGGAGATTCTGGAATTGGTCTCTGTCTGTATCATGCACTATCCTCCAAAATATAAAATAACTAATCTCTTCAGGAGGCGTCGCGCATATGGGCAACACGTAGCGACGATAAATAAACGTAAAACACAATAAAACACACCAACCCATATAAAATCTATGCGACTGCCAATGTTAATTTCGAAAGATGGGCTTGAATTACCATACTAGTGTGTACGGATGCGGCCATTTTACATTACTGATTCGCCGTATCTGCATTCGGTCATGAATAGTCTGCACACCGATAGTAGAAGAGCTGTCAATGTCACACAGGGAGGCTACTCTAGCTGGCTAACAAAGAAAGATAAATCATGCTTCCGAACTGGCTTATACGGGTTTCCTATACGCCCGACTAGTTGAGAACCACGGCACTAACCTCCATTTGTCGCGCAGAATACCAGAAAGAAGTGGAAATCCCTCCTTGTATGCATGTACTATAACATAATAGATACATGTATATTAATATACATTTACCGGCAATGACCTACTTATATAATCTGAGAAGAAACCAATTAGTCTCTATGTAAGGACGGTATATAACTAATTATGTATTGTCTAGTCGAGAATACACTCCCACAATAACAATAGTACAATAAATAAGCAGTTTAAATAGTCTCGTCTGGGTTGTACGGTCGTATTGCACTGGGTTTATCATTGGATTCACAGCGACATCGCTGGCTTTTCTATTACCTCCCGTGGAAAATAAAGTCCGAATGATCCCGAAATGTGTACTAGTAGGCCAATGTAGCAAGATGGACGTGTAAGCAACTAACATGTACGCAATGTGTACTAGTAGGCCAATGTAGCAAGATGGACGTGTAAACAACTAAGATGTACGCAATGTGTACTAGTAGGCCAATGTAGCAAGATGGACGTGTACACAACTAACATGTACGCAATGACAGGTACGCATTCCCCTTGCTAATCTCTGAGTGAAATGTACACGTTCCACTTTACTACTAAATTAAATGTAATAGGTATACGTTCCTATTTAATAGTGTAAGCATGACAGGTGCACGTTCCCCTTTACTAATGTAAGGATGACAGGTACACGTTCCCCTTTACTAATGTAAGGATGACAGGTGCACGTTCCCCTTTACTAATGTAAGGATGACAGATGCACGTTCCCCTTTACTAATGTCAGAATGACAGGTGCACGTTCCCCTTTACTAATGTCAGAATGACAGATACACGTTCCCCTTTACTAATGTAAGGATGACAGGTGCACGTTCCCCTTTACTAATGTAAGGATGACAGGTGCACGTTCCCCTTTACTAATGTAAGAATCACACACAGGTTCCCCTTTACTAATGTAAGGATGACAGGTACACGTTCCCCTTTACTAATGTAAGGATGACAGGTGCACGTTCACCTTTACTAATGTAAGGATGACAGGTGCACGTTCCCCTTTACTAATGTAAGGATGACAGGTACACGTTCCCCTTTACTAATGTAAGGATGACAGGTGCACGTTCCCCTTTACTAATGTAAGGATGACAGGTACACGTTCCCCTTTACTAATGTAAGAATGACAGGTACACGTTCCCCTTTACTAATGTAAGAATGACAGGTACACGTTCCACTTTACTAATGTAAGAATGGCAGGTGCACGTTCCCCTTTACTAATGTAAGAATGATAGATGCACGTTCCCCTTTACTAATGTAAGAATGACAGATGCACGTTCCCCTTTACTAATGTAAGAATGACAGATGCACGTTCCCCTTTACTAATGTCAGAATGACAGATGCACGTTCCCCTTTACTAATGTAAGGATGACAGATGCACGTTCCCCTTTACTAATGTAAGAATCACACACAGGTTCACCTTTACTAATGTAAGAATCACACACAGGTTCCCCTTTACTAATGTAAGAATCACACACAGGTTCCCCTTTACTAATGTAAGAATCACACACAGGTTCCCCTTTACTAATGTAAGAATCACACACAGGTTCCCCTTTACTAATGTAAGAATCACACACAGGTTCCCCTTTACTAATGTAAGAATCACACACAGGTTCCCCTTTACTAATGTAAGAATGACAGGTACACGTTCCCCTTTACTAATGTAAGAATGACAGATACACGTTCCCCTTTACTAATGTAAGAATGACTGGTGCACGTTCCCCTTTACTAATGTAAGAATGACAGATACACGTTCCCCTTTACTAATGTAAGAATGACAGGTACACGTTCCCCTTTACTAATGTAAGAATGACAGGTACACGTTCCCCTTTACTAATGTAAGAATGACAGATACACGTTCCCCTTTACTAATGTAAGGATGACAGGTACACGTTCCCCTTTACTAATGTAAGAATGACAGGTACACGTTCCCCTTTACTAATGTAAAAATGACAGGTACACGTTCCCCTTTACTAATGTAAGAATGACAGATACACGTTCCACTTTACTAATGTAAGAATGACAGTTGTACGTTCCTATTAATCCTTACTAATAGAAGAATAAGCAGGATGTATATTACATATCCTGTATATTCCTATTTAGAGTGTACATGGTGTTTTGGAGGGTATATTCTACCACCCAGCATACCCGTGTTCGAACACTATTCCATACTTGGATGTATGCGCTATATACCTTCCCGTATTTGGTAGGTTGAAAGCTTTACGTATACTATTGGGGTGGACGCATGTAAAATAATCAACTGTGAAAAAACAAGGAATTCATAGAGCATTTCGTAAAATAACCGAGGCAAACCTTTTAGAATGATGGTATGGGGGAGCGCCCCCCCCATAATTTCTATTTTTGGAGATGCTTGTCTGTGCATTCTGAATGCAGTTTTATCCAAGTTATCCTATGCGTGTCGTTACTTGCCAAATTCTAACCGAGCCGATTGCCTCATTCGCCTCAGTGTGGCTACGGGCCTGAAATGCATATATACATATATATATATAATAACTGCATATGGTTCGAAGAAAACATATACTACACGCATGAACACTACGTATTCTTCTGAAATAATTTGAAATATTATATTTCAATCAGTAAATACTGTTTAGGCTGTCTACAAACTCTCAAACGTGAAATTATGAATTCATATTACAGTTAATCACACTCTGGAAGCGAGATTATTATTTTTATTCTATACTACATGTGCGATGCTGTCGCTTACAGGTAATCTGACCAGTCTAAGGATAAATATGCGCATGCGCAATGTCTGGGGTTTAACGCTAACTATGTGCCATGACTCGTTGATAGTCCAGATATACGTTAACATTTACGCATGTGTTTTGATTTTATTTACATTTCTATGTGAACAAACAACGTTTGTTTACTAGTTGAATTATTTCGGTTATATTGCAAATGCTTGTAAACGTATGCATTTGTACACTGTAGTATAAAACTATTATAGATGCCAGTTTTTATCGTTTCCGTTTTCTTGGGGATGTAATCGAATTTCAACAACTGAAGAGTATAAGAGACTTGGTAGCATGCATTACAGAACTATATGGAGAGTTAAATGTGGTCATAAGAGACTTAGAGCCATGCATTACTAATCTAAGTAGCAACAACTGGAGAGTTAAATGTGGTCATAAGAGACTTAGAGCCATGCATTACTAATCTAAGTAGCAACAACTGAGAGTTAAATGTGGTCATAATAGACTTAGAGCCATGCATTACTAATATACGTAGCAACAACTGAGAGCTAAATGTTGTCATCAAATACGTGGAATGATAAATTACGAAACAATAGAGCAACTTGGTAACAACTGGAGATTTAAATGTGGTCATATTAAGAGCCGCAGAATGATGCATTACGAAACGATAACGCTACAACTGAAGAATTAAATGTGCTCATACGATACAATAACGGAATTGTGAACTATGACCTCCATGTTCAGTCTCATTATTGATCTGCCTAATTAGTTGAGGAATGTAGTTTCACTATGCCGCTAATTTACAAACACAATCTGTTTAAGCAAATATAGTGGACACGATAGCAAAGCTGATTGATCATATGGCCTTTAGAGATGATGATGATGATGACAACGACGACGATGATGATGTGACGATGATGATGATGACGACGACGAGGATGACTATGATGATGATGATGATGTTGATGATCATGACGACGACACGACGACGACGATGATGATGATGACGACGATGATGACTATGATGACTATGATGACGATAATCGAATTATCACAGTCTCAACTGACACGATATTGTATGTACATGGATACATTAAGAAGCAGTTGCTAATTGCAAAATAAATACTGTATATTTTGATATGGCACGAAATGCTGAGAATGAAAATTCAGCACTAATGCGCAATTAAGAAATGTTTTACAAATCCAAGCAGTAATCAACGTCAATACTGAATAGCGGTATGTGCTGTGTGTTGTCGTTCCAATTAATGAGAGCTTTTTATGTGAAAAAGGCAATTAGATCCGCGTAAAGCAATTATCATTTCGCAAGAAATCCACATTAGATAAAGTCTTGGATCACGTACGCGACCATTAGTGTTCCATAACTACAGTTGGGCATGTCCTCTGTTGTTGATATGTATATTGGTTTATCACATGAAATAGAAGTTGAGTGAAGTGACGCCTCTGTATCATGTCGCAAATCTATTCCACTTGTTAATGTGGTGCATTGACGAATCCAATAGCCCATGTAAAAGGTTGCAATGAAATAACGGATTATATAGGATTATACATAACATATCTCCGTGACATCTCTCTGTCGTACTGATTATCTGTGTGGCGTTAGGATGACGTATGAAGGTATAGTAGTTATAACTTTATTAGAAATTGTTTTGTATGTTTTTGGTACTTAAAGTCACACCAACAGCCTCGGTCATATGGCGGACCTCCAGCTATTTAGTATTGGTGGATGAAGGCCTCCGAACAGTAGTTCATGCACGTACGGGAACACGGATACAACCATTCCAGATTAATGAATTCAGTATGAAGTTGCACGTATTGTTACGGGTCTTTTTCTAAGATCTCGTTCTATTGATCGTTTGCTAATCGAAATAAGCTGCGTTCCTCTAATCGATAGGCGCAACATACATAAACTTTTAACAATTTATAAAGCCAAATATGGAAATATACCAGATTATTCAGCAAATACAATTCCCATTATTGTTTCTGAATCGGTACCACCGTGCCATACCCTCTTCGTAATAACAATGATTAAATCACCATGGCTAGCCGTACACACATATTTTTCAAATTCCTTTATACCTGCCACTACTACACTTTGGAATAATCTTGCCATAAGAAACTGAACATCGCTTACTATTTTCAAATCACAAATCCAAGGCCAAGTTTAAACCGATAGTTCCCAAACATTTCGTTAATGGTGACATGTGTGCAGCAACTTGAATAGTGTCACATGCAACTGTGGTTTCCATACAGATGACACTGAACATTACTGTATAGATTATAGTTTATACAATTTTCTTTTAGCTAGATTGCGAAACAAGTTTTCACAACTTATATTAATCACCCTCGAGATGACACGAATGACCGCATAGGCCGTACACGCTTTCATACGCATAGTTCTTGAATCTTGTTTCGTACACGCTTTCATACGCATAGTTCTTGAATCTTGTTTCGTACACGCTTTCATACTCATAGTTCTAGAATCTTGTTTCGCAATCGATGTGTTTAAACTTAAAGTTTACTAAACTCGAATTCAGTTCTGTAATTCAAGTCATTAAAAATAAACTGACCTTATATACAATATCTAATAAGGGATCCCCGTGGCTGAGTGGTTAACTTCAAACCACTTGCCCCTCACCACTGTAGGTTGGAATCCCACGTGTATGTGAGGGGTCGAATTATTCCACGTGAGGTTAACTTCAAACCACTGCCCCTCACCAATGTAGGTTGGAATCCCAAGCGTATGTGAGAGGTCGAATTATTTCATGTGAGGTTAACTTCAAACCACTGCCCCTCACCAATGTAGGTTGGAATCCCACGCGTATGTGAGAGGTCGAATTATTTCATGTGAGGTTAACTTCAAGCCACTTGCCCCTCACCACTGTAGGTTGGAATCCCACGGGTATGTCAGGGGTCGAATTCTTTCATGTGAGGTTAACTTCGAACCACTGGCCCCTCACCACTGTAGGTTGGAATCCCACGGGTATGTCAGGGGTCGAATTATTTCATGTGAGGTTAACTTCAAACCACTTGCCCCTCACCACTGTAGGTTGGAACCCCACGGGTATGTCAGGGGTCGAATTCTTTCATGTGAGGTTAACTTCAAACCACTTGCCCCTCACCACTGTAGGTTGGAACCCCACGGGTATGTCAGGGGTCGAATTATTTCATGTGAGGTTAACTTCAAACCACTTGCCCCTCACCACTGTAGGTTGGAATCCCACGTGTATGTGAGGGGTCGAATTATTTCATGTGAGGTTAATTTCAAACCACTGGCCCCTCACCACTGTAGATTGGAATCCCACGTGTATGTCAGGGGTCGAATTCTTCCATGTGAGGAAGCTATTCAGCTGGCCTGTAGAATGTTTGATTTAATCAAAGATATATTTTATTGCTAGATTAATTTTACACGTAAATACAACAAAAACATAACAATTTAAAGAACAACAAACGGGCCGGGCTATATGTCCCAGAAACAGTAGTTACGGCCCTTCCCGACAATATACTAATTGAAAAGAAACCGCGACTAATGACATCAAGCATAGATAAAGAAATGTAATGGTTTTTATATCTCTTGAATTCATTTTATAAGAAAACAACTAGAAGAGTAGGCCTACATATTATTGAAATAATGACCAGAACAAGAACTTATTTGTATGAGCCATGTGTTATGTAAGCTCCCTCGTAAAATAAAGTATTTATTAGTATTATTATTATTATTAATGTCTGCTTGACACTGTGAATCTGTTTGAGTGCTTTATGAATGACTCAAGTCGAGTCAAGTCAAAGTTTTTATTGGCATAAACATGTACATGTCCATCGCCAAGAAACACGTGTGGCGGTTACATACAAAGTTACTGAAAAGCATGATATAGTATAAGGTATGAGTAAGCATAGTATTAACATTTACGAAATATATTGTTGTCTAAGAAGTGATTGAATATAGTAGACTGTTTTCGTCTGCCTGCTGAATAGTCATCCTTACCATATATATAGTAATGTATTTGTACTCAGGGGATGATATGCAATGCTAGCTATAAAAAAGGGGTAGTCTTTGAGCACGAAATAGACAACAATTAATAAAATAATGTAGCCGCAGCCGTTACGAGTGTGCCCTTAGGCAAGTCATTTATACTCCATAGTGCCTCTTCTCTCTCATCCTGGCGATGGATGCCATACAGAAAATACATCGCTTCTCACCAATGCAACCTGGGTTTGATCCTCGGACCGGGAAGTATGTGAGTTGGTACGGTGGTCGCCAGATCGGACATGTGGGTTTTCTCCGGGTACGTCGGTTTCCTCCCACACGAATGACCACATGTACGCTTTCATACGCGCCAACGAGAGTGATTAGTATAAGTTGTTGAAACTGCTTCGCAATCGTTTGTAAAATAAATAAAGTTTAAGCTTAAATTTGATGGACGCCATACGTTTGTAATTGTGTAACCTACACCAGTAACGTGATCGTCATAATGCACGGTGAATCACATTTCATTTGAGTTTATGTTCATCGTAATTGTTAGTGTCTTCTTCTATTTCTAATCGAATTGCAAATGTCTTGCCAATCAAAGGGAAGTAACTTTAATATAACCTTACCGGATTTCCCTTTAAACTGTATGCAATTTTATAAGAAAATCATGATTGTATTTCGCAAACCGCATCTTTATCTTAATGAATAATGATCTTGTCTCATTGTTTCTGCAGTGGTCTTTGTTTAACTCCAAAGTTATTTTAAGTTGTTTCTGTCCACATTTATTCAGATCGTATTTAAAACAAACCTTCAAAAAATTGGTTTAAACATATTTATTCGTTCATTATGTACAGTACATATCTATTTTATAGCTATACAAACGAAAATAGATTTAGTCGGAAGCTTAAAGCTTATTGTGATTATCTCTCAAAAAATTGTATTGGTAGTACAGTAAAGTCGTGTATTGACAAAGAGAGTAACCATATGTATTTATAAGAATTTTTCGGTTTGGGCAGCACATTCTGAATAAACACATACGCGGGGTTTTAATCTACCAGCTAAGGGTAGTTAACATTTAGACACTTTTAACTCCTTCACAAATTACAGCAATGTTACAGAGGGTAATCGAGAAAAATAGAATTGCTATATCAGCTTGTCCGTGCATCGGCTTACTGCGTAAGGTCTTCCATAAAGAGTTGCATCAGTACTGAGATCAGACGCAATGAATAAATTACCTTATTCCTGGGTTACACGACTACTTCTGTTACGCTCTCATCGAACCGACATATTCCACACATAACCATACTTACGAACCATCTCTAGAGTTCAAAGATGGATACCTCTCATTCCAAATGCCGACAGTTAACATATTTATTTAGAAGAATTACTGTATACACATTTATTTTAGCTCGATTGCGCAACAAGTTCTTACAACTTATATGAATCACGCTCGAGACGTCATTCCTTGTGGAATCCATCGCCACGAGGGAGAGAGGAGAGGCAATGTGGAATTTAAATGGGCACAATCGTAACTGCTCCAGTGGGGTGCGAACGCCTGGCCTTTCGTACCTGAAGCGAACTCACCACTACCACTGCGCTATCACGACTTCCACAGAGAATAATTGAAGAAATTATTCATACAGAAACGTACAGCTATTAAACATTTTTAAAACGAATCCCTTCATAAAGAAACATTCCATGTCCGATTAGCGCAGTGGTTAGCGCGCTCGCACCAATGTAACCCGGGTCTGATCTTCGGACCGGGAAGTATGTGAGATGGTACGGTGGTCGCCAGATCGAACAGGTGTGTTTTCTCCGGGTACTCCGGTTTCATCCCACACGAATGACCACATGTACGCTTTCATCCGCGCCAACGAGAGTGATTAATATAAGTTGTTAAAACTTGCTTCGCAATCATTGTAAAATAAATAAAGTTTAAGCTTAAATTTGATGGATGCCATACGTTTGTAATTGTGTAACCTACACCAGTAGCGTGATCGTCATAATGCACGGTGAATCACATTTCATTTGAGTTTATGTTCATCGTAATTGTTAGTGTCTTCTTCTATTTCTAATCGAATTGCAAATGTATTGCCAATCAAAGGGAAGTAACTTTAATATAACCTTATCGGATTTCACTTTAAACTGTATGCAATTTTATAAGAAAACCATGATTGTATTTTGCAAACCGCAAACCGTAAAATAAAACAATTATTACCCAAACATCTCAGTAAATAAATTAAATGAAAGACTGTTTAAACGTATTTAAGGTATTTTATTACCGTAGTCGTATTTAGAACAACTATCCAGACTGTGTCTGTAGCCACACGCATTAATGTCACGCATATAATAACTTAAACCAGTTCGAAACATAGCGCACCGTATGCAAATTAATATCTCCGAACGTTTCCGAGCATTTCCGTATAGCCAGTGGTACGGGTTTCAAAAGTTTACATTTAGCGAAGAACTGGATGAGCGTAAATCAGTTTTGGCATGCAGTGTATTCTATCTGAAAAGGAATAAAAGTTGTCATGGAAATACCATAATCCCCACAAATCGGAGCTCACGTACGTGCATCAGGTTAATACAGTTCTCCGCACGCACTCAATAAGCTATCGCGAATTTGTAGTGTCAACTTTTAACACACTCTTCGGTGATGCTCTTCGAATTTGTAGTGTCAACTTTTATCACACTCTTCGGGGATGCTTCGAATGTGTAGTGTCAACTTTTAACACACTCCTCGGTAATGCTTCGAATTTGTAGTGTCAACTCTTAACACACTCTTCGGTGATGCTCTTCGAATTTGTAGTGTCAACTTTTATCACACTCTTCGGGGATGCTTCGAATGTGTAATGTCAACTTTTAACACACTCCTCGGTAATGCTTCGAATTTGTAGTGTCAACTTTTAACACACTCTTCCGTGATGCTTCGAATTTGTAGTGTCAACTTTTAACACACTCCTCGGTGATGCTTCGAATTTGTAGTGTTAACTTTTCGAATTTGTAGTGTCAACTTTAACACACTCCTCGTATGCTTGAATTTGTAGTGTCAACTCTTAACACACTCCTCGGTAATGCTTCGAATTTGTAGTGTCAACTTTTAACACACTCCTCGGTAATGCTTCGAATTTGTAGTGTCAACTTTTAACACACTCTTCCGTGATGCTTCGAATTTGTAGTGTCAACTTTTAACACACTCCTCGGTGATGCTTCGAATTTGTAGTGTCAATTTAACACACTCTTCGGTAATGCTTCGAATTTGTAGTGTCAACTCTTAACACACTCTTCGGTGTGCTTCGAATTTGTAGTGTCAACTCTTAACACACTCCTCGGTGATGCTTCGAATTTGTAGTGTCAACTTTACACACTCCCGATGCTTCGAATTTGTAGTGTCACTTTACACACTCCTCGGGATGCTTCGAATTGAGTGTCATTTTAACACACTCTTCGGTAATGCTTCGAATTTGTAGTGTCAACTCTTAACACACTCTTCGGTGATGCTTCGAATTTGTAGTGTCAACTCTTAACACACTCTTCGGTGATGCTTCGAATTTGTAGTGTCAACTCTTAACACACTCCTCGGTAATGCTTCGAATTTGTAGTGTCAACTTTTAGCACACTCCTCGGTGATGCTTCGAATTTGTAGTGTCAACTTTTAACACACTCTTCGGTAATGCTTCGAATTTGTAGTGTCAACTTTTAACACACTCTTCGGTAATGCTTCGAATTTGTAGTGTCAACTTTTAACACACTCTTCCGTGATGCTTGGAATTTGTAGTGTCAACTCTTAACACACTCCTCAGGTAATGCTTCGAATTTGTAGTGTCAACTTTTAACACACTCTTCAGGTGATGCTTCGAATTTGTAGTGTCAACTCTTAACACACTCCTCGGTAATGCTTCGAATTTGTAGTGTCAACTTTTAACACACTCTTCGGTGATGCTTCGAATTTGTAGTGTCAACTTTTAACACACACCTCGGTGATGCTTCGAATTTGTAGTGTCAACTCTTAACACACTCCTCGGTAATGCTTCGAATTTGTAGTGTCAACTTTTAACACACTCTTCGGTGATGCTTCGAATTTGTAGTGTCAACTCTTAACACACTCTTCGGTGATGCTTCGAATTTGTAGTGTCAACTTTTAACACACTCCTCGGTGATGCTTCGAATTTGTAGTGTCAACTCTTAACACACTCCTCGGTAATGCTTCGAATTTGTAGTGTCAACTTTTAACACACTCTTCGGTGATGCTTCGAATTTGTAGTGTCAACTTTTAACACACTCCTCGGTGATGCTGCTAAAGATCTCGCAATCAACACCATAATTTTCTTTGCTGTACACGAATACATTATTGGAAGTGAACGGTTCTGAGAAGACGGATGATTTCGAAAATGTTCACATGGCGGATTCCATTCCAAATACTGTCGTCATTACCATATCAATCAATTTATTTAGTCAATTAACTTCTCTTTATATTAATCTCTTCTTCTTCAGCTTCTTCGCTACGTGCTCCAATTTGATAGCTTATGTCCTTGAACTTCCATTAAATGTTAATCATTTTCTTTTTTTACTTCCCCAGCTTCGTGCACAGTAGCATTATCAAGTGTGGTTTACTTAATAATTATTAATTGTTATTTAAACTATAAATGTAACTATGCACCATTATAAATCAGAACTAGTCCATACATTGCTGATAAATATATATAAAGAATGTAAGTCTACTAGGGGATGTGCTCCGACCCCTACTAGTCACTGGACGGGGCAAATAAATGGGGTACCCCTTTTAGGGACCCGATTTTTTTTCTCAATAGTTCTTCATTTAACCATATTTTATTGCATATATGTAATCCATTAGACAATAATGCAAATTTACATATATGCATGAATCATATGAGGGACTAGTTAACAAATAATAAGACGCATACATACATTTGTGCAACATAGCAAAAGGGTCAACAAATTGTTTAGCACGTAACAGGTTGTACGTATTTCCATACTCTATATTATACTCATGGCTATTGAGAAGACATATTTAAGTTTTCTTTCGTTCTAATCCATTTCAGTCTATGGCTGTAATTTATAATATGTAAAATGTTAATTCTCATGAATACAGTCATGTAACATACTGAAATAAATAATGCGTACGCTAACAGAAACGTGATTTGCGTTACTTCCTTGTCATATGGAATTATTTGCGTTACTATCTTGTCATATGGAATTAGTTGCGTTACTTCCTTGTCATATGGAATTAGTTGCGTTGATTGCCTCTTAGTGAGTTATTCACAAGTATTAACATTACTTTTATTTTGCTCCATATACAGTACGTCTGTCTGTCTGTCTGTCTGTCTGTCTGTCTGTCTGTCTGTCTGTCTGTCTGTCTGTCTGTCTGTCTGTCTGTCTGTCTGTCTGTCTGTCTGTCTGTCTGTCTGTCTGTCTGTCTGTCTGTCTGGTAATTGTTACAAGTGTATATAATTAATGAGGAATAAAGACGACCGACGAAAGTCTGTGTATTTTCATTAATTATGCTTGTAAAAAGGATTTATCAAATTACGGGAAACAAGATACAGAACCATTCACCAACGACAATTTGTCAGATCAATATCTGGAATTGTAATTTTACGTCCGACACAATACTCTCTACGACAAAGTATGTGCTGTTAATGCAGCATTTAGAAGTTTTAAATATTGAATACACTAGATTTTGTGTATGGGTAGAACACATGTCCGTATAGTTAGTGCAGATTGACATGTTCATATGAGGGCTAATATACGAATGTATGTGGCATAGCTTATTACTTAATTCCGAAATATGCGTTATGTATTGGCAAACAAACCATGTTTTTAGTTCATGCACGTATGAATTAACCACTCAGTCCGTAGGCTCAGAACAACAAACCATGTTTTATTCAACTATACATACCGCAAATACACATCTTATGTCGATTCTAACATGATCAAAATATTAAATAGGCTCAAAAAGAGTTGGTGTTATTTTTAGAGCTAGTAAATGACGTCATAAACTACAAAATGCTAGTAAAATGACGTCATGTTTGACGTCACTAGTTAAACAATGAATTTTATTGCAGATTTAAACACGGTCAATTACTTCTTTGCGTATACAGACAAAATTCCGAGCCATGTGCGAATTTCATATATAATATTGTCCTCCTGTTTAAAATATAAGTATATGGTGGTTAATATCCGGAGGGGTGGTACTGTCAGTTCAGGGGCCTGGCCACGTATTTACATTTGCATTACGGCATCCAAAAAATGTATATCTGCTTCTTTTACTAGTTTGCAAACGGCGCTGAATGCAAATGGTGTAATAGTTTATACAAATATATTTTAGCTCGATTGGGAAACAAGTTATTTCAACTTATATAAATCACTCTCGAGACCTCATTCCTGATGGAATCCATCGCCACGAGGGAGAGAGAAGAGGCAATGTGGAATTTAAATGCCTTGCCTAAGGGCACAATCGTAACGGCTCCAGTGGGGCTCGAACTCCGGACCTTTCGCACCTGGAGCGAACACCTATCTACTGCGCTATCACGACTTCCACTAAAAAAAAAATGGTGTAATGACTGATGTAAGATTTTCTTTCAAACCCAGACGGCTCTATAATACAATCAAACACAGAACATTTATTTTAATGAATGTCCACTCGATTGTTTCTTGAGTACTTTTTGTACGCGGAATTATTTTTAGCCTTGCCAAGGTCATAAATATACGCGATCTGATTGTGAGAGATGGTTTTCTCTGAACACCGGACGTGTGCTGTCTCTCATTATCACCATCACAGCAGACGAGACTGTAAGCAAACTAGAAGCTGCGGGGCTTATTCACATAGAGTTGTTTACACATGAACGGCGTCGATTCCAAGAGTAATAAATATGTTTACTGTCATCTACAAATCCAATAGACCAATAATGAAGCTATATGAACCAAAACAACACGATGAGAGATTAGCTATGTTCGTGTTGTCATTGTTAAAGGTGCACCATCACCCTTAATGTAGAATGAACTCCACTTCTCAGATTGTGCGTGGCAAAATGCATGTAACTGACACATATTATTAACACATGACTAGTTACGTAGAACATTGACTTGAATGTGTATTATCAATCATTTTCATCTTGTTGCAAATCTGCAAAAATGAGAAAATGAAATATGTTGCAAATAATACAAACTGGCAGTTTTACTTTATTTTTTATTGGTACATTTATTGACTGTCACTCCCATGTTAATCGGGGCGACGCTTCCATAAGAATAGTTATAGTCATTTTATTTATTTGGGGGATAGTGCACGATACAGAAGGTGCTTCAATACCAGAATCGTCCCCGATTCTTTTACATGCCCAGTGTATCGCGCTGCACAGATACATGAGACTTGGGTGTATAGTCCCATCAGGTCGTTACTATTATTAGGGTAAGACGGTGGATCGAACCTGCGATCCTTGATTCGCAGTCCAGCATGTTAACCACTGGCCACTGTTCCGTCTATAAATAGTACTTGTATGTATGTGTGTTTCTACAATTGTGTTACTTGCAAACGGTTCAAAGACTGAAGGGGGAGTAACTTTTGCATGATTTTTCCCGGATGTGTCTTAAAACTGTTTTGTTTTTTTAAATTAATAGTTTTAATTAAAATGTCAATACAAATCTCACAAGCATGTGTTTCACATATATCGGTAAATTTAATTTTAATTTACAAACAGTATCATTTACTTTAGAGAAGATTATCCACGTTCTCACTGTTTTTATATCGTAGATCGTTAAGTTAAATATATACGAGAGTTGTTGAGGTCGTGGGCTTCAAATCACTTGCCCCTAGCGGCTGTAGGTTTGAATCCCAATGTGTGTGCCTACTGGTTTCAAGTGAGAACGCTATCCAACTGTCTTGTGGAATTGCGGAAGGTAGATGGTTCTATCTGGGTGTCGGTCCGTGCCTGTGATACTATTTTCAAGAGACATCCTGGTTCTTCCTACATCAATAATAGAGATAGAGATAGATTTCTTTATTTATAGAGGGTGACCTAATTAGTTTTGAACTAATCCTCCTTAGGGCCCTCTTCAATTTGTTAACACTATAGAATAAATGTACATACACAATAATTATAACATAGTTATGCCGTACAATATACCTGCATAATGTTGTACAATGTAACTTAAACAACAGCCTAAGTAAATCAGGTACTTTGATAGAAATACAAAACGACATAAGCATATTGATTTACAATCATTATATATATAACTGTCTAGTGTCTACCAATTAAAACGTTGTATCCATACTTTATTTACATTTTGTCTTGAATATATTTAAAGATCTGGATGTCTTAATTTCAAATGATAGACAATTCCATATCTTTGGACCAGAGTATTCTAATGATTTCTTATACATTTCACATCTAGGTCTTGGAATATAGAGATCCATATTTGAAACATTTCTCAATGTCATATCTGAAGTAACTGAATTGCAATGTCTTAATTGAAAATGTTCATTCAAATAATTCGGTACAAGATTGTTCATAATTTTGTACATTGTTACTGCTTTTTGAAAAATAATCCGTTGGTCAAGTCATTATATTAATTTCAGACATTGATTCACGCAAAGAAATATAATCTTGGCCCAGAATAAATTTACAAGCTCGTCTCTGCAATCTTAATAATGTGTTGATATTTTGTTGTGTGGTGTTTCCCCATATGATACAACAATAATCAAAATGTGGTTGGATATATGCCTTGTAATAAAGTATTCTGTAGTTCAGATTCACAATATACCGTATTCTACCTAATAGCCAAATGTTAGTTGAAATCTTTTTCACAATATATTTGATATGTGAGTCCCATTTTAATGAATCCTGAATGTGTACTCCAAGCAACTTCTCTGATTTGCTGGTTTTCAATAATATATTTTCATATTTAAGAGAGAATGTAGGGTTAGGGAAAGCACATTTTCGCTGGGCTGTCATCATAAATAGAACTTTCGTTTTGTCTGTATTAATCTTCATTCCATTTTGGAAACACCAGTATTTCAAGTCTTCCAAAGCTTGTTGTAATCTTGTTTCTAACACTTCTTTCTTATTATGGATATCATATAATGTAGTATCATCTGCATACAAATCGCTACCGGTGATTTTATTTGAAAACATTAGTGGTAAGTCATTGATAAAAAGTAAGAATAAAAGAGGTCCTAATATTGAGCCCTGCGGGACTCCACAATTAACAGTTCTATTTTCAGATAAAACGTAATTTATAGAAACAGTTTGCTTTCTATCACAAAGATATGATTGAAAAAGCTTCAAAGTATTGTTGCTACATTTGTATAATGATAATTTCTTTAACAAAACAGTATGATCGACAAGATCAAAAGCTTTTCGAAAATCGACCATTACAATTCCAATAAATTTTCCCTCATTCATTGCTCGAATCCATTTATCTATCATATAAAGTAAAGCTGATTCAGTTGAGTGGCCAGTTCTGAAACCACTTTGTGTTTTGTGAAGTAAATTGAAGTGATCCAAAAAAGTCTGCAGTGATTTATGCACGTGTCTTTCAAAAAGTTTCGACAAAGATGGTAAAATTGAAATAGGTCTATAGTTATTGACGTCATTGGTTTTTCCACTTTTGAATAATGGTTTGACTTTTGCAAATTTCCAAGCTTCAGGGAAAGTTGATGTTTTCAAAACTCTTATTTATTATAACAGTTAAATGTTGTACAATGATATCAGCTGAAAGTTTTTAACAGCTTTGGTCCAATATTATCGATTCCAGTAGCTTTAGAAACATTAAGTTCGAGTAATTGTTTTCTGATATTACTCTGTGTAACTTCTGGTATTTCAAACACTACATCAACAGGTACATGTTCATTAATAACATCTTTTATATAGTCAAAGTTTAAGTGATCAGGGACTGGATCTTTGATATTAGATGCAACATTGACAAAGAATTCATTAAATATATTTGCCATTTCAACATTTTGAGAGTAATCAGATCCTTGATGGTATATTGAGTTAATATTGTTTACAGATTGTGTTGATTTTCCTGAACCAAACTCTTTCAAAATCTTCCAGACAGTACGTGGGTTATCTTTACCAGACTCTATTTTTCTTTCACATGACTCTTTCCTTGCTGTATTAATCATTGCCGACACTTTGTTTCTAAGTAGTTTATATTGATTAACACCTTGCTCTGATTTATCTTGCTTCATTTTATCGCGTTCTTTCATAGTATCTAAGATTTCTGCTGTTATCCAGTCTGGTTGATATTTCCGTTTCACTCGCTGAGTTTTTATTGGAATATGCTTATGTACAATTTCTAAAAATAGTTTACACCACATATTTAATATTTCATTTGGATCATCATATATATAAACAAAGGTCCAGTCTGCAATACGTAAATCTTCGCAAAAGGACTCCGCATTGAAGTTTTTAAATGATCTATATGATATTGTTTCATGCATACTTTTATTATTTGAAAAGTTGACTTTACGATTACAGAATACTGGGTAATGATCACTGATAGAAAGCTTTGGTACATACATATTGGCAATGTTTTCTTCCATGTTAGTATATATGTGATCAATCAAAGATGCAGATGATCTAGTTACCCTAGTAGGTTCCGTTACTAACTGTGTAAGACCTAGTGGGATATAAAAAATTGCCCATTCATCATTTGTATAACAATCAGTGAGGTTTCTATTGAAATCACCTAATAAAATTATTTCTTTATCTTCATAGAACATATTTTCGATAAACAATTCAAATCTGTCTTTCCACTCTATTTTAGAGTGAGGATGCCTATACACATTGCAAACAAAAAATGGTTTACAATATTTACAATATATTTCAAGAACAACAACCTCAATATCATACGTTTCTAAATCATAACGGCGTTTCACATTTAACCCATCTTTAACATAGACTAAAATTCCGCCACCACCATTTCTGTCATTTTGGTCTCTACGAAATGTAGGTAAAAATCCTTTTATTAAATAAGCATTTGTATTTACATCATCTTTAAATTTTGTTTCACTCAGCCCCATAATATCAATTTTATTTTTATCAGAGGTCATAAGTAGCTTTACCTCTTCAAATTTGTCTAAATTATTAAGACCTTGAACATTTAAATGACCGATATTCATGCCATTTGTATGCAGACCGATGTCTGTGGTATCAATTACAATACCATTAAAGCTGTTGGTCGAGTCAGGATGATTAGCTAAACTAATTTCTAAAGCATTACAAATACAGTTTGATCATTCACATTGTGAACATATTGTTTGCAAAAGATTAAATCTATTGGATGTAGTGACATCAAAGTCATTTCCAGACACGTCAGCATTGGCAACATGGCCTGATTTCTATTGCTTATAGCAATGTATGGCCTTGTGGCCAAGACGGTATAGACATATATATAGGAACCATATATGTAAAAAGTGTCCGATATGTAAACCTACCGCTATATGTAAAATAAGAAGTGTCAGATATGTAAACCTACCGCTATATGTAAAATAAGAAGTGTCAGATATGTAAACCAACCGCTATATGTAAAATAAGAAGTGTCAGATATGTAAACCTACCGCTATATGTAAAATAAGAAGTGTCAGATATGTAAACCTACCGCTATATGTAAAATAAGAAGTGTCAGATATGTTAACCTACCGCTATATGTAAAATAAGAAGTGTCAGATATGTAAACCTACCGCTATATGTAAAATAAGAAGTGTCAGATTTGTAAACCAACCGCTATATGTAAAATAAGAAGTGTCAGATATGTAAACCTACCGCTATATGTAAAATAAGAAGTGTCAGATATGTAAACCTACCGCTATATGTAAAATAAGAAGTGTCAGATATGTAACCAACCACCGCTATATGTAAAATAAGAAGTGTCAGATATGTAAACCTACCGCTATATGTAAAATAAGAAGTGTCAGATATGTAAACCTACCGCTATATGTAAAATAAGAAGTGTCAGATATGTAAACCTACCGCTATATGTAAAATAAGAAGTGTCAGATATGTAAACCTACCGCTATATGTAAAATAAGAAGTGTTAGATATGTAAACCTACCGCTATATGTAAAATAAGAAGTGTCAGATATGTAAACCTACCGCTATATGTAAAATAACAAGTGTCAGATATGTAAACCTACCGCTATATGTAACATAAGAAGTGTCAGATATGTAAACACTTGATTGATATGTAAAAACAACATTTACCGTTATATGTTAAACACAATCATGTTTGGGATGAAACATTGCGACAAATTTGTTTTTACATTTCGGATATTTGTTGTTTTACATATAACGGCAAATGCTTTTACATATCTGTCATTTGTTTTACTTATCTGACAGGCAACGTGTTTACACTTGTGACAAGTTTTTACATACCTGACATTTCATTTTACATATAACACCATGTTTACATATCTGACACTTTTAACATTACATGGTTCCCACACATATGCATTGCGTTATTGTTGCGACTTTAAACTTTGTAGAACCAGGGATCGTAGATTCGATCTCCGCTATACCATACTAATATAACAAATATCATAATATATCCGGTGAGAATTCAACAAACACTGGTTGTGCAATCCAGGGATCGTAGATTCGATCTCCGCTATACCATACTAATACAACAAATATCATAATATATCCGGTGCGAATTCAACAAACACTGGTTGTGCAATCCAGGGATCGTAGATTCGATCTCCGCTATACCATAAAACAAACAAAAACCAACAAAACACTGTATCCGGATCGTATTTCCCTAACCAATAATATAGCAAATATCATAATATATCCGGTGCGAATTCAACAAACACTGGTTGTGTAATCCAGGGATCGTAGATTCGGTCTCCGCTATACCATACTAATATAGCAAATATCATAATATATCCGGTGGGAATTCAACAAACACTGGCTGTGTAATCCAGGGATCGTAGATTCGGTCTCCGCTATACCATACTAATATAGCAAATATCATAATATATCCAGTGAGAATTCAACAAACACTGGTTGTGTAATCCAGGGATCGTAGATTCGGTCTCCGCTATACCATACTAATATAGCAAATATCATAATATATCTGGTGAGAATTCAAACCGAGTTCTTGTGTCGGTGCCTTGCATCATGCACGTATACAGAACTAAGACGGCCTTTGGGATGCTTCGGTGTGTTTTCTGTATCGTTGCAAAATGCACCAAATACATATAATGACTGGAACCGCATCCGTGGTCTAGCTGTTACGGTTACTGACATGTATACCACTGTAATATATCATCACTGATGGTCACTGGGTCACTGGTGTATGTTTATAAAAATGTTGGCAGTTTCTTACAGAGGTTTATTGCACCATGTACTGGTTAACCGCTGTAGCCTGCTCAGGAAAGGTGTTGTTACGTAAACTGACCACCGGCGATATAGCCCCAAATGGTGCTGATGAAGGCGTAAAACCCGAACAAACATAAAATGACTAATCTCTCCATGCGACGCTCATATTTACATGTGCTGCCGATAGAGACGATAAGTAAACGCAACACGTATGTGTTAATGTAAGTGCATTGATCGGCTTGATTTTAGATGAAAACACCATGTTCGTGCTGTTTCTAGTGACATTATTAACCCGCTAGTCCTTGCATGATTGGATAATTTGTTGATGCATCGGAAACGTGTTTCTGTGAACGCGTTGATCTCCCAGCTTCTCTAGGATAGTTTTTAGACAAAACTGCATTGACAATGATTAAGTGATTCTTTTACGAGATATATTTTAATTGGCAGCTGCGGTATACAAGTTCGTGTAAGATACTGTTGGCAAGTTGTTGTTCGTGGTTTTGTATGGGCCCCGAAGGGAGGCATATAGTATTCGCACTATCCATGTGTGCGTCCGTCCGAGTCAATATTTTCAGTCCATGCTGTAACTTATTCGGCTATGGTGCCGTGATTCGGCTATGGCGGGGGCATTAATCACCTACTGTGATATGTCTTTTATATAAATTGAACATGCAATTGCAATCGTACGAATCCTACATGTATTTTCTTATTGTGATCATTATACTATGTATATTCATTGAATAAAATATTGTTTAAACTAATCGTACGAGTGATAACAGCTCGTATTGCCATTTCGTTGCCTGACAAACATTTTGTTATGTTTAGGTTAGATTCATATCTCATGTTCATATGTCATTTTGTCGTTATGCGTTTGTTTCGGCTGGCTGAGCTGTGCTTGTATTTAATGTGTGTGTGCGTTTATATATCGTCGCTACCGGTTGCCAATATGAGCATTGGTTGTTTTAGATTATGGAGGGCAGTGCAATGATACACCGTGTACGTAAACGAACCAGAGGAGACTCTGCAATGGGTTTATATATGTACCATTGCACTATCCTCCAACAATCTAAAATGATCGCTTCAGAAGGCGTCGTTCATATGGACAACCGGTAGCGACGATAAATAAACGTAAAACACACACAGTGCGACTCAATAGCAACGTCAGGCATGCACTTTGTATTTGGTTTATGTTTTCATCATGAATGAATTTGTCTCCAGGAGCTTTACTGTCAGCAACTTAACTACTATGCCATCTCAGACATAAAATACAAAATGCTAGCGTCAATAACCATGCCAACATTAGTTAAATGTGTCAAAGCTGTCTTGATAAATGTTGTGTAGGGCGAACTCTTCTAGTAGCATCAGATATATATGAACAAACATGACACTATCTGAGAATCTCGCTAGATTTAAACATATATTGCTATTTATTTATCCTTAATGTTTAACTCCCAATACTGTGATGATGTACTTTTAATGAACACATTAAATAGCTGAGGGTGTGCATATTTAAAAGATCATGAGATTTTTCAAGATTGATCGTTTTCAGTCGTTTTCCTAGACGATTTTCAAAAGCCACCGTTGTGTATGGTTTGCCTTGTAACCGAGCGGTTGTGAGTTGGAAACCCACCAGAACCACTTTGGTGGTAGCCTTAGGCAAGACACTTTAAATCCACATTGTCTCTTATCTCTAGCTCATGGCGTTGCATTCCATCAGGAATGAGGTCTCAAGAGCGATTAATCAATATACCCAAAGAACTTTTTTCGCAGGCGAACTAAGATACTTGTGGATAAGCAAGACGATTGTCAACATTTAGATTAACTTACGTTACTTTATTTGTTCCAAACAGGGGCTTTAAACATGGACGTTAGCGCTGACTCTGTTGTTTTCACAAACGTCGTAACGTCATTTATAAATTCCGACCCATGTCTTACTGCATGCATGTCTGTTCGTATTGTAATGAATGCCATGAAACCCGGTACATCTTTTAGTTAACAGTGTTATTGTGTGACGTAATCGATATTTCTCGGAATGACGTCGGCCACAAATGGATACATTAAACACGTTCAAATAAACTGATTTCAAACAAAGATTGCTCACTATTCTATTATTCTCTTTTCAGGAAGATGCTCAACAGTGACTGTTGATGAGGTCACAATTCGCACAGGACACGTTACGTCACAAGGTTAAGCGCTACGAAATATTGAAGCTAAATGTATTGATGCTCTAATTAGTGGCTGCGTATGGAAGGAAAACGTGAGTTGGTGTATAAATACAGCACAAATACCGTCAAATCTCGCTAAAAGTAAGACTGACATAAACAGTTTGGTAATAGAAGGAAATCGCGAGCTGTTGCTATAAATACAGCAAATATCTCCTCGAAATATCGCTACAAGTCAGGTTGACATATATGGTGTTAGTATGGAATGAAAACGTGAACTGTTGTATGAATACAAAATAAATCTCGCAAAATATCGCTAAATGTAAGGTTGGCATAAGCTTAACTAGAAGAGTTATGTTAAATTATTGAGGTCAAAGTGTAATTGTATTGAGACGAACACGATTGATTAGACTTGGAGTTAATGAGGTGCAAATATACAACATGAAATTATGAATTAATACGAGGCTGTTCACGGATAACGAACGGCTCTATAGTGAAGTCGTACTGCGAATTTCCAACCCATTTCACCGTTTCATTTTAGGTCAGTAATTACTACACAAAAGGATGTGAGGTCTGCGAAGCAATTATTTCAGATCAGTTTCTAGGATAAACGGAAAAAGAATCGGTGAATATTCATTACTGCGGATCAATTCTATGGGCAAACTGAAATCCATGTTGTGCAATCTGGGAAGACGAAAGCGATAAGGACATTTATTATCATATATAACCATTCCCAGCACGACCCCAATTAAACTGGGAATTTACGGGTTCATTAGAAGAAATGCAATGCCCTGAAGACAAATCACCAAGCCTAATAGATGCAATTTAGCAAACACCGTTCCGTCGCCCGCATCTCAAAATTGTTTAATTAACGGCAAAGCCGATACTGCTCACTTACGACAGACAAAGTGCTGAGAAAGCCTGCTTCATTGTTTTAAATTGCTTCAGACACAGTACTGACAGCATACGGGTTTTAATGGTGCTTAGAGGCTATCGTTAGAAAAAGAGATTATACTGTTTATATCTTAAGAATTAAATGTAATAAAATTATCAAACCTTCTAAAAATGGGAACTTACACAATGTCGTCGTTTCCAAACCCGATAAACGTCAGTAGCGTGGAGTTGACGGTCGTAGAGAATGTAACACAAGTTACCATTTCTCAGGATGGATTATCGGACCTTTTGAAATTCCAAGTGAAATATGCAGGGCTGCACGGTTATATTAGTGCTTGTGTTTGCTTGTTCGGAATGTTGGCAAATGTTGCAAATATAGTTGTGCTTACACGTAAAAATATGATTACATCTACAAACGTCATACTGACGTGGCTAGCTGTAGCGGATCTATTCACAATGCTTGATTATTTTCCCTTTTCGATGCACTTCTACATATTGAAAGACCCGGATCTGGATTTTCTTAAGACGCGAGGATATGGGTGGATATGTTATCTTCTATTTCATGCAAACTTCAGTGTCGTCTGCCACTCATGCGCAATATGGCTGACAATTGCTTTGGCAACTTTCCGGTTTGTTTGCATTTGGTTCCCGACGCGCGGAAGTACATACTGTACTGTGTTGAGAGCTAGACAATGTGCTGGAATAATCCTAGGGTCAGTGCTACTATTGTGTGTACCAAATTTCATAATCAATAACATGACGAGTAACTACCATAACGTCACTGATGGCAATATGACACGGACTGACTGCATCTATGAAGTCATCTCTAGGACTGGGGTTGCCTTTAGACATATTGATAAGTTAAATAAGATGATTCAAGCCACCATATTTAAAATTCTTCCGTGTTTCTTGCTGACTGTGTTAACAATTTTACTGGTTGTAGCCATGCATAGAGCGTACAAAAGGCGGATGGCCTTAAAGAGTCAAGGGCGCCGAGAGGAGTCGGACCGGCACGGTGAGCATAACAGAACCACGGTCATGCTACTTGCAGTTGTCGGCTTGTTTCTGCTGACAGAGTTGCCGCAAGGAATTCTCACGATATTGGGATTAATTGAAGAGAGATTTTTCATGGAGATTTATTATCCGTTGGGCGATATTTTAGACATCACAGCCCTGTGTAATAACGCTATTAACTTTGTATTGTACAGTACAATGTCCAGGCAGTTTCGCGATACATTCGTGGCAATATTCTGTCCAAAGTCAAGGCCTGGGTGGATGAGAATGAAACTTGTAAATACAAAATCGACACAGAATGGAAACACCATGGTCACAGAGCACACACATGTTTAGCTGTATCGACGGATCACACAATGTGGATACCATGGTCACAGAACACACACATGTTTAGCTATGTCAACACACCACACATGAGAATATCATGGTCACAGAGCACACGCATGCTTAGCTGTGTCGACACATCACACATGTGGATAATTATAAATAAAGTGAATAGCTATTGTGGAAGAGTACACACGTGGGTGATGATTATACCGACAATAGTACACATATGAATGTGTATGATGACAGAGCGCACACGTGGTTAGCTATAACACAGAGAACACATGTGGATAGCTATAACACAGAGCACACATGTGGATAGCTATAGCACAGAGCACACATGTGGATAGCTATAACACAGAGCACACATGTGGATAGCTATAACACAGAGCACACACGTGGTTAGCTATAACACAGAGCACACACGTGGTTAACTATAACACAGAGCACACGTGTTGATAGCTATAACACAGAGCACACACGTGGTTAGCTATAACACAGAGCACACACGTGGTTAACTATAACACAGAGCACACGTGTTGATATGCTATAACACAGAGCACACGTGGATAGCTATAACACAGAGCACACGTGGATAGCTATAACTCGGAGCACACGTGTTGATAGCTATAACACAGAGCACACACGTGGATAGCTATAACACAGAGCACACAGTGGATAACTAAACACAAAGCACACACGTGGATAGCTATAACACAGAGCACACCGTGGATAGCTATACACAGAGCACACACGTGGATAGCTATAACACAGAGCACACGTGGATAGCTATAACACAGAGCTCACGTGGATAGCTATAACTCGGAGCACACGTGTTGATAGCTATAACACAGAGCACACACGTGGATAGCTATAACACAGAGCACATATGTGGATAGCTATAACACAGAGCACACACGTGGATAGCTATAACACAGAGCACACACGTGGATAGCTATAACACAGAGCACACATGTGGATAGCTATAACACATAGCACACATGTGGATAGCTATAACACAGAGCACACACGTGGATAGCTATAACACAGAGCACACACGTGGATAGCTATAACACAGAGCACACACGTGGATAGCTATAACACAGAGCACACACGTGGATAGCTATAACACAGAGCACATATGTGGATAGCTATAACACAGAGCACACATATGGATAGCTATAGCACAGAGCACAGCACAGAACACACGCGTGGATAGCTATAACACAGAGCACACACGTGGATAGCTATAACACAGAGCACACATGTGGATAATTATGATTACAGAGCTCATGATTGGATAGTTTTAACACAGAGCACACACATACATTGCTATTATGACAGAGCACACGCATACATTGCTATTATGACAGAGCACGCACATACATTGCTATTATGACAGAGCACACACACATACATTGCTATTATGACAGAGCACACACGTGTATCACCGTCATGAAGGAGCACATCATATGAATAAATAGTACGACATAGCACACATATGTATAGCTATGATGACAGAGCAAGCTCACACGTATAACTATGACGCCATAGCATGCGTACGCATCAAGTTTGATGACATCACACACATGTATTACTATGACGTCATAGCACCGCATGTGCAGCATGAATATGCTGATTAAAGCAGCTATGCCATGATATAGCTTTTGTTTGCTCACCTGGGTATAAAGTGTGATCACCCTTCGACCGACAAACGCGTGTCCGTCCGTCCGTCCGTGCATATTCCGTAAATAAATACCTATATATACTACTCTCGATGTGGGATGTCGTGAGAAATATTGACCAAACATGCACATGATGTGTTTGATCAGAAACTATCGGATCAACTCACTAGTGGGTCATATCCCATTAGTTAATTTTTTTATTATAAACCCCTCAATTCTTAAAAATGCTATGCTTCATCTCGTGGGCAGGATAGTTATATACACTTTCTTATACGTACATTTATTGTCGCCGCCTGGTTAATATGGGCTCGTTATTTTATGTCTGGAGGATAGTGCAATCTACAGAAGTCACTCCAATTCCAGAAGCACTCCTAGTTATTTTATGTCTGGAGGATAGTGCAATCTACAGAAGTCACTCCAATTCCAGAAGCACTCCTAGTTATTTTATGTCTGGAGGATAGTGCAATCTACAGAAGTCACTCCAATTCCAGAAGCACTCCTAGTTATTTTATGTCTGGAGGATAGTGCAATCTACAGAAGTCACTCCAATTCCAGAAGCACTCCTAGTTATTTTATGTCTGGAGGATAGTGCAATCTACAGAAGTCACTCCAATTCCAGAAGCACTCCTAGTTATTTTATGTCTGGAGGATAGTGCAATCTACAGAAGTCACTCCAATTCCAGAAGCACTCCTAGTTATTTTATGTCTGGAGGATAGTGCAATCTACAGAAGTCACTCCAATTCCAGAAGCACTCCTAGTTATTGTATATGCCCAGCGTATATACAGCGCCGATACACGAGACATCGGTTAATAATAGTCCAGTTTGAAAGGCTTGTAATAGTTGTTATGGTCAGACGGGGGATCAAACCGGCGATCCAAACCTGGTTACCTTATTTCCTAATCGGCCTTTATACTTGTTCAGAATGTGCATAACCCCAAAAGCTAGTACGAGCCCAATGGTGGCTGAGATCACCAGAATTACACGGACATATTACAATGAACCAATGAATCACTTGCCACTGTAGATTCGAATACCATCGGGAATGTCGAGTTTATTCATCTACGGAAGCTAGCTGGCTTGCGAACGGTCGATGGGTTCTACCTGGGTGTTCGTCCGTGCCTCGAATACTGCTCGGAGGAGCACCCGGTGTTTTCTCCCACCATAATCACTGAAGAGTCGCTACTTTGTTGTTGGTACGATTTTCAACCACAAATACAAAACAACTAAAAATATGCCATCAATATCGGCGGAGTTACAGCCCTTGGATTTTAATAGGATTAGAGTTTATATGTTTTTAATGTGCTTGTCATTCAAGATTTCTATCAGCATTGTAATATCAATATTTTTAAGACGGAAGATCAATTCCGTATGTGTGCGACTCGGGGCCATCTTGGCCCTTTGCTTTGAGCTGTGAGGAGTGTAAGATACCTTCTCGTCATATTTCGCATGTACTGTTGTCCTCTGGTGACTTACTGTGGTCATATAGTGTATTTATACATTGAATAGTATATATTATATATCAGAAGGGTCAATGTACATGTTATGCATACAGTCAAATACATAATAAAACCACATATTGGGCATCTGGGAACTGGCTGCTTAATACAGGTTGGCTGCTTAATGGAGGTGACCACTAAGACAGGTTTGACTGTACATACTGTATACGGATAGTATATGAACAATCAAACATGTCTTAAGCAGTCAGCTAAGGGATTGATATAAACTGGCTGCTTAATGCAGGTTAAATGCTGAACCAATTGCCACACTCGAATATTTGTTACTGGCTGCTTAATACAGGTTGGCTGCTTAATATAGGTGACCACTAGCACAGGTTTGACTGTATACGGTATGTTTAAACAGTCGATATGCAACCGTATGATTGTACTATACACTTAGTATGTATTTACATACCAATATCGTGTAAACATACTATTAATGTGTAATATTTAAACGTAGGTTATATATCTGTATCGCATAAGCAGTGTGTGTTTTACGGTTATTCTCCTGAAGAGATTAGTCATTTTTGATTTTGGAGGATAGTACAATGATACAGACAGAGGCCCATACCAGAGTATCCTCTGGTTCTTTTACGTGCACGGTGTAAAGCACCGACACTAGACTCTGTTTAACATCCCATCTGAAAGACTGTTAATTGTATTAGGATCAGACGGGGGATCGAACCTGCGATCCCTGGATTACCACTCCAGCGCGTTACCACTGGATTACAGATCCGTCTGTTCGAATAGGTATACGCTATACAAGCGTTATATACTGACAGCAAAAAGAAAATGTGCAATTGCTGTGGCCGTACGCTGATATCAATCTACCGAGGATCGATAACTAGGCTGATATGAAACTAGCCACGTAACAACGTCTTTATTACTTTGATATGAATTTGAAAATTTAATTATCGAAACCATGCTCTCCGTTATCCATTTATCAGGAATAAATCACAATTACTGAATTAGATACAGGAAACCGATTGAAATATTACCACGAAACTACACGCATCTGGTATCTGTCAAATTTGACACGCTATGACGCTACGGGAAGTAATCAAACTGGCACCGAGTGCGCATGTGTTATGTTCTCATGAACTAGTTATGCTACAGCTTTTTGATCGTTTGATACGGTCACGTGACCGTATCAATCCAGTAACCGTAATATCAGACTGGAAAACATGATGGGTGGTAGGCAAATAAAGGCAATATAGGCTCAAATGCATATCTAACTAATAAACGATGATAGTATACGATGTGTTCATTAAAACTACAGTACTATACAATATACATGCGATATTAATATGTATGAATATCATACCTTGTATTTTGACCCTACTGTATATCCAGTCTAAACAAGTATTTGCTTACGAATTTTAAAGATTAATTGAACAAATACATGATAAAATATATATATATATTATATATATATAGTTTATGGATTTTGTGGCATAGCTGTTTTAAATTGTTCAAAGGTATTAATGCTCATTTATGTCAGCGATATGATATGTATAATTTACATACAACGCATTGATTCACATATCTTATGACACAAAAATACATTTTACTTGTTTTTAAAGTAGCAAAGAAACGCTGCCAATCAATGCGAATGCGCATGCCGGTAACTTGCCTGTGCCCGCCAGCTGCATATCAATAGTGGGTGAGGAATTCACACGAACATGGATACTAACAGGGAATTACGATGCAATAGCGATATAAATATTTAGTTTAGCGACACACGTATATACGTCATTTAAATTACAATGATTGTGAAACAAGGTTTACCAACTTATATTAATCACGCTCGTTGGCACATATTAAAGCGTATAATTATGTGGTCGTTAATACCCAGCAAAACACCACCTGTCCGATATGTAAGTCATGCGCATGTGTGCGGTGTATTTACATAGCCTCCGTGGTCGAGTGGTTAAAGTCGCTGAATTGTATATACCACTAACTTATCATCACTAATGGTCACTTGTTCGAACCCTGCTCCCGCCGTGTCTGTTTATATATGACAGTTTCTTACGGCGGTTTTGGTGCACCAAGTACTGGTTAACCGCTGGAGACTGCCCATTAAATGTGTTGTAAGTTAAACTGCTCGCCGGCGATATAGCCCAAAATGGTGCTGATGAAGGAGTAAAACTCAAACAAAAAACAAAACAAACAAACCGTACCAGCGCCAGTAATTTTATTGTATTCTTAATGTCAGAAATATGTGAATCAACGCCAGAGGAGTTTGAAGTTTAGCGAGTTAAAAATTGTATACATGTATATTACTGTAAAATACTGTAAATTCGCGAACACTTTATTTCGCGACTTTCACGATCTTGAACATTTTCAATTAATTCGCGGAGTTTTTAATTCACTCATTCGTGAATAGTGAAAGCGATTGTTTATGTAGATCGCTTTTAACTGTATTAACTTTCATACTTTTGATAAAATGTACATATTTACGGATATAACTCTACATTCGGACACATTATTATTCACGAGAATCATGAATTCGCGATCCATTTAGATCGCGAAAATTAGCGAAATATAAATTATCGCGAATAAATAGTGTTCTACAGTATTTTACTAAACCCCCGACGTTAGGAACGGGTGTTGTATTTGGATTCGTATGCCTGTGTGTCTGTCTGTGGACAAGATAACTCAGTGGATACAAAGAGGGTTGGTCCATGAGGAAGTCGGGCAATTGTTGGATAAGCGACGTGTCCATTCTCATTAACTATCTAGCATTCTAATACCAAGAATGTGTTATTGTGTCAAATTTAAGTAGCGACCCGGGGCTTTGCATCTTTCCTAGTGCTATCGTTTGGTTGTAAGAGTTATTACATTTAGCAGATGGGTTGTGTACATTGTATTTTAAAAAATATAAATTCTACGTAGTGAATAGACTTGAGACGCCTGTTATCGAGTTACCTATTGTATAGTTGTACCACTATTCACAACGTGCCGTTCATTGTTTTTGAAATTAAAGTTGAGACTTGACCTGCCAATCACGCCTAAAGTCACATTTTGCAAACAGCATAAGAGCCAGACCAGACGGCACAGAACGTACCGCCTGATCAGGCTCTATAGTGTTTGTATTCGGATAGTGGACCTGAAACACTTGTCTGAATAGAAAACAACATAGATCCTGATCTGGATCTATATTGTTTGCACATTCCGTCCAATATATTCGGCAGGTTACAGGGTAAGACGGATTGTGTTAAATAGAACCATATAAGAGTATACATATATAGCTTAAATCTGATTTCATAAACGGAATACTGAATTCGTAAATATAATAACACATGAGTAGTGTATAAAAGAGATACTCGTTGATTTCCCCTCACACACAAATCTGCATTTGCGTTTAAGATTGAGAAACCGTGGTGAGTTACTGTCTCTGAATTATACTAGAAGAGGGCGTGTCCTTTTAATAGGTTCTCTCTTGTTTTACAGTTATTTAATTTGCATCACACGCTATAAAGTTTCGATCGTTTTCTCATTTTGAAAAGTATAATTATTGTTAGTTTATTATAGTGGCGCCTTTTAAAAGAGCCAGTCATTACTGACTTTTAAGACACCTTTTCTTATGAACATCAATACTACCCGAATCATATCCTTGTAGGCCAGGTGCCAGGCTGATTGGCAATCGGTAATCATTATCTAACCTGCTGGCGGCTCACCAAACCGCAATATCAGAACGAGGTTCGAACCTTCGACCTCCCGTTCGGTATGAACAACTTTAAAAGATGTTCCCACGGTCCCGCTAAATGGATTGACCAAACAACACAAACGTTTTAGTATATACACGTGTAAAGTAGTTCTCAATAATATACCATATTATTTAATTTTACATTCAACAAATTAAAGTAAATACATGTTAGTCTTCATATTGAAGACACGTGAACCGCCCATGTGGACTTGGAATCACGTTTTCGTCGTCCATGTTTGTAAACACGCGCTGTAATACAAGATAGTTTATATGATAAAAGTGTATCGAATATATTATTAACACGTTCGTGACAATACGTGTACCTTTATTCCTTAATCTGTACGAATATATTAATTTGAACTTTACTGGAGGTTTACAAAAGGAATTGATGTTTTATATAATTGTATAAAATTATGTCGTTAATTGGCATTGGTCAGTGGTCTCAACCTTAATCTCAACAATGTCTCTTCACCCTGTGAAAACAATGTACACCAAATTACTTATAAAATGCGAAAAGGTGAACACATGACAATCGATTGTAATATATAGCTGTTTCGATTTCATGTTTATCAATTTTTCACATTAAATACAACGTGTTGCATATTGTTGCATTTGGGTGATCTTTGTTTATTTTAGTGATCACGAAGCAGCCTTCGATGTAATGCAATGGTGACCAAGTTAAGCAACACTTTAAGGGAATTGTGACGGTACTTGGCAATTCCTTTGAATTAAATAAAACAAAAATTTCGCCTTGACGACGTGGGTTCGATTTTTGGCTTGTGCCTATGTCATTCACATTGCATTGTTAATATCACATATCTGGCAAACATAACAGGAGATGTGTTGTTTCTGTATTTTATATAGACTATGGCTTATACTTGCGCAATCATCAATTGCCAATGAAAATGTCCCAGTGCATCATATCCAAGTGTCAGTTTGCGCATGTCCATCTGCCAGACATTGTGTAGACGTTTTCGTACATACGGCGGTTTTCGGCGGTTTAACCAACAACATATCTTTTTATGAATCATCCATTCTCGTTATTTCTGGACTGGTTTCTGTACTCGGAGTTATTATTAACTTGGTTAAGATCCATAGTTTAGCAAATCTGATAGATTTTCTCAAAGCAAATCAATTAAGATGGACGACCTGCTTATTAGTGGAGCTGTTAGTTGTTCGCATCATTCTCGTAAAATAATCGTGCCATTAAAACATGAACAGAAATAACCATGTTGTCAAAGGACATGTTATCAAATACCGATACAAGGGGATCAGGTGGTATTTCGAATTGATTCGAGACTCTAATAGCAGACAAACTGCGCATTGGTATTCGCGTTCGCTTCATGTACGAAAGGCCCTGATTGTGCAAGGCATTTCAATTTCACGTTGCCTCTTCTCTCTCCCTCGTGGCGATGGATTCCATCAGGAATGAGGTCTCGAGAGTGATTTGAGGCTGTATGAACTCGTTTCGCAATCGAACTAAAATAAATTTGTATAAACTATACTATGTGTGGTGGGGTTAGTAGAAAAGGATCTTGGTTAATACAATACGTTGTTTACAAAAATGGCAGTATGGGATGATGTTGACCTAGTTTTCTTCCGTCACGTAAATATGTCCGTCAGGGATCATGTTGACCTAGTTTTCTTCTGTCACGTAAATATGTAAGGCTGGGATCATGTTGACCTAGTTTTCTTCTGTCAGGTAAATATGTCCGTCAGGGATCATGTTGACCTAGTTTCCTTCTGTCAGGTAAATATGTAAGTCTGGGATCATGTTGACCTAGTTTTCTTCTGTCACGTAAATATGTACGTCTGGGATCATGTTGACCTAGTTTTCTTCTGTCACGTAAATATGTAAGTCAGGATATCATGTTGACCTAGTTTTCTTCCGTCACGTAAATATGTCCGTCAGGGATCATGTTGCCCTAGTTTTCTTCTGTCACGTAAATATGTCCGTCAGGGATCATGTTGCCCTAGTTTTCTTCTGTCACGTAAATATGTAAGGCTGGGATCATGTTGACCTAGTTGTCTTCTGTCACGTAAATATGTAAGTCTGGGATCATGTTGACCTAGTTTTCTTCTGGCACGTAAATATGTCCGTCAGGGATCATGTTGACATAGTTTCCTTCTGTCACGTAAATATGTCCGTCAGGGATCATGTTGACCTAGTTTTCTTCTGTCACGTAAATATGTAAGGCTGGGATCATGTTGACCTAGTTTTCTTCTGTCAGGTAAATATGTCAGTATTGGATCCTGTTGACCTAGTTTCCTTCTGTCGCTTAAATTATGTAGTTTGTTATACAGACGGTATAGTTTGTTATACAGACGACATAGTTTGTTATACAGACGATATAGTTTGTTATACAGACGGTATAGTTTGTTATACAGACGGCATAGTGTGTTATACAGACGGCATGGTTTGCTATACAGACGGTATAGTTTGTTATACAGACGACATAGTTTGTTATACAGACGATATAGTTTGTTATACAGACGACATAGTTTGTTATACAGACGGCATAGTTTGTTATACAGACGGTATAGTTTGTTATACAGACGGTATAGTTTGTTATACAGACGACATAGTTTGTTATACAGACGATATAGTTTGCTATACAGACGGCATAGTTTGTTATACAGACGATATAGTTTGTTATACAGACGGCATGGTTTGTTATACAGACGGTATAGTTTGTTATACAGACGGTATAGTTTGTTATACAGACGACATAGTTTGTTATACAGACGGTATAGTTTGTTATACAGACGGTATAGTTTGTTATACAGACGGTATAGTTTGTAATACAGACTGTATAGTTTGTTATACAGATTGCATGGTTTGTTATACAGACGACATAGTTTGTTATACAGACGGTATAGTTTGTTATACAGACGGTATAGTTTGTTATACAGACGACATAGTTTGTTATACAGACGGCATGGTTTGTTATACAGACGACATAGTTTGTTATATACACGTCATGGTTTGTTATACAGACGGTATAGTTTGTTATACATACGACATAGTTTGCTATACAGACGGTATAGTTTGCTATACAGACGGTATAGTTTGTTATACAGACGGAATAGTTTGTTATTCAGACGACATCGTTTGTTATATAGACGACATAGTTTGTTATACAGACGGTATAGTTTGTTATACAGACGGTATAGTTTGTTATACAGACGGTATAGTTTGTTATTCAGACGACATCGTTTGTTATATAGACGACATAGTTTGTTATACAGACGGTATAGTTTGTTATACAGACGACATAGTTTGTTATACAGACGACATAGTTTGTTATACAGACGATATAGTTTGCTATACAGACGGCATAGTTTGTTATACAGACGGTATAGTTTGTTATACAGACGGTATAGTTTGTTATACAGACGGTATAGTGTGTTATACAGACGACATAGTTTGCTATACAGACGGCATAGTGTGTTATACAGACGGTATAGTTTGTTATACAGACGGTATAGTTTGCTATACAGACGACATAGTGTGTTATACAGACGGCATAGTGTGTTATACAGACGGTATAGTTTGTTATACAGACGGCATGGTTTGCTATACAGACGGTATAGTTTGTTATACAGACGGTATAGTTTATTATACAGACGGTATAGTTTGTTATACAGACGGTATAGTTTGTTATACAGACGGCATAGTTTGTCAAACAGACGACATAGTGTGTTATACAGACGATATAATTTGTTATACAGACGACATAGTTTGTTATACAGACGGCATAGTTTGTCAAACAGACGGCATAGTGTGTTATACAGACGGTATAGTTTGTTATACAGACTGTATAGTTTGTTATACTGACGCCATAGTTTGCTATACAGACGGCATAGTTTGTCAAACAGACGGTATAGTGTGTTATACAGACGGTATAGTTTGTTATACAGACGACATAGTTTGTTATACAGACGGCATAGTTTGTCAAACAGACGGCATAATGTGTTATACAGACGATATAGTTTGCTATACAGACGGTATAGTTTGTAATACAGACTGTATAGTTTGTTATACATACGGTATATTTTGTTATACAGACGACATAGTTTGTTATACAGACGGCTTGATTTGTTATACAGACGGTATAGTTTGTTATACAGACGGTATGGTTTGTTATACAGACGGCATAGTTTGTTATACAGACGGTATAGTTTGTTATACAGACGGTATAGTTTGTTATACAGACGACATAGTTTGTTATACAGACGGTATAGTTTGTTATACAGACGACATACTTTGTTATGCAGATGACATAGTTTGCTATACAGACGGCATAGTTTGTTATACAGACGGCATAGTTTGTTATACAGACGGTATAGTTTGTTATACAGACGACATAGTTTGTTATACAGACGGTATAGTTTGTTATACAGACGACATAGTTTGTTATACAGACGGTATAGTTTGTTATACAGACGATATAGTTTGTTATACAGACGACATAGTTTGTTATACAGACGGTATAGTTTGTTATACAGACGGTATAGTTTGTTATACTGACGACATAGTTTGTTATACAGACGGCATAGTTTGTTATACAGACGGTATAGTTTGCTATACAGACGGTATAGTTTGTTATACAGACGGTATAGTTTGTTATACAGACGGTATAGTTTGTTATACTGACGACATAGTTTGTTATACAGACGGTATAGTTTGTTATACAGACAGCATAGTGTGTTATACATACGGTATAGTGTGTTATACAGACGGTATAGTTTGTTATACAGACGGTATAGTTTGTTATACAGACAGCATAGTGTGTTATACAGACGGCATAGTTTGCTATACAGACGACATAGTTTGTTATACAGACGGTATAGTTTGTTATACAGACGGTATGGTTTGTCATACAGACGGTATAGTTTGTTATACAGACGGCATAGTTTGTTATACAGACGACATAGTTTGTTATACAGACGGTATAGTTTGTTATACAGACGGTATAGTTTGCTATACAGACGGTATAGTTTGTTATACAGACGGTATAGTTTGCTATACAGACGGTATAGTTTGTTATACAGACGGTATAGTTTGTTATACTGACGACATAGTTTGTTATACAGACGGTATAGTTTGTTATACAGACGGTAGAGTTTGTTATACAGACGACATAGTTTGTTATACAGACAGTATAGTTTGTTATGCAGACGGTATAGTTTGTTATACAGACGGCATAGTGTGTTATACAGACGGCATGGTTTGCTATACAGACGGTATAGTTTGTTATACAGACAGTATAGTTTGTTATACAGACGGTATAGTTTGTTATACAGACGACATAGTTTGTTATGTAGACGACATAGTTTGTTATACAGACAGTATAGTTTGTTAAACAGACGGTATAGTTTGTTATACAGACGGCATGGTTTGTTATACAGACGGCATAGTGAGTTAGTGATCACCTGTATTAAGCATAAGCAACCAGCCTGTATTAAGCAGCCTGTTTCCAGATTCCTAATATGTTGTTTTATTGTACAGTTAACTTCTAGTAAGCCGCCACCTTTGCTAAGCAACCACTTTCTGTGACTCCCTTGGCTGGCTGTTTAAGACATATTTGTATATTGCCTCTTAAGTAAATGGTCAAATTATGTGCCTGATCATACAAGGTACACGATACTGTTCAACGATCGTTTAGCAGACGACACAGTTAGAAACATTGGGCCGACCTAGATTACAGACGCGTCTGACAGGTGAACTTACAGCAATGCATGTGTTTTACTGATATATTGCCTGTCATATGTAAAATAAGGCCAAACAAACAATAACCCTTGTTTCCGGATGTCGTCCATATAAAATAGGTATACACATAGACATGGGTTATTTGCCAAAAATGAAAAGAGGATGTGATACCCGAAACATATAATTAATTCATAAGATTAATACAAATCAGTAAGTTTTATAGAGCGCGAGACATTCGTAATTGTAAATAATGTGTCAATGAGATATGTGTCAGTGTGTTGATGTGCCTATGTTATATCAGTGTGGACATACAATGGATACATGGTACTATTAAGTTGAGCACGTCAGTCCTATACAGTGGAGGTAATACTATGATTATAGAATAGTGTATATTGAAGAATACAAATTTATTTTAGCTCGATTGCGAAACAAGTTCATACAACCTATAGTAATCGTTCTCAATACCTCATTCCTGATGGAATCCATCGCCACGAGTGAGAGAGAAGAGGCAATGGGGAATTTAAATGAGTTGCCTAAGGGCACAATCGTAGCGGCTACAGCTGGGCGCGAACTCCTGGTATTTCGTACCTGAAGCGAACTCTCTACCACTACACTATCACGACTTCCAAATTAATAGACAGACATCAGCTTGGTGAAAACAATTAAACAAAGTTCTTCCAAACGTAATATCAAAATGTGGATCTGGTGATGTTGAGTCACAAAATTAAACGCTAAACATTATGTTATATAAATACAGAGACCAGATAAAAACAGCCTACCATAATACCGGTGTAAATCTGTTCATGTTGAATCAGAGTTACAGTCTGTCGATTTTTCCCTAATTTACTACTGGCAAAATGATATTATCAGAAACTCAATACGGCCCAAATTATGGTATCGGTGTTTTATATGGCTGACCGGGAAAACTATATCAACGCCTGTTTCCAAGCTAGCTGAATCACAAAATATTCATTTACATTTAACACTGAACATTATATAAGTACAGACAACATAAACACAGTATATCGGCCTTAGCCGTTCCTAATGACATCATGGTTGATCGGGCAGGAAAAACGAAGCTTTGCCATATTTTCACCATAAACTTGGCAGCCAGCAGTTCCAGAGTTTGCCACTTTACCTTCCCTGTCAAGCCTGAGAGCTTCATATCTCATTCGTTCCCCCGATTTCGTGTTAAGTTCTCTTCAACGTAGATTATATCGCTTAGTACCTTATCTTAGTGTCTTGCCTTGGATGTGGAGACTTTCACAATCACCTTCCTGTTGGTAATATATCATTGAACTTGTATGTCTTTCCTGTGGCATTTATCAATGTCTGCTTGTATTAGGTTCAGTGAGCTGTCGTCTGGCAATGTAACATTAGCAACCATTTTAATAAGTTTGGATTCCACATCCTCTGTGATTCGCTGGTTTGTGCCTGTTCACCCAAACCAGCGGATATATCGAGACACATAGGTCGTCAATATTGCTCGCGCTTATCTAATTAACATGACGCTGATGAGACTATAGCTCCGATAATCGCGACAAGTTGGCGAGGAAAATGGCGGCTGTTTGAAAACGCTTACGGTTGCTGAATGTGTGTCGTTTTATCGATCGCTGATTGGCTTATCGGATTATCAATGGATGGTCGCTTCATGTTAATTCGAGAATGATTGATCCCATATCCCTTTTCAGTTCACTATTTACAATTGAGAAATGTTCTACCTGGGCTTTCAGTGCTTTGTTTTCCTCTAGGACCTCCGCCGCAATAAGTGCCTTGAGTTCAGACCTTATTTCGTTCAGTTTCCTTACCAAAATAGCACATATTTGATTAATATCACTATCGCTGAAACTGGTGGACATTTTTAATTCCTGTAGTGGGTGAGGTAAAATTGTTGGATCTAGATCTATCTGAATCACCTTTCTAGTTTTCTGAATGGTCCCAATAAGCCGAATAAAAGCTGTCCTCTAGATCAGAATATTACGATATTTCTTTAGAACGGGGTTCAACGTTTCCGACCCACTCCTTTAAGTGTATGTTTTGGCGCCATTGTTATGATCGTGGGTGGGGTGAAACGCGGCATATATCATCTTAAAGTTTTCATTTATATCTCTAATTTGGCATCTGTTTTCATTAGCATATATTCATTCTGCAAGTAATTACCATGGATCATGTTAGCGATTAGTTCCCGATAAACTGTGCAAATTAGTTTTTTTAAATACCTCCATTTTTGTTTTCACCGGAAGTTGGAAGTCTTAATTTTGATATTCGTCGGGTTATCAACGTCGATTAGAATCGCAACATTACAAGAAGTTGTAATTATTACGAATAGAAAATACAGATCGACAGAATGAACATATGAATAACTGAATACATGGTAGGATGTGTGCAGTTTGTGTTTATTTGTGGTATTAATGTTTTCCTGGTGATGATAACAAAGTTGCCTAGTTGCGCATATCATGATGTGTTTTTCCAGCCAAATTAGTGTTGGAACACTCTCATGTACTGTAGTGTTAAAACTGATCACATCTCCGAAAATGTACATTTAATCACCGTGTTCACCATTTATTACATGTACTCATCTGTAATTAACAATGTTATATCTAGTGACTAGAGTAAAAAATAAAACCGTTGTGATGGCATTTATTCATATATCTTTGTTTTGTTTTTATATCCCGCTCATCCAGGATGATAGAATTATTAATTAAATATGAATTTTAATGATACGCTGTGTTTCCCAGTCTGATTTGCTGGTTTAATACGGTCACGAGATGGTATCAAACCAGAAACAAACGTATCATCACTAGTTCCTTTTACATGACGCATGCGCACTCGGTCTTAGATTGTTTGCTTCCCGTAGCCTATTAGCGTGTCAAATGTGACAGGTAACAGATGTGTGTGTATCTATTTCAGTAACTGTGATTTATTCATTATAGATGGATAACGGAGAGCATGATTTTTAGTATTGAATGTTCAAATTCATATCAAAGTAATAAAGACGTTATTACGTGGCTAGTTCATTTCAGCATAGGTATCAACCCAAGTTAACTTGATAACAGCCTTCGGTTTCAGGTTGATATCAAGTTACCTCGGGTCGATACCTATGCTGATATGAAACTATCCACGTGATAACTTCTAATTATTTATATTAATTGAGTATTGAAAACAATATTGTCACGAGTGCCATTAGTGGTACGCATAGCTCTTTGTGTTTTTGGTTGAACTAAGTTTGAACGGCATTTTTGTTTAGGTTACAAAGTGTTTTTTTATTTATGCTTTCTAATGAAATATAGAAATTTATCAGTGAAATAAAATGTGTTACACTTTTATATTTCTCATTGATTACGCGTGTAGTTCCTAACCGCTGCATGTTGAAATGCTTTCAACGTACACGTTTTATGCTGAAACCGTCGCAAAGGTCACGGCGCAGTAGATGCAATATATGTTACAGTGTTGAATAATCTTGTTAACAATATCCTCGGTGAAGGGTCAATGCTGCCATGTAATTTTTTCGATCTGAAGAGAGCATTCGACTCTGTATCTAGACGTTCTCTTTATTTCAAGCTATTTAAGATGGGACTGGATGGTAAGATACTCTCGAATTATTAATATATGTATAAAACGATGAAATATAGTATTCAGATATTCAGACTTTTTCAGTAATATATCAGTTGGTTTGTGGCAGGAACATTCTAATTCGCCCGCACTGTTTGCCTTGTTCTTTATAGATATATAACTATATTTAGTTTAAACTTTATTTATTGTTTTTCTTTTGTACAAAGAGCATATATGCATGTAAATTGTAAACACACAGGTTGCAGGAAGATAACAAAGGATTGAAAAACAAGATAAATACAATCTTATATAAATTCCTCTCCTAATTTTAACTATATTTGCAGGACAGAGTGGATTGTGGAATTACCGTATATGACGCTGGTATTAAAATCTTACTTTTCGCGGATGATATGGTTATGTGATATAATACAGTCTATATGGAATGTAGACTGCTTCTCAACCAACATCATCAGCATGGATGCCGCCGTCCTTGGGTGTGTTGGCCCTTTAATTCCATGGACACTCTGGTGGCGGTGTGCCCACAATGGTTATCAGTCACTGCGCGTTGGTTGATTGCTTCCAGCTCTTCTCCTCTCGTCTCAGCCACAGCCAGCTTGAAGCCCGTTCAACTGTTTGGCTCAGTCTCTGGATAGCCATCCTTTTCTCTCTACCAGTAGTCCCAATTGCTGTCATCAGTCTGCAGACGGACTGGGAACAGAAGCCTCTCGTGCCTACTTCTACTGGGAACAGCCAAGTACGCCAACCTCGTTGCTTGCAGAGTTCCAGAAGCTCTGTATACTTCGCCATCTTCCTTTCGTAGGCCTCTTTGCACCTTGTCTCCCATGGTACTGTCAGCTCAATGACGATGAGCTTATTCCCTGTCTTAGACCACAGTACGATGTCTGGCCGTTGGGTCGTCTGGACCACGTCGGGGAAAACAAGTCTCTTCCCAAGGTCAACCTCCATGTTCCAGCCTTTTGTGCCATCCAGAATCGATGACTTGTGTGGTGTCTTTGTCTTCCTGGTCTCACCCGGCTTGACAAAGGCGATGTGCCATGTTGGGGATGTTTACCATGTTCCTTCTTCCGCTCTTTCTCCAGCCAGTCAGCCAACTCCCTGAGGACTGAGTCGTGTCTCCATCTGTATCTGCCCTGTGTCAGTGATGTAGAACAGGATGACAGGACATGCTCTAGTGTGTCTGTTCTGTCACATAAGCTGCATTTGGGATCAGCCGTGAGTCCCCATCGGCACATGTTCGCTGGGGATGGTAGGAGGTCATAGACGGACCTAACTAGAAATGAAAACCTCAGTGGCTCATACTTCCAGATGTCTTCCCAAGTCAGCTTCCTATCTGTGGTGTTCCACGTAGTCCATGCTCCCTGCGCTCCCATTTCCACCGCCCTTGCTTGTCTGGCATGTTCCCCTGTTCTCCTGATTTCTGACTGGATCGTGGCTCGCCTCTCCTTCTGGTTTGATCTGCTCCACAGCACCGCCTTTGTTGCACCGATTCCTTGACGTCCAACAGCAGTCACTCCCACAATGTATTTGTGCTTAAGCGTGCTCTCTGCCTGGTTCACAGATTATGTCGCTGACCATTTCCTGCTGCTACGAGTTACGATCCCTGTCTCACGGATAAGTTGGTCCGGAGAATCCCTCAGAGTCAACACAAGTCTTGTCTTGGCCGTCTTGAATTCTTCCACCAGTGAAGATAGTGGGAGCTGTAGTTTGTTACTCTTCCCGTAGAGTCCAATACTGGTGAAGCTTGAGGGTACTCCTAGCCATTTCCTGAGGTGTCGAATGATGGTTCTCTCCAGGGCTTCCACTGTCGTACTGACTACCTCATACAACATCAATGGCCAGTTCAGTCTTGGTAGCAGTGCGTGCTGGTAGAGCCAGGCTTTGAACTTGCCCGGTAGTCCGCAACGGTCTATCTTCTTGAGACCATCATCTACCTGTTGTTTGAGCTTCGTGACATTGTTTCGGTCCTTTAACGTTGCATCAAACCACTTGCCCAGGCACTTGATTGGACTCGTCGCAATGGATGGGATCTCCTCGTTCTGTACGTAGAGCTTGAACCTCTCTGTAATCTGTCCCTTCTTGGTGATGAGAGATCTGGATTTGACTGCCTTGAACTTCATTCTTCCCCAAGAAGCGACGTTTGTCAGAGCTGTCAGCATCCACCTAGCTTGAACATGGGTTGTTGTAGTCAAGGTGAGGTCATCCATGAAGCCCCGGGTAGATGGAAGATAGATCCCTGATTCCGTTCTTGGTCCACGCGTCTCTCGTTGGGCAGCGTTGATCAGCAGGTCCATCCCCATAGTGAAGAGTACCACAGAAACTGTGCATCCTGTGACAATTCCTTTCTCCAACTTCTGCCATCTGGTCAGCTGGTCACCAACAGTAAACCGGAGCTTAATTCCATCCAGGTAGCTGGTGATGATTTTCTGTATGTGACCGTCTACATGGTAGTGTCGGAGGACTGTGAAGATCAGCTGGTGTGGAATGAACCCGTATGCGTTGGCTAAGTCAAGCCAAACTACGGTGAGGTCCTTCCTACCTTCTTTTGCCTCGCGGATTAGCTGTGTGATGGCAATTGTGTGTTCTATGCAGCCTGAGAAACCAGGAACTCAGCCCTTCTGGGCTGAAGTGTTGATGTATGCATTGCCTGTCAGGAAAGGTGTTAGTCTTCTTGCAAGGATGGCAAAGAATATTTTCCCCTCGACGTTGAGCAACGAGATCGTTCGGAACTGATTGACCGTCTTGGAATTCCGTTCCTTTGGTGTAAATATTCCTTCAGCCTCCTTCCAAGCTTCTGGGACATCTCCCTTCCTCCAGACTACTTTCAGGAGCTTCCATAACCGCTTGAGAAGTAGTGGGCACATTTTGTACACCTTGTACGGGATGGGTTCGGTCCGGGCGCTGAAGCAGTTCTTGCTTTTTTGATGGTGACCTTTACCTCTCCCAGCGTTGGTTCTGTAACATCCAGTTGCTTCCCTGGTGCACTTGCTGGGTCTATCCGATCACAGTCCCCTAGCGCGTCCTCTCGATTGGGATCAGAGTGGGTAACATGAAGGTATCTCTCAACCTCTTCCAGTGGTGTTTCCAACTTCCCTGACCTTTCTTTGTCGAGTAGGTATCTTGCGAACTTGTATGGGTTGGCTGTGAACGCTGCTCTCTTCTTCGCCCTTGTCCTGGTCCTTCTTCTCGTGTTCTCGGCCTTCCGTAGTGACGTCAGCTGTGACCGTACTGTCTCCCTTAGCTGAGTTAGTCCAATCCTCTATGTGGATGAACTGTTGCGGAATCTCCGCCTCAACTGTCTGAGTTCACGTCTCAGGTTTTGGATACAGGTTTGCCGTCTGTTCGGTCTCGGAGGCTCCTTTCGTGATCTTCCCTCTTCTAGTCCAAACATCTCCAAACCTACAGAGTAGATTAGCGTGGTGAGGGTGGTCAGCTTCCGGTCTACTGGTCCTTGCATGGATGCTTCGAGGATGTTGTCTAGGTCCTCGTCCAATTGTTTCCATGATGTCTTGTCTGATGCCTTGGGCCACTTGATCCTTGGTTTCCTGGTTCTAGTGGCAGAGTCTTGCTGTAGGCTATCCTGAACGGCCTCCTGGTCCGTTTCTAGGCTGCTCTCTCCTTGAGTCTGCAGTAGCTCTAGGAGGGTGTCGGGGTCGTCATCCACCTCAGGATCCCGGAAGAAATCCTGTGTCATCTCCTGGACGGAGCGTTCCTCAGTACTATGGGTTGAATCCAGACTGGAGTACTCCTGCGTCTCACTAGCCAAATTGGCTATGCGCTGTCCACGAGACCTCACACGTTGGCAACCAGACTTCCCCTGGTGTATGTGTAGACCGTGTTGGTTCTTGCAAACCTTTCCACAATTACAGGTGACCGATCCTTCTCTATTCATAGTCGATTGGGCAGGCCGTGTCGATTCCATGAAATCCGTCCAAGTGAGTCTATCATCCTCCCCCCTCTCGGTAGACTCTGGGGTGTCTTTCGTTAATGGTGTCTGTGGCTAGTAGTTGGTTGTCCTCTCTCGAAGACTGCAGTTCGGGATGCTACCCCTAGTGCCCCTGGTCCAGTCTATTCCTGGTGGTCATCTGTCTCTCCAGTGTCACCAATCTGTTCTTGGTTGTCATCCAGTCTTTCCTAGAAGTCACTGGTACTCCAGACGTTGAATGTGATATAATACAGTCTATATGGAATGTAGACTGCTTCTCAACCAACATCATCAGCATGGATGCCGCCGTCCTTGAGTGTTTCGGCCCTTTAATTCCATGGACACTCTGGTGGCGGTGGGCCCACAGTGGTGATCAGTCACTGCGCGTTGGTTGATTGCTTCCAGCTCTTCTCCTCTCGTCTCAGCCACAGCCAGCTTGAAGCCCGTTCAGCTGCTTGGCTCAGTCTCTGGATAGCCATCCTTTTCTCTCTACCAGTAGTCCCAATTGCTGTCATCAGTCTGCAGACGGACTGGGAACAGAAGCCTCTCGTGCCTACTTCTACTGGGAACAGCCAAGTACGCCAACCTCGTTGCTTGCAGAGTTCCAGAAGCTCTGTATACTTCGCCTTCTTCCTTTCGTATGCCTCTTCGCACCTTGTCTCCCATGGTACTGTCAGCTTAATGACGATGAGCTTCTTCCCTGTCTTAGACCACAGTACGATGTCTGGCCGTTGGGTCGTCTGGACCACGTCGGGGAAAACAAGTCTCTTCCCAAGGTCAACCTCCATGTTCCAGCCTGTTGTTCCATCCAGAATCGATGACTTATGTGGTGTCTTTGTCTTCCTGGTCTCACCCGGCTTGACAAAGGCGATGTGCCCATGGTGGGGATGTTTACTATATTCCTTCTTCCGCTCTTTCTCCAGCCAGTCAGCCAACTCCCTGAGGACTGAGTCGTTTCTCCATCTGTATCTGCCGTGTCAGTGATGTAGAACAGGATGACAGGACATGCTCTAGTGTGCCTGTTCTGTCACATAAGCTTCATTTGGGATCAGCCGTGAGTCCCCATCGGCACAGGGGATGGTAGGAGGTCATAGACGGACCTAAGTAGAAATGAAAACCTCAGTGGCTCATACTTCCAGATGTCTTCCCAGTTCAGCTTCCTGTCTGTGGTCTGTGATGATATGGTTATAATTATAATAACGCAATCTCAAGAGGACTTTCAACATAGTTTAGACTCATTAAATACACACAGCACCACACATGGGTGTTAGTTTAAACATAGTTTATTTCAAACAATGATATAACATTTACAAATGTACAATTTACACAAATAGTTACATACATGTATGAGAAGGATTAGAGCCGAACGTTATAGCTTATAGAGGTCTTCTTCTATAATTAGATGCATATTGTAATTACGGTATGACAGCATGGGGGTTAGAAATGAACAGTGAGAAAACTAAAGTTGTATTTCGTAATAGGGACAGAACTAAGCAACACTAGCAGTGGTATTATAATAAAGAACTCATGTAGTCGATGACTTTAATTATGTGAGCGTAGATTTTAATTATACAGGTTCATTCGTACTTAATAATAAACATATGTTTGGCAAAGCTCTAATAGCGCAAGTTCTCCTTGCCAATATTAATAAACATAAAGTTAATCGTAAATTATCGTTACAATTAGTTAACTCGTTTGTATGTTCTATTTTAAACTATGCTTCATCGGTTTGGGGTTTTATCTAAAGTTGTGAAGTCTCGTTTATGTGAAAACAAAGCACCAGTAATGTTGTTGTCTATGGTGAACTTGGGAGGTTCCCGTTATATATTAATAGGCATGTACATATTGTCCGTTACTGGTTAAATAGTGTTAATTCCGACAACATACATTTTAAATATATGTATCGTAAGTCACTAGAATCTGATAACAATCCGTAAAGATTCGGCTAATAATGTTAATATTTTATTGCAACAATATGGTTTAATATAAACAATAAAGTTTAAACTTTATTTATTTTACAACGATTGCGAAGCAAGTTCCAACAACTTATATTAATCACTTTCGTTGGCGCGGATGAAAGCGTAAATGTGGTCATTCGTGTGGGAAGAAACCGGAGTACCCGGAGAAAACCCACCTGTCCGATCTGGCGATCACCGTACCATCGCACATACTTCCCGGTCCGAGGATCGAACCCTTGTTGCATTGGTGAGAAGCGAGCGCGCTAACCACTACGCTAATCGGACAGCCCATATAAATACCGTAGAATGGTTGCTAGACTCAGACGTAAGAATCATAGATCCTTGTTAAGCATACATCATTGTAACTTACTGTTAGTACTGTACTGATAAATAAATGATCCTTTTTTGTGTTAAAACACATTCTTGGAACAGATCTGGTGATATTCGGCACTTCAGTTACATTTACAGATGTAACATTCTTCTTTAGTAAGAATAATGGTTTGCATTGTGCCAATGCTTGTCAATCCTGTTTTCTGGACGAATGGGAATTTAAGTGATAAGAATTACTGCTATGTATTCGTATTATAGGTATTAAAAGTGTCCAATTGTTTTCATGGAACTAGATCGAAATACGGGATTGAGCTGTAACCCAGAAATAGCCAGGTATAATGTTGTTAAAACTGGTGGCCCAAACCATTTGTATGTTCATGCTATGTATTGTATCTTTATGTGCATGACATATGTACTATTGGTTTGCAATAAAATATGGTTAAATCAGCCAGGTCAATATATTTACGTAGTTGAAATTCTGCAACAATAAGTGGTTCCAATAAAACTATTATGATTCCCGAATGTTCCAGCAGGGATGTGGTATATACTATGTTTATGTTGGGCAGGGGGGTTTCGTGTTATTGTTCATATCTTTGCATTTAATTACTAAATTATGCACTTTATAATTTATACATTCACTCAATACACTATCCGAGCGTGTATTATGCAGAGTGAGTTTTCAATCGTCCTTCTATTACATATTTATATGTAATAGTTTTACTTGTTAAAACTGTTTACAATCTTTACTTCTTATGCTTGGGACAATCCGGAAACTATACATAGTAAACATTTTAATGCACACAAAATGATTGATTGCTATATACACAAATGGTAAATGGTACACAGACATCGAAAATAATAATGTCCTTAATATTTTATATAAACATGTAAAAACAAATTTTGGTATTGAACATCATCTGATAAATATTGTGTCAAAAACAATTTAGACGTAGTAAACATTTTAATGCACACAAAATGATTGATTGCTATATACACAAATGGTACACAGACAATGAAAATAATAATGTCCTTAATATTTTATATAAACACGCAAAAACTAATGTTGGTATTGAAGACTATCTGATACATATTGTGTCAAAACAATTTAGACGTAAAATAGCAACACTTCTGCTCACAATGCATTGATAGAAACCAGGCAGAGACAGCTCAGATAGAAACCAGGCAGAGATAGCTCAGATAGAAACCAGGCAGAGACAGCTCAGATAGAAACCAGGCACAGATAGCTCAGATAGAAACCAGGCAGAGATAGCTCAGATAGAAACCAGGCAGAGACAGCTCAGATAGAAACCAGGCAGAGACAGCTCAGATAGAAACCAGGCAGAGATAGCTCAGATAGAAACCAGGCAGAGACAGCTCAGATAGAAACCAGGCAGAGATAGCTCAGATAGAAACCAGGCAGAGACAGCTCAGATAGAAACCAGGCAGAGATAGCTCAGATAGAAACCAGGCAGAGACAGCTCAGATAGAAACCAGGCAGAGATAGCTCAGATAGAAACCAGGCAGAGACAGCTCAGATAGAAACCAGGCAGAGATAGCTCAGATAGAAACCAGGCAGAGACAGCTCAGATAGAAACCAGGCAGAGATAGCTCAGATAGAAACCAGGCAGAGACAGCTCAGATAGAAACCAGGCAGAGATAGCTCAGATAGAAACCAGGCAGAGACAGCTCAGATAGAAACCAGGCAGAGATAGCTCAGATAGAAACCAGGCAGAGACAGCTCAGATAGAAACCAGGCAGAGATAGCTCAGATAGAAACCAGGCAGAGACAGCTCAGATAGAAACCAGTCAGAAATAGCTCGGATAGAAACCAGGCAGAGACAGCTCAGATAGAAACCAGGCAGAGACAGCTCAGATAGAAACCAGGCAGAGACAGCTCAGATAGAAACCAGGCAAGATAGCTCAGATAGAACCCAGAGACGCTCAGATAGAAACCAGGCAGAAAGCTCGATAGAACCGCAGAGATAGCTCAGATAGAAACCAGGCAGAGACAGCTCAGGCAGAGATAGCTCAGATAGAAACCAGGCAGAGACAGCTCAGATAGAAACCAGGCAGAGATAGCTCAGATAGAAACCAGGCAGAGACAGCTCAGATAGAAACCAGGCAGAGATAGCTCAGATAGAAACCAGGCAGAGACAGCTCAGATAGAAACCAGGCAGAGATAGCTCGGATAGAAACCAGGCAGAGACAGCTCAGATAGAAACCAAGCAGAGACAGCTCAGATAGAAACCAGGCAGAGACAGATCAGATAGAAACCAGGCACAGATAGCTCAGATAGAATCCAGACAGAGACAGCTCAGATAGAAACCAGGCAGAGACAGCTCAGATAGAAACCAGACAGAGACAGCTCAGATAGAAACCAGGCAGAGACAGCTCAGATAGAAACCAGGCAGAGATAGCTCAGATAGAAACCAGGCAGAGACAGCTCAGATAGAAACCAGGCAGAGACAGCTCAGATAGAAACCAGGCAGAGCAGAGACAGCTCAGATAGAAACCAGGCAGAGACAGCTCAGATAGAAACCAGGCAGAGACAGCTCAGATAGAAACCAGGCAGAGACAGCTCAGATAGAAACCAGGCAGAGACAGATCAGATAGAAACCAGGCAGAGACAGCTCAGATAGAAACCAGGCACAGACAGCTCAGATAGAAACCAGGCAGAGACAGCTCAGATAGAAACCAGGCAGAGACAGCTCAGATAGAAACCAGGCAGAGACAGCTCAGACAGAAACCAGACAGAGACAGCTCAGATAGAAACCAGGCAGAGACAGCTCAGATAGAAACCAGGCAGAGATAGCTCAGATAGGCTTGATTGACAAAATAGAAACTTTGCGAATCAGGAGATATAGAGGATTCATTTTCAAATACAGTGTTTATGCTGATTTAAACACCTTAACTCTCACCATTGTAGGTTCAACCCCACTATGAGTCTCGAATTCTTTCAGGTGAGGAGGGTACCCAACTGACTTGCGATAGATCGGTGGTTCTACCCTGGTGTTAGTCTGTGTCTGAAATACTCTTTCCTAGTCGTCCTCAATCAATAATAGCTGGAGAGTCGCCCTAGAACCTGAGCAGTCTGTTCGAATTAATAATTATTATGTTCATTTTACACACTATCAACACAAGAAGCTTTACTAATGTTTTAACATTTGACCTCTATAAGCTATAGCTTCCGGTTCTAATCCTTTTTCTTACATGTTTCTAAATGTTGTGTAAAATGTAAATTTGTACATGTGGTATCATTGATTAAACTAACATTTGAACAACACTGACGCTAAATTTCAATAGGACTATTTATTTCTATATTTTTGTACAAGTAAAGACTGTATATTACACAACAATGCATCGACGCAGAAAATGTTTCTTGATTCTTAAAAGACAACAACAGAAAAGAGCATGTCGCGCAATTCCATGTTCAGATTACGCAGATTTTAATCTTTCTTTTGGATTCCAGGCAGTGTATGCTTTTTTTAATCGGCTGTTGTTCTAGTTAAAGCAAGTTTCATGTTTTGATATTTACATCGCTATTGCAGTTCCTTCGGTGAATGTTACATGTACCGTGATTGTATACATGTTCGTATGCGGGTTCCCAACTAATGATATGCAGCTGACATGCGCGCTCGAAGTTACGAGCATGCGCATTCGCAGTGTTAGGTAGCATTCTTCAACTAATGATATGCAGCTGACATGCGCGCTTGAAGTTACGGGCATGCGCATTCACATTGTTAGGCAGCGTTCGTCGCGAAAATTGGTGTGTTTTACAGTTTACGCTGTCAAGGGATGATCTATGTACCTGTTCCGGCTCACGGGAAGTTGCAAATCTGGACTAAATACATTTTGAATGATATATTTTCGTTGTGTCATTGAAAAGAATAATAAGTAATGTAAATATAAGTAATGAACCGCGGGTTAATAGTTTCCATCGGGGTATGAACTGATGCCTTCGGCCTCCACACACTTTAACCACGCCCAATGTAGTTCATACCGCGATTCAATCCTTACATAGGTGTAGCAACAATAACATTCAATAATTAAGTTACAGGTTTTCAATCTAATAATAAGTACATACACACACCAGGAGCGCGTTACGTCAAGAGGTTAACAATGTTTTGATTCAATACGACATGACTCAGCAAAAAACGGAATTCCTCACCAATACTTTGAAGCAAAGCGACATGCCTCAACAATACATTTGGGTACAACTTCTTTCTTCAACAATACTGTTCGGCACAACGGAATGCCTCAACAATACATTTGGACACAACTTCTTTCTTCAACAATACCGTTGGGCACAGCGGAATGCCTCAGCAATGCATTTGGACACAACTGAATGCCTCAACAACACATGCGGACACAACGGCATGTCGTATCTGTAACTACTCGTCAAAGTGGCATGCCGTATTATGAAATGTGGATCAAAATATTAACATGTCGTATACTGATTGACGTCGTCAAAATAGAATGCTCTATTACTAATGTGTGTCAAACGGCATATCGTACCAATAGTGTGTGATAAACGCCATGTCGCGCCCACAATTCGAGTCAACACGGAATGCTGTATTCAGAAATGTGGACCAAAAGGGCATGTCGTATACTCATTGGCGTTGTCAAAACGGAATACCGTATTACTAATTTGTGTCAAACGGCATATCGTACCAATGGTGTGTGATAAACGCCATGTCGCGCCCACAATTCGAGTCAACACGGAATGCTGTATTCAGAAATGTGAATCAAAAGGGCATGTAGTATATTGATTGACGTTGTCAATATATGTGTGCCAAAACGCAAACGGCATATTGTACCAATAATGTGCATCACAAAGGCATGGCGTATCAATGATTGGTGTCAAAACCGCATGTACTATTAATAATTGGGTCAATACGGAATTTCGTAACAATAATTGCGTCCTATCGATATGCCTTGTTATAATGTCTTACTTGATAAATAATTTCCATTTACATAATTATGTTAAAGACAAATAACCATAATAATTTGTATCTAATAAAATTGTTTCTTGTTGTTAAATGTACTTGTTATTATACGATATTCTGCTTAAATATAATGTTCATCCTCTGTTACTAACACAATGAACACACTTGTATATGTAACTAACAAGTCACGTGATGTAAATAAATATATTATATATTATGTATTATATGAGTATGTACTATGTACAAGTCTGATAATAAAATGTTGTTCTGTTCTGTTAATAATTTGAATCAAAACGGCATGTCGTACAGCTAATGTGGGTCTAAGCTGGCGCTACCGTATTAATAATATGTGTATTTATCGAAATTCATATTCGCGGACTTTCAGATTGGACATTAAACCGAGGTCTCGAACCAGATGGGACTCTAAGAATGAGTCTCTATCTGTATCATTACACTATCCTCCAAAATCTAAAATGACTAATCTCTCCAGGAGCCGTCGCTCATATGGGCAACCGGTAGAGACGATAAGCAAACTTAACACATGCATTTGGAGAGGACTTAAAATAAGTTTTCTGAAAACTTGTTTTCCAATCCAAACCATTCACAGTTTATGTAATTTGTAACATTGTTTGTGTTATACATGTACATTTATTGGAATAAATACTGTTTAAACCAACACACGCATATACAGACACCAACTAATTCACAAACGGCTGTCTACCGTATTTCGATATATGCAAATAACTTGAAATGACAATTTGCCCCTCATTAACACACAGAGGAAATAAATTGCTTTATCAAAAAAGGGAATAATTGGATGGAACTAATTTGACTAACAATGAAGTCAAATACTTGGGAAATTTGTTTTTAATTTTCAGGATAACATTAAATGACAGTTGAATTCCCTTAAGGTACATATAGAGAACACGCCGGCTGAATGCGCACAATGCATATTTATCATATGACATCACCATTCCTCCTGTGGCAGCCATTGTGATGGCAACCTTTATAAGATATTATATCAATTGTAAAATAGCGTAATGTAGTTTTCTTCATAAACTATTTATTTTCCATTATATCACCATCGTTCAGAACTTGTTGGGAAGCTCTAATTGGACAGTTCTTCACCAACGAATCAAAAATAAGTTGCCTGTATATTTGACTTTCCAAAAAATGGGAGCAAGTTAAATTCCTATATATTCTAATCCATATGGCATTGTCACGAAATATATTAATATTCAATAAGTGTATTGCAATACCGTTTAGAACCTACCAAAGTGTTCATAGCAAACAAACATTATTTGCCTTAGGCAAGGCATTTCAACTCCATATTGCCTCTTCTCTCTCCTACATGGCGATGTATGTGTATGAATGGTTTATTAATATTATTATAGATGTATTCCTGATATGAGGTCTCCAGAGTGATTAATATAAGTTGAAAAAACTTGTTTCGCAATCGAGCTAAAAATACATTTGTGTATAAACATTATTATGTAGTTATTGCAAATTAAAAATTTACTTGCCTAAGGAAAAGTCTAACATGTAACTGCCGTTTATAAAACTTGCCACCAAAGACGGCCGACAAGATAAGATCTTATCTTTCACAAGATGTAGGATGGGTGTATCGCTGACTAGTCTTGAGTACGATAAACTGTACACACTCATATATATGTTATACTCATCTTGTGTTATAAGTTTAGCTTTCATCTTTATTAAAGTCACATCTATGTAACTATATACATATAACGAAAAACCAACATTATTATACATTACGTAATATGTGTAATCTTTACTGCAATCTCATTGTGGAGTTATATGTGTGCTTTACCGCGGTATGTCAAAACCAGCGATATGATAAGAAAGGACTATAAATAGTTTCCTATGATGTATTTGTGAGGTTACAGACGGATCTGTAGTCCAGTGGTAACACGCTGGACTGGTAATCCAGGGATCACAGGTTCGATCCCCCGTCTGACCCTAATAAAACTAACAGTCTTTCTGATGGGACGTTAAACCGAGGTCTCGAGTCGGTGATTTACATCGTGCACGTAAACGAACCAGAGGAGACTCTGGAATTGGACTATGTCTGTATCATTGCACTATCCTCCAAAATTCTAAAATGACTAATCTCTTCAGGAGGCGTCGCTCATATGGGTAACCGGTAGCGACGATAAATAAACGTAAACCACACACACATATGTGAGGTTGAATGTAATTATGAATCTTGTATTTGCCATATTGTTAACCTAGACATTGTATTGTGCTGATTAATGAAGTTCTATAATTTATACAGACACGAAAACACAATTATAGAAGTGATGTGTTGAATATTACAATCTTAGTCTAGTCGCATATATTTACATTCAATAAACATAGCACATATATATGTAAGGAGTGAATCGCGGGTTAATAGTTTCCATCGGGTTATGAACTACATTGTGCGTGGTTAAAGTATGAGGAGACCGAAGGCATCCGCGCTAACTTTAAATATATACACGTAACTCTACGTAACTCTACTCTACGTAAGTTGGTCTTGAGATGGCAGTAACCATTACGATCAAGATCAACATGGAGGATTATGTTCGCTATGTTAGCGTGAACATAGCAAGCAGGCCCGTCGCTGGGCATACGCAAGTACGCACGTGCGTATCATTGGTCACAAAAAATGAATGAAAACAATAAAAATTCCAATAATTCATTAAACCCCCAGGGGGGGGTAGTAGGGATACATAGACGCCGTGATGCGTGGAGTGGTGGAATAATTGAGCCCATTGCAAATATGGTGCATCCCGAAATTTAGTTTGTGCTATTTCACGTGCTTGTTTCATTGCCCCCGGACCCCCCTAGCGTACTCGCTCGCTATGCTCACTCGACAAACAAGCATATTTGGCCGTGCGTATCATCAAAATAGCTCCAGCGACGGCCCTGGCAAGTATACATAGAAATGTACACAGTTAGAAATGATTGTTTACTATATGTTTGTGTTACCATGCCTAATATGTTTGCACTATTGGCAAACTGATATGTGTGTTCTCATAGGATTGGTTTAAACATATTTATTCGACATTATATAACATAATTTAGAACAAATAACTATGTACACAATAAATACAAATGGATTGAAATGAAAGCTAATGGGATTGAGTCCGCCTCCGTGGTCGAGTGGTTAAGGTCGCTGACTTATATACCACTGTAACCTATCATCACTGATGGTCACGTGTTCGACTGATGGTCACGTGTTCGAGCCCCGCTCAGGCCGTGTCTCATTTATATGAAAACGTTGGCAGTTTCTTACGGAGGTTGGTGCACCCAAGTACTGGTTAACCGCTGGAGCCTGCCCAGGAAAGGTGTTGTTAGGTAAACTGCCCGCCGGCGATATAGCCCGAAATGGTGCTGATGCAGGCGTAAAACCCGAAATATAACATAACATATAATGGGATTGAAAAACTGAATGGAATTTAATGAATGTGAAATCAAACTTACCAAGTTTACCATATATATTTTATACACATTTCGTTTAATTCGATTGCGAAACAAGTTCTTACAACATTAGATTAATCACTCTCGAGACCTCATTCCTGTTGTACTCCATCAACATGAGGGAGAGGACCCCACTCTCCAATGTTGACGGGGACCAATAAATGGGCAAACTTGTTTTGCTGAAATTACCAAAAAAAACATGAGGGAGAGAAAAGAGGGATTGTCGACTGAAGGGTCTTACATATGGGTCTAACAGCCGCCGTTAGGCTGGGTTGTGGTAGGACAATGGCTCTACCAGTGTGCTTGACCATGCCAGAAACTCTGCATGAAAGGGCATCTGGGGTCCTGGCAATTTGACCTAAGTTAACATTAAAACCCCAAAAATAAATAAACATAACTGAGCATTTAATAGTTGCACGTTTTAAAACAAATACAATGTCTTAATGTATCAAGTACTTGTTAACCGCTGGAGCCTGCGCAGGAAATGTGTTGTTAGGTCAAATGGTCAACCGGTAACATCGTTAAATAAACTTAAATAAGAATGTCTTGATTCAATTGTATTGTACATATTCAAAGAAAGCCCAACCTTATCAGAATCGTGTTCAATGGATTGTTCACATAAAGTTAATGAGATCCGAGTAAATCAAGAACGTTCCCGGTAATTGGTTCGTTGTTAGAACAATATTAAAGTCTACATTTACTTTATTCAAACGACACATATGCGTGACACAGTCCAGTAATGTTACAGACAAGCGCATCTCCATGCTACAGCTTTTATGTCCTCTATTTGATATTTATAATTTGCTCTGAACAGTTGATCCTTGAGCATGTCGTGGGGCGGAGGAATTGATCGTAGTCGTTTGGTTCTTCTATCGTCATTTTCTCAAGAACATGGTTACCTCTTAATTAATAATATATATTTATACAGAATTAATTGTTTTAAATAATAGTTGCAATGCAAAATCGAGGTAATTATTTTGAAACAATGCCATAAAATATGTCAAGAATAATTTTAAGTGCATACATATATTTATCACATAAATGTACCTGTATTCAGCGTAATACAGTCATTACATATTTTCTTATATCGACACACGTGTAATAATACATGGAAGGATTCTGATTGGTAGCAGTATAACAGCTTGCTTTTGCCACATTATAGTTTGCAACTTTGCCGTTGAAAATCAGTAAAATGTTAAATATACACAAGCGGAAAAAAACATAATGATTAAAATGAGTGTGTAGATTTGTTTGCGTGGGATTGTTTGCTTGATTACCGATGACTATTTACTACAGCGTAGGAATGTACCGTACTACTTTCCTTGAGAGGTAATAAGGCTCAACGCATACAAGCAAGCAGAAAATAGTGGGTATAGTTGAAATAGTTGAGCATATGGCTGCTGGTTTGAATTGAATTAGATTTGACAAGTATGCGGGACAAAGTCCATTTTTCAAATAAAACAAGACAAGAATAAGCTATTCAAGCTTCCCTCTAATTTCCTAACCGGAGAGAACTCGTGGCGATTGTCATAACGTTATTCGAGTCTCCTCTAATTTCCTAATCGGAGAGAACTCGTGGCGATTGTCATAACGTTATTCGAGTCTCCTCTAATTTCCTAACCGGAGAGAACTCGTGGCGATTGTCATAACGTTATTCGAGTCTCCTCTAATTTCCTAACCGGAGAGAACTCGTGGCGATTGTCATAACGTTATTCGAGTCTCCTCTAATTTCCTAATCGGAGAGAACTCGTGGCGATTGTCATAACGTTATTCGAGTCTCCCTCTAATTTCCTAACCGGAGAGAACTCGTGGCGATTGTCATAACGTTATTCGAGTCTCCTCTAATTTCCTAACCGGAGAGAACTCGTGGCGATTGTCATAACGTTATTCGAGTCTCCTCTAATTTCCTAACCGGAGAGAACTCGTGGCGATTTGTCATAACGTTATTCGAGTCTCCCTCTAATTTCCTAACCTGAGAGAACTCGTGGCGATTGTCATAACGTTATTCGTGTCTCCTCTAATTCCCTAACCGGAGAGAACTCGTGGCGATTGTCATAACGGTATTCGAGTCTCCTCTAATTTCCTAACCGGAGAGAACTCGTGGCGATTGTCATAACGTTATTCGAGTCTCCTCTAATTTCCTAACCTTGGACCAAGCGTTAGCGCTGGTGTGAAGTCTCACAATTATTCAGATTGGCGTATCAACATTTGAATAATATGTAAAGCGCATTTGATCTTTGTAACACTTTGGCAAATTGGAGTATCGCCACTTGACATGTTTTAATTAAAAGTTGCAGTTATTATATAAAAGAAGCATAGTAAAGCGCATACATGTATAACTGTAAAATGCTCCGAACGTGTTGCATGAATGGAAACCGATCATTCAGAGGTACAACAGAAACAGTTCTGCATACAATTTCTTCTCAGGAGACAAATCTAGTTCATGCTTCGATTGCAGGAGAAGATACTCCCGTCAGATATTGAAACCCGATGAACACTTTAAATTAACTGAATATCTCCATCAATTGTGTGTGGCATCAAAGATCGTCATTGCCAGTGATATCAATGAGGGCGTACAGATCTCTGACCCAAATCAACCAACATGTCTTGCGACGGATTGGTGCAAGAGTGGCATCGGTGTCTGGTTGTTACAAATACATTTGCAACTGCCCCAAGGAAGAACCGTTATGCTGTCGTGATGTTTGGAAAATTACGCTCGTTGGCAGTCGGTTCACACACACTCGACAGAGTCTCGCAACGCACAGATTGAGAGAAAGGCCATAGCAGTCGCAGGCGCCATTGACAAGGCAAGCTACTTCGTACTAGGATGTGCCACCTGATCATAGCCGTTGATCATAATCAAGATTTCTACTACACACATTCACGATTTCAACTTCACGAATTGACGATTTGAACTACACGAATTCACGATTTCTACTACACGAATTCACGAGTTCAACTACACGAATTCACAATTTCAATTTCACGAATTCACAATCATTTCAACTACATTATTTCAGCTTCACGAATCCAAGATTTCAACTACACTAATTCGCAATAGCAACTTCACGATATCACAATTTCAACTTCACGGATTCACGATATCAACTAGTTGTTATGAGGCTGGGTATCACTCTCTGACCGCAGAACAATGCAGACATTAATTATAGTGTATAAGCAAACAAATGGTAATGTACCAAGTTACTTAAATGATCTCTTCCCAGACACTGTAGATTTAACAAACCCATATAACTTGAGACATAATAGAAACTTTATTACACTAGCAAGGCGAACTGAAGTTTATTCCAAATCTGTAATACCATCCTCAATAAAACTGTGGAACGAACTTGATATTGATATGCGTAATATTAATACGTTGTCGTCTTTTAAAGAGAAACATAAACTAATATATAAAACCACCAACTGTACCGTCTTATTTTAAATGCGGCGACCGATGTCAACAGGTCTATCATACACGTATCAGAAATGCTTGTAGCAACCTGAATTCAGATTTATTTAACAATCATCTACACGACAATTCAAATTGCACATGTGTACTAAACGAAACGGAAGATGTAGAACACTATTTATTTCGATGTCCATTGTTTGTAATCCAGAGGCGTCAGCTATTCCTAAATACGCGTACTTACCATCCGCTAAGTACACACACATTATTGTTTGGTTTCGAAAATAAAACATCTGAAGACAATGAATATATTTTCAAACAAATCCAAATTTTCATCAAAAGCACTAAACGCTTTGAGCGTCATACTATCTACTAACACAATGCAAGTACATATCTGCTGTTCTCTCCGAGCCGATTCTCTATTTGGTGGTTGGGGGTTGGGTCTGGTTGGCTGGCTGGGGGTATGGCGCAGAAGCAGAGAGCTGTTACATAATGCTTCTCTAGTTATTTTACTTTTTTCTATTTTGTTTTTTTGTCCTTTCTAATCCTGAACATTTATTTTCATCTAAAATAATATAGTTATTACAGTACACATCGCTACGGTCATTTTGTTAACATTAATCTGGTTTATTGGGGAGGGCACTAGCTAATGTTGGTAAAACGTGTTGCCCAACCCATTTGCTTCTAGATTGTATTCGTGCACTGTGCAAGTATTAGCATAGCATTGCAGTTGTATCAGTTTGCTTATATATTTACCATGTTTATATTTGTATTGTATATAAATAAGCAATAAACTATGATTAAACTAAGCTGTTATGATGTTAGGTATGATACCACTAAATAGTGTATATATAAAACACTAGTTGTCAATCATGTATTTGTTAGGTATGATACCACTAAATAGTGTATATATAAAACACTAGTTGTCAATCATGTATTTGCTAGGTATGATACCACTAAATAGTGTATATATAAAACACTAGTTGTCAATCATGTATTTGCTAGGTATGATACCACTAAATAGTGTATATATAAAACACTAGTTGTCAATCATGTATTTGCTAGGTATGATACCACTAAATAGTGTATATATAAAACACTAGTTGTCAATCATGTATTTGCTAGGTATGATACCACTAAATAGTGTATATATAAAACACTAGTTGTCAATCATGTATTTGCTAGGTATGATACCACTAAATAGTGTATATATAAAACACTAGTTGTCAATCATGTATTTGCTAGGTATGATACCACTAAATAGTGTATATATAAAACACTAGTTGTCAATCATGTATTTGCTAGGTATGATACCACTAAATAGTGTATATATAAAACACTAGTTGTCAATCATGTATTTGCTAGGTATGATACCACTAAATAGTGTATATATAAAACACTAGTTGTCAATCATGTATTTGCTAGGTATGATACCACTAAATAGTGTATATATAAAACACTAGTTGTCAATCATGTATTTGCTAGGTATGATACCACTAAATAGTGTATATATAAAACACTAGTTGTCAATCATGTATTTGCTAGGTATGATACCACTAAATAGTGTATATATAAAACACTAGTTGTCAATCATGTATTTGCTAGGTATGATACCACTAAATAGTGTATATATAAAACACTAGTTGTCAATCATGTATTTGCTAGGTATGATACCACTAAATAGTGTATATATAAAACACTAGTTGTCAATCATGTATTTGCTAGGTATGATACCACTAAATAGTGTATATATAAAACACTAGTTGTCAATCATGTATTTGCTAGGTATGATACCACTAAATAGTGTAGGTATAAACACTAGTTGTCAATCATATAACTGATAGGTATGACACAACTCTAATAGTGTAGTTGATATGATGTAAATGTTAGGTATGATACCACTAAATAGTGTAGGTATAAAACACCAGTTGCTGTGATGTAAATGTTTGGTATAATGCAGCTAAATATTGTAGCATAAAACACTAGTTGTCAATGAGGTAGGATGCCTCTAAATAGTGTAGTTGTTATGATGTAGTTGTTAGGTACGATACCACTAAATAATGTAGATATAAAACAATAGTTGTTAATCATGTAACTGTTTGGTATGATACCGCTAATTAGTGTAGTTATTATGTAAATATTAGATATGATACAACTAAATAGTGTAGTTATTATGTAAATTTTAGATATGATACAACTAAATAGTGTAGTTATTATTGTAAATGTTAGGTATGATACAACTAAATAGTGTAGTTATTATGTAAATGTTAGATATGATACAACTAAATAGTGTAGTTATTATAATGTAAATGTTAGGTATGATACAACTAAATAGTGTAGTTATTATAATGTAAATGTTAGGTATGATACAACTAAATAGTGTAGTTATTATAATGTAAATGTTAGGTATGATACCACTAAATAGTGTAGTTATTATAATGTAAATGTTAGGTATGATACTACTAAATAGTGTAGTTATTATGTAAATGTTAGGTATGATACCACTAAATAGTGTAGATATAAACAATAGTTGTTAATCATGTAACTGTTTGGTATGATACCACTAATTAGTATAGTTATTATGTAAATGTTTGGTATGATACCACTAAATAGTGTATTTATTATAATGTAAATGTTAGGTATCATACCACTAAATAGTGTAGTTATTATAATGTAAATGTTAGGTATGATACCACTAAATAGTGTAGATATTATAATGTAAATGTTAGGTATGATACCACTAAATAGTGTAGATATACATGCACACGTGTACACACGTATATATCACTAGCATAATGTATTAAGCACTTGGGACTGATCTCTATAACAATGACAAAGATATTAATTATGAATTAATTTCTTTTATTCATGCATATCAGAACTGAACATACATAATATACAATTAAATAGTTTACATGTAAACACATACATTTACATATACATACACAAAGTAATATAAATATAGAAGACTAATCAGAATCACACATAAATGAACAGTATCTTGTGTTCCAACAACACTGTATATTAAACATGTTAGATGTTGTATTCACGTTATATCCTTTTAATTCATTTGACACATCATGGTACCTGGTCCCCTCGGATTTATACTGTAATCCGATATTAACTGCGCTAAGGCAGGGGTTTTATTGGCTACCAACCAACTCATGGTCGCAAGTGATTGATCATACTATTTCCACATCGTTTCCTGTATTGTTATCCGTGATATATATATCTAGCTTTCTTAGGTCCTCAAATGATTCACCATGTGCAATGGAATATATACCAGGATCTCTCTTCCTGGAGCGAAATATAATGATATGGAAGACCACGTGACTTGCTGCCTTGTCAAATGTAGCTTGATACTCCTTGTCCTCAGTATGTTCTGATAACAGCAGATTGTATACTGCTTCACTTGTGGATTTTGTTTCTTTCATGTTGTATCTGTATCAATGGACTCACTTCGTTCCAGGGCTACGTAGTGGGGTTCTTCGATGAGACCAGTGATAATGGTTTTAGGACTTCTGCTAGTTCTAGGCAATGGCGTCCCTTCTTTCCAGGGATACATAATGCAGTTAATCGATGAGGCCAATGGTAACGGTCTGAGAACTGCTGCCAGCTCTAGGTTGGAGCCTGTGAACATAGTCAGGTGTGATTGTGTTTACCACGTCGATATTGATATTCAGCATATCAACCACACCTTGGACAGCTCTGTTGTCAGCCCAGTCACCACGCTATAGTCCTGCAATATATGCCTCCATCGTGCTTGGTTCTGGAATGAAGATTGCATAGTCGTTGGCGAGCGGACTTGTCTTCAGGAACTGTATTAGCTGACTTCTGATGTCTGGACCGCTTACCCTTCCATCACCAGCTGGTACCATTGTCCTTGATACAGCATGAAAGAAACAGTTGCCATCACCAGGCAAATCATGAACGCATAAGCCATATTTTTCAGCGAGTGTAGTTTTCTTACCAAATCCACTCACTGGTATTGTAGACGACTGTGTTGATGGCTGCAATTATAGAAATACAAAGATGAAAATTGGTTTTGATACACTAAATAAGTTAATTCTGCATTGCTATTTAGCATAGATATAAGATTTGCTTATTACGATTCATTCTAGTTCTGTATTTAATTGAATAACAACTCAACACTAGAGAATAACACTCGGAGACAAGAATAAATGCTTGATTTTACCATGATTTAATCTTCAAAGGACGACCTCAATGTCAGGTCATGTGGTATACTGCACGTAATCTAGATGTGTTCAGGTATAAGTATGATATCATCATGGATACGGTATACTCCACTGCACGTAACATAGAGGTGCTTAGGTATATTATAGTCATGTCATGGATACGGTATACTCCACTGCACGCAACATAGAGGTACTTAGGTATAATTATAGTGGTGTCATGGATACGGTATACTCCACTGTACGTAACAAAGAGGTGCTTAGGTATATTATAGTCGTGTCATGGATATGGTATACTCCACTGCACGTAACATAGAGGTGCTTAGGTATATTATAGTCATGTCATGGATATGGTATACTCCACTGCACGTAACATAGAGGTGCTTAGGTATATTATAGTCATGTCATGGATACGGTATACTCCACTGCACGTAACATAGAGGTGCTTAGGTATATTATAGTCATGTCATGGATACGGTATACTCCACTGCACGTAACATAGAGGTGCTTAGGTATATTATAGTCATGTCATGGATATGGTATACTCCACTGCACGTAACATAGAGGTGCTTAGGTATATTATAGTCATGTCATGGATACGGTATACTCCACTGCACGTAACATAGAGGTGCTTAGGTATAATTATCGTGGTGACATGGATAACTTGTACTCCATTGCACGTAATCCAGAGATGACATTGAAAGGATATCGCTTTTTTGAAGGGCATTATGAGGTTTCTATCAATGAGTTCACTCCCTATCAATGAGTTCACTCCCTATCAATGAGTTCACTCCCTATCAATGTGTTTACTCCCTATCAATGTGTTCACTCCCTATCAATGTGTTCACTCTCTATCAATGTGTTTACTCCCTTATCAATGAGTTCACTCCCTATCAATGAGTCCACTCCCTATCAATGCGTTCACTCCCTATCAATGTGTTCACTCCCTATCAATGTGTTCACTCCCTATCAATGTGTTCACTCCCTATCAATGTGTTCACTCCCTGTCAGTGAGTCCACTCCATATCAATGTGTCCACTCCCTATCAATGAGTTCACTCCCTATCAATGCTTTCACTCCCTATCAATGTGTTCACTCCCTATCAATGCTTTCACTCCCTATCAATGTGTTCACTCCCTATCAATGTGTTCACTCCCTATCAATGCTTTCACTCCCTATCAATGAGTTCACTCCCTATCAATGTGTCGACTCCTCACTCCCTATCAATGCTTTCACTCCCTATCAATGAGTTCACTCCTCACTCCCTATCAATGCGTTCACTCCCTATCAATGCGTTCACTCCCTATCAATGAGTTCACTCTTCACTCCCTATCAATGCGTTCACTCCCTATCAATGCGTTCACTCCCTATCAATGAGTTCACTCCACTCCCTATCAATGCGTCCACTCCATATCAATGAGTCCATTCCCTAACAACGAGTTCACTCCCTATCAACGAGTTCACTCCCTATCAATGAGTTCACTCCCTATCAATGAGTTCACTCCCTATCAATGAGTTCACTCCCTATCAATGCGTTCACTCCCTATCAATGAGTTCACTCCACTCCCTATCAATGCGTTCACTCCCTATCAATGAGTTCACTCCCTATCAACGAGTTCACTCCCTATCAATGAGTTCACTCCCTATCAATGAGTTCACTCCCTATCAATGAGTTCACTCCCTATCAATGCGTTCACTCCCTATCAATGAGTTCACTCCCTATCAATGCTTTCACTCCCTATCAATGTGTTCACTCCCTATCAATGCTTTCACTCCCTATCAATGTGTTCACTCCCTATCAATGTGTTCACTCCCTATCAATGCTTTCATTCCCTATCAATGAGTTCACTCCCTATCAATGTGTCGACTCCTCACTCCCTATCAATGCTTTCACTCCCTATCAATGAGTTCACTCCTCACTCCCTATCAATGCGTTCACTCCCTATCAATGCGTTCACTCCCTATCAATGAGTTCACTCTTCACTCCCTATCAATGCGTTCACTCCCTATCAATGCGTTCACTCCCTATCAATGAGTTCACTCCACTCCCTATCAATGCGTCCACTCCATATCAATGAGTCCATTCCCTAACAACGAGTTCACTCCCTATCAACGAGTTCACTCCCTATCAATGAGTTCACTCCCTATCAATGAGTTCACTCCCTATCAATGAGTTCACTCCCTATCAATGCGTTCACTCCCTATCAATGAGTTCACTTCACTCCCTATCAATGCGTTCACTCCCTATCAATGAGTTCACTCCCTATCAACGAGTTCACTCCCTATCAATGAGTTCACTCCCTATCAATGAGTTCACTCCCTATCAATGAGTTCACTCCCAATCAATGCGTTCACTCCCTATCAATGCGTTCACTCCCTATCAATGAGTTCACTCCACTTCCTATCAATGCGTTCACTCCCTATCAATGAGTCCACCCCCTATCAATGTGTTCACTCCCTATCAATGCGTCCACTCCCTATCAATGTGTTCACTCCCTATCAATGTGTTCACTCCCTATCAATGAGTCCACCCCCTATCAATGAGTTCACTCCCTATCAATGTGTTTACTCCCTATCAATGAGTTCACTCCCTATCAATGAGTTCACTCCCTATCAATGTGTTCACTCCCTATCAATGAGTTCACTCCCTATCAATGAGTTCACTCCCTATCAATGAGTTCACTCCCTATCAATGTGTTCACTCCCTATCAATGAGTTCACTCCCTATCAATGAGTTCACTCCCTATCAATGTGTTCACTCCCTATCAATGAGTTCACTCCCTATCAATGAGTTCACTCCCTATCAATGAGTTCACTCCCTATCAATGAGTTCACTCCCTATCAATGAGTTCACTCCCTATCAATGTGTTTGAATGAATACAAGCTTTTGAATTGTTCTGTATGATAGACCCATCGTATTTCATGTAGTAAGTTGTGCATGAGTGGCCGAGTGGTTAATGCCTTTTGCTGGATTGTATTTATTTATTTTGTTTTACGTTTATTTATCGTCGCTACCGCCCATATGAGCGACGCCACCTGAAGAGATTAATCATCTTACATGTTTGAATGATAGTGCAATGATTCAGACAGAGACCCATTCCAGGGTCCTCTGGATCTTTTACGTGCACGGTGTAAAGCACCGACACGAGACCTCGGGTTAAATACCCATCTGAAAGACTGTTTTGTATTAGGGTCAGACGGGGATCGAACCTGAGATCCCTGGAGTATCAGTCTAACGTGTTAACACATAGGCCCACACCTCCATATAGGCCTCTATTGCCGAGTGGTCTCGCGTTGTAGTTAGAACTCGCTTTTCATCGCTTTTTGTTCATATAAATATACTGACCTGACGTTCCCTTCTCTTCCTTCTTTTCGTTATTTTGTTCTTTTTTGCCACATTTGGACAGCTCTTGTTCGTTACTCCTACTACATCATCACCAGCATCATCAGCGGCACTATGATGATGATTATCACCATTTTGTTTTGGCTTGCAACAGCACAAAGTGAAAACCAGTGACAGGAAACTGTTTAGCAGTTTCATCTTGAAAAAAATTGTAGATGAATGTCAGTGTCGTATAAACGTTTAATATTCGTATTTCTTGACGTCGTGATAGCGCAGTCGTAGTGCGTTCGTTTCGGGTGCAAAGGGCACGGAGTTCGCACTCCGCTGGAGCCGTTATGATTGTTTAAATTCCACAATGCCTCTTCTCTGTCCCTCATGGTGATGGATTCCATCAAGAATGAGGTCTCGAGAGTGATTAATATAAGTTGTAAGAAGCTGTTTCGCAGTCCAGCTAAAATATATTTGTATAAAATGCGTATTACATAGCGTATTCATTGAACAGTTTACTAAATATATATGTGAATTATTATTACTGTTCATTAATATCTCAGATGGGAGTGATGGTTATAGGGAGAGATAGATACAAATGGGAGTGTTGGTTATAGGGAGAGATAGATACAAATGGGAGTTTTGGTTATAGGGAGAGATAGATACAAATGGGAGTGTTGGTAATAGGGAGAGATAGATACAAATGGGAGTGTTGGTTATAGAGAGATATATACAAATGGGAGTGTTGGTAATAGGGAGAGATAGATACAAATGGGAGTGTTGGTAATAGGGAGAGATATATACAAATGGGAGTGTTGGTAATAGGGAGAGATATACAAATGGGAGTGTTGGTATATATGGAGAGATAGATACAAATGGGAGTGTTGATTATAGGGAGAGAGAGATAGATACAAATGGGAGTGTTGGTTATAGGGAGAGATAGATACAAATGAGAGTGTTGGTAATAGGGAGAGATATATACAAATGGGAGTGTTGGCTATAGGGAGAGATAGATACAAATGGGAGTGTTGGATATAGGGAGAGAGAGATAGATACAAATGGGAGTGTTGGTTATAGGGAGAGAGAGAAGATACAAATGGGAGTGTTGGTTATAGGGAGAGATAGATAGATACAAATGGGAGTGTTGGTTATAGGGAGAGAGAGATAGATACAAACGGGAGTGTTGGTTATAGGGAGAGATAGATAGATACAAATGGGAATGTTGGTTCATAGGGAGAGATAGATACAAATGGGAGTGTTGGTTATAGGGAGAGATAGATAGATACAAATGGGAATGTTGGTTCATAGGGAGAGATATATACAAATGGGAGTGTGGTTATAAGGAGAGATAGATACAAATGGGAGTGTTGGTTATAGGGAGAGATAGATACAAATTATGTTAATACAGCTAGCTGTGTTGTCAATGATACTATGGTATGTTTGATACATTGGGCCGTGGCCGAGTTGTGATGTGGTTGACTTCCAAGCAATTGCCCTCACCGCCGTAGGGTTCCAGTCTGTCGATTATTCACTAATTTACTTCTGGCAAAATGACAAAACTCTATACGGCCCAATTAATGGTATTTGTGTTAAAATGTATGTATATATGACTGACGCCTGTTCCCAGGCTACAAACACTCCTGTGAAGTTTCATTGATTTCTGGTAAGTGGTTGCTAAGAAATAGCGCGGACAAGAATAGAGGAACAGGCGGTTGAAAATGGCTATAACTCAATGACAAATTATCCGAGAGGAACGCGCAGACGATATGTACAACTATACTCGAGTCAATATAGATATTAGCTTCAAACTAATTGCAAAAGTTGATATGTTCATACTGAATGAAATTTCATATGCACATTAGTCATACAAAAAAATGTTGCACTCTACAGATGGAGCCAAAAAAGTTGTGGTGAATTATAATTGCAAAATCTTAAAATTCAAAGACGGCAAACAAAGCCCACCATACCGAATACTCTTCAATTTCCCAGTAAGTTTGCACGCGCGATATTGAAAATAAACACGGAAATTGACCCGTGAAAAGCCGCATTGCTGTTCAATAATAAGACGGTAAGTTTGAAATGTAGTTTATTTTATTTTACTGTGAAAGACATCCAAGAAGTAAAACATTAACCAGTCCTAGATATACACATTTAATAATTGCTCAGTATGACGTGTTTTCGCGACAATTGTTGCAATTTGAATTGACTTCATTCTTGAAACAGATGCCAACTATTCATTTTTAAACCATGTGAATTTCATCATCACCGTATTTAAATATTACCGGTTACAAGCACATTGATCACTATGGTTGCTGTCAATACCAACTAACATGGAAATGAACAATGTTATGCAGCACGTCTCTAATACAGAGTATAAAACCAGTAGGCAGCACAAGGACGTTGGTAAAGCTTGATCTGCCCGAGACAGTAACATACACTAGAGAAGTGTTGACATTTCTTCTCCGTTTGATGAGACAGATGCAGCGTTGCGACATATTGAAACAGGAGATACTGCGGGTGACAAAGTCAATGTAGACATGTCATAGGCAATTGGAGAAGCAATAGTGAAAGATATGGTTGGGAAATCTTCAGAGGAATACACATGTATATGATCTAGACATGTCTAATGCTAAATGACACAAAAACACTGTTAAGTTGACAGGTGAAACAGTAGACAAGTATTCTCAACTACTTGTTCAGAGATTAAAAGCAGATGCTGAAGATATTTCAACACTATTTAGGTATGAGCTCAGTAGCCTTCCATCAGCTTTGCTTAAAAATAATGGACTACCTCGAGTACCTCAGAGACAAGTCTAGCAGACACTAGTTGGATACTTGGAGACTGCAGAATCATCGATGAAGAGGAACAATCTGATGCATTGACATGTTATGTGGTAGATGGAGATTCCTTGCTACAAAAGATTCCCTCGCAAAGGAATAAAACAGTTGGTGATATGTGCCAGCAATATCACAGTTATCAATTAAAATAACTACAAAAATGTCACTGTAGTGTTGTTTTTTGGAAGCTCCCACGAATCATCTAGTTTACTATACTATAGGTATAAAACTAGATATAGTATCGTATCTGCTCATTAACCACATGTATAGTGTACACACGTATAGGCATAATTTATTAAGCACTTGGGACTGATCTCTATAACAATGACAAAGATATTAATTATGAATTAATTTCTTTTAATTATGCATATCAGAACTGAACATACATAATATACAATTAAATAGTTTACATGTAGACACATACATTTACATATACACAAAGTAATACAAATATAGAAGGCTAGTCAGAATCACACATAAATGAACAGTATATTGTGTTCCAGCAACACTGTATATTAAACATGTTAGATGTTGTATTCACGTTATATCCTTTTAATTCATTTGACACATCATGGTACCTGGTCTCCTCGGATTTATACTGTAATCCGATATTAACTGCGCTAAGGCAGGGGTTTCATTGGCTACCAACCAACTCATGATCGCAAGTGATTGATCATACTGTTTCCACATCGTTTCCCATACTGTTCTCCGTGATATATATATCTAGCTTTCTTAGTTCCTCAAATGATTCACCAGGAGCAATGGAATATGTACCAGGATCTCTCTTCCTGGAGCGAAATATAATGATATGGAAGACCACGTGACTTGCTGCCTTGTCAAATGTAGCTTGATACTCCTTGTCCTCAGTATGTTCTGATAACAGCAGATTGTATACTGCTTCACTTGTGGATTTTGTTTCGTTCATGTTGTATCTGTACCAATGGACTGGACTCACTTCGTTCCAGGGCTACGTAGTGGGCATCTTCGATGAGACCAGTGATACTGGTTTTAGGACTTCTGCTAGTTCTAGGCAATTGCGTCCCTTCTTTCCAGGGATACATAATGCAGTTAATCGATGAGGCCAATGGTAACGGTCTGATAACTGCTGCCAGCTCTAGGTTGGAGCTTGTGAACATAGTCAGGTGTGATTGTGTTTACCACGTCGATATTGATATTCAGCATATCAACCACACCTTGGACAGCTATGTTGTCAGCCCAGTCACCACGCTATAGTCCTGCAATATATGCCTCCATCGTGCTTGGTTCTGGAATGAAGATTGCATAGTCGTTGGCGAGCGGACTTGTCTTCAGGAACTGTATTAGCTGACTTCTGATGTCTGGACCGCTTACCCTTCCATCACCAGCTGGTACCATTGTCCTTGATACAGCATGAAAGAAACAGTTGCCATCACCAGGCAAATCATGAACGCAGAAGCCATATTTTTCAGCGAGTGTAGTTATCTTACCAAATCCACTCACTGGTATTGTAGACGAATGTGTTGATGGCTGCAATTATAGAAATACAAAGATGAAAATTGGTTTTGATGCACTAAATAAGTTAATTCTGCATTGCTATTTAGCTTAAATATAAGATTTGCTTATTACGATTCATTGTAGTTCTGTATTTAATTGATTAACAACTTAAAACTAGAGAATAACACTTGGAGATCAGAAGAAATGCTTGATTTTACCATGATTTAATCTTCAAAGGACGACCTCAAGGTCAGGTCACGGGGTATACTGCACGTAATCTAGATGTGTTTAGGTATAAGTATGGTATTGTCTTGGATAAAGTATACTCCACTGCACGTAACATAGAGGTGCTGAGGTATATTATAGTCATGTCATGGATACGGTATACTCCACTGTACGTAACATAGAGGTGCTTAGGTATAATTATAGTCATGTCATGGATACGGTATACTCCACTGTACGTAACATAGAGGTGCTTAGGTATAATTATAGTCGTGTCATGGATACGGTATACTCCACTGTACATAACATAGCGGTGCTTAGGTATAATTATAGTCGTGTCATGGATACGGTATACTCCACTGTACATAACATAGAGGTGCTGAGGTATAATTATAGTCGTGTCATGGATACGGTATACTCCACTGTACGTAACATAGAGGTGCTGAGGTATAATTATAGTCGTGTCATGGATACGGTATACTCCAATGTACGTAACATAGAGGTGCTGAGGTATAATTATAGTCGTGTCATGGATACGGTATACTCCACTGTACGTAACATAGAGGTGCTGAGGTATAATTATAGTCGTGTCATGGATACGGTATACTCCACTGTACGTAACATAGAGGTGCTTAGGTATAATTATAGTCGTGTCATGGATACGGTATACTCCACTGTCACGTAACATAGAGGTGCTGAGGTATAATTATAGTCGTGTCATGGATACGGTATACTCCACTGTACGTAACATAGAGGTGCTGAGGTATAATTATAGTCGTGTCATGGATACGGTATACTCCACTGTCAAACATAGAGGTGCTTAGGTATAATTATAGTCGTGTCATGGATACGGTATACTCCACTGTACGTAACATAGAGGTGCTTAGGTATAATTATAGTCGTGTCATGGATACGGTATACTCCACTGCACGTAACATAGAGGTGCTTAGGTATAATTATAGTCGTGTCATGGATACGGTATACTCCACTGCACGTAACATAGAGGTGCTTAGGTATAATTATAGTCGTGTCATGGATACGGTATACTCCACTGCACGTAACATAGAGGTGCTTAGGTATAATTATAGTCGTGTCATGGATACGGTATACTCCACTGTACGTAACATAGAGGTGCTTAGGTATAATTATAGTCGTGTCATGGATACGGTATACTCCACTGCACGTAACATAGAGGTGCTTAGGTATAATTATAGTCGTGTCATGGATACGGTATACTCCACTGCACGTAACATAGAGATGCTTAGGTATAATTATAGTGGTGTCATGGATACGGTATACTCCACTGTACGTAACATAGAGGTGCTGAGGTATAATTATAGTCGTGTCATGGATACGGTATACTCCACTGTACGTAACATAGAGGTGCTTAGGTATAATTATAGTGGTGTCATGGATACGGTATACTCCACTGCACGTAACATAGAGGTGCTTAGGTATAATTATAGTCGTGTCATGGATACGGTATACTCCACTGCACGTAACATAGAGGTGCTTAGGTATAATTATAGTCGTGTCATGGATACGGTATACTCCACTGCACGTAACATAGAGGTGCTTAGGTATAATTATAGTCGTGTCATGGATACGGTATACTCCACTGTACGTAACATAGAGGTGCTTAGGTATAATTATAGTCATGTCATGGATACGGTATACTCCACTGTACGTAACATAGAGGTGCTTAGGTATAATTATAGTCGTGTCATGGATACGGTATACTCCACTGTACGTAACATAGAGGTGCTGAGGTATAATTATAGTCGTGTCATGGATACGGTATACTCCACTGCACGTAACATAGAGGTGCTTAGGTATAATTATAGTCGTGTCATGGATACGGTATACTCCACTGCACGTAACATAGAGGTGCTTAGGTATAATTATAGTCGTGTCATGGATACGGTATACTCCACTGCACGTAACATAGAGGTGCTTAGGTATAATTATAGTCGTGTCATGGATACGGTATACTCCACTGTACGTAACATAGAGGTGCTTAGGTATAATTATAGTCGTGTCATGGATACGGTATACTCCACTGTACGTAACATAGAGGTGCTGAGGTATAATTATAGTCGTGTCATGGATACGGTATACTCCACTGCACGTAACATAGAGGTGCTTAGGTATATTATAGTCATGTCATGGATACGGTATACTCCACTGCACGTAACATAGAGGTGCTTAGGTATAATTATAGTCGTGTCATGGATACGGTATACTCCACTGCACGTAACATAGAGGTGCTTAGGTATAATTATAGTCGTGTCATGGATACGGTATACTCCACTGTACGTAACATAGAGGTGCTTAGGTATAATTATAGTCGTGTCATGGATACGGTATACTCCACTGTACATAACATAGAGGTGCTGAGGTATAATTATAGTCGTGTCATGGATACGGTATACTCCACTGTACATAACATAGAGGTGCTGAGGTATAATTATAGTAGTGTCATGGATACGGTATACTCCACTGTACGTAACATAGAGGTGCTTAGGTATAATTATAGTCGTGTCATGGATACGGTATACTCCACTGTACGTAACATAGAGGTGCTGAGGTATAATTATAGTCGTGTCATGGATACGGTATACTCCACTGTACGTAACATAGAGGTGCTGAGGTATAATTATAGTCGTGTCATGGATACGGTATACTCCACTGTACGTAACATAGAGGTGCTTAGGTATAATTATAGTCGTGTCATGGATACGGTATACTCCACTGTACGTAACATAGAGGTGCTTAGGTATAATTATAGTCGTGTCATGGATACGGTATACTCCACTGCACGTAACATAGAGGTGCTTAGGTATAATTATAGTCGTGTCATGGATACGGTATACTCCACTGCACGTAACATAGAGGTGCTTAGGTATAATTATAGTCGTGTCATGGATACGGTATACTCCACTGCACGTAACATAGAGGTGCTTAGGTATAATTATAGTCATGTCATGGATACGGTATACTCCACTGCACGTAACATAGAGGTGCTTAGGTATAATTATAGTCGTGTCATGGATACGGTATACTCCACTGCACGTAACATAGAGGTGCTTAGGTATAATTATAGTCGTGTCATGGATACGGTATACTCCACTGCACGTAACATAGAGGTGCTTAGGTATAATTATAGTGGTGTCATGGATACGGTATACTCCACTGTACGTAACATAGAGGTGCTGAGGTATAATTATAGTTGTGTCATGGATACGGTATACTCCACTGTACATAACATAGAGGTGCTGAGGTATAATTATAGTCGTGTCATGGATACGGTATACTCCACTGCACGTAACATAGAGGTGCTGAGGTATAATTATAGTCGTGTCATGGATACGGTATACTCCACTGTACGTAACATAGAGGTGGAGGTATAATTATAGTCGTGTCATGGATACGGTATACTCCACTGCACGTAACATAGAGGTGCTTAGGTATAATTATAGTCGTGTCATGGATACGGTATACTCCACTGCACGTAACATAGAGGTGCTTAGGTATAATTATAGTCGTGTCATGGATACGGTATACTCCACTGCACGTAACATAGAGGTGCTTAGGTATAATTATAGTCATGTCATGGATACGGTATACTCCACTGCACGTAACATAGAGGTGCTTAGGTATAATTATAGTCATGTCATGGATACGGTATACTCCACTGCAGGTAACATAGAGATGCTTAGGTATAATTATAGTCGTGTCATGGATACGGTATACTCCACTGCACGTAACATAGAGATGCTTAGGTATAATTATAGTCGTGTCATGGATACGGTATACTCCACTGTACGTAACATAGAGGTGCTGAGGTATAATTATAGTGGTGTCATGGATACGGTATACTCCACTGCACGTAACATAGAGGTGCTTAGGTATAATTATAGTCATGGATACGGTATACTCCACTGCACGTAACATAGAGGTGCTTAGGTATAATTATAGTCGTGTCATGGATACGGTATACTCCACTGCACGTAACATAGAGGTGCTTAGGTATAATTATAGTCGTGTCATGGATACGGTATACTCCACTGCACGTAACATAGAGGTGCTTAGGTATAATTATAGTGGTGTCATGGATACGGTATACTCCACTGTACGTAACATAGAGGTGCTGAGGTATAATTATAGTCGTGTCATGGATACGGTATACTCCATTGTACGTAACATAGCGGTGCTGAGGTATAATTATAGTCGTGTCATGGATACGGTATACTCCACTGCACGTAACATAGAGGTGCTTAGGTATAATTATAGTCGTGTCATGGATACGGTATACTCCACTGCACGTAACATAGAGGTGCTTAGGTATAATTATAGTCGTGTCATGGATACGGTATACTCCACTGTACGTAACATAGAGGTGCTTAGGTATAATTATAGTCGTGTCATGGATACGGTATACTCCACTGTACGTAACATAGAGGTGCTGAGGTATAATTATAGTCGTGTCATGGATACGGTATACTCCACTGTACGTAACATAGAGGTGCTGAGGTATAATTATAGTCGTGTCATGGATACGGTATACTCCACTGTACGTAACATAGAGGTGCTTAGGTATAATTATAGTCGTGTCATGGATACGGTATACTCCACTGCACGTAACATAGAGGTGCTTAGGTATAATTATAGTCGTGTCATGGATACGGTATACTCCACTGCACGTAACATAGAGGTGCTTAGGTATAATTATAGTCATGTCATGGATACGGTATACTCCACTGCACGTAACATAGAGGTGCTTAGGTATAATTATAGTCATGTCATGGATACGGTATACTCCACTGCACGTAACATAGAGGTGCTTAGGTATAATTATAGTGGTGTCATGGATACGGTATACTCCACTGCACGTAACATAGAGGTGCTTAGGTATAATTATAGTCGTGTCATGGATACGGTATACTCCACTGCACGTAACATAGAGGTGCTTAGGTATAATTATAGTCGTGTCATGGATACGGTATACTCCACTGCACGTAACATAGAGGTGCTTAGGTATAATTATAGTCGTGTCATGGATACGGTATACTCCACTGCACGTAACATAGAGGTGCTTAGGTATAATTATAGTCGTGTCATGGATACGGTATACTCCACTGCACGTAACATAGAGGTGCTTAGGTATAATTATAGTCGTGTCATGGATACGGTATACTCCACTGCACGTAACATAGAGGTGCTTAGGTATAATTATAGTCGTGTCATGGATACGGTATACTCCACTGCACGTAACATAGAGGTGCTTAGGTATAATTATAGTCGTGTCATGGATACGGTATACTCCACTGCACGTAACATAGAGGTGCTTAGGTATAATTATAGTGGTGTCATGGATACGGTATACTCCACTGTACGTAACATAGAGGTGCTGAGGTATATTATAGTCGTGTCATGGATACGGTATACTCCACTGTACGTAACATAGAGGTGCTGAGGTATAATTATAGTCGTGTCATGGATACGATATACTCCATTGTACGTAACATAGCGGTGCTGAGGTATAATGATAGTCGTGTCATGTTTATACAAATTTATTTTAGCTCGATTGCGAAACAAGTCATATCAACTTATATAAATCACTCTCGAGACCTCATTCCTGATGGAATCCATAGCCACGAGGGAGAGAGAAGAGGCAATGTGGAATTTAAATGCCTTGCCTAAGGGCACAATCGTAACGGCTCCAGTGGGGCTCGAACTCAGGACCTTTCGCACCTGAAGCGAACGCGCATCCACTGCGCTATCATGACTTCCACTGTCATGGATACGGTATACTCCACTGTACGTAACATAGAGGTGCTGAGGTATAATTATAGTGGTGTCATGGATACGGTATACTCCACTGCACGTAACATAGAGGTGCTTAGGTATAATTATAGTCATGTCATGGATACAGTATACTCCACTGCACGTAACATAGAGGTGCTTAGGTATAATTATAGTCATGTCATGGATACGGTATACTCCACTGCACGTAACATAGAGGTGCTTAGGTATAATTATAGTCGTGTCATGGATACGGTATACTCCACTGCACGTAACATAGAGGTGCTGAGGTATAATTATAGTCGTGTCATGGATACGGTATACTCCACTGCACGTAACATAGAGGTGCTTAGGTATACTTATAGTTATGTCATGGATACGGTATACTCCACTGTGCATAACATAGAGGTGCTGAGGTATAATTATAGTCGTGTCATGGATACGGTATACTCCACTGCACGTAACATAGAGGTGCTGAGGTATAATTATAGTCGTGTCATGGATACGGTATACTCCACTGTACGTAACATAGAGGTGCTGAGGTATAATTATAGTCGTGTCATGGATACGGTATACTCCACTGTACGTAACATAGAGGTGCTTAGGTATAATTATAGTCGTGTCATGGATACGGTATACTCCACTGCACGTAACATAGAGGTGCTTAGGTATAATTATAGTCGTGTCATGGATACGGTATACTCCATTGTACGTAACATAGAGGTGCTGAGGTATAATGATAGTCGTGTCATGGATACGGTATACTCCACTCTACATAACATACAGGTGCTGAGGTATAATGATCGTGGTGTCATGGATACGGTATACTCCACTGTACGTAACATAGAGGTGCTGAGGTATAATTATAGTCGTGTCATGGATACGATATACTCCATTGTACGTAACATAGCGGTGCTGAGGTATAATGATAGTCGTGTCATGTTTATACAAATTTATTTTAGCTCGATTGCGAAACAAGTTATATCAACTTATATAAATCACTCTCGAGACCTCATTCCTGATGGAATCCATAGCCACGAGGGAGAGAGAAGAGGCAATGTGGAATTTAAATGCCTTGCCTAAGGGCACAATCGTAACGGCTCCAGTGGGGCTCGAACTCAGGACCTTTCGCACCTGAAGCGAACGCGCATCCACTGCGCTATCACGACTTCCACTGTCATGGATACGGTATACTCCACTGTACGTAACATAGAGGTGCTGAGGTATAATTATAGTCGTGTCATGGATACGGTATACTCCACTGTACGTAACATAGAGGTGCTGAGGTATAATTATAGTCGTGTCATGGATACGGTATACTCCACTGCACGTAACATAGAGGTGCTGAGGTATAATTATAGTGGTGTCATGGATACGGTATACTCCACTGCACGTAACATAGAGGTGCTTAGGTATAATTATAGTGGTGTCATGGATACGGTATACTCCACTGCACGTAACATAGAGGTGCTGAGGTATAATTATAGTCGTGTCATGGATACGGTATACTCCACTGCACGTAACATAGAGGTGTTAGGTATATTATAGTCGTGTCATGGATACGGTATACTCCACTGCACGTAACATAGAGGTGCTTAGGTATAATTATAGTCGTGTCATGGATACGGTATACTCCACTGCACGTAACATAGAGGTGCTTAGGTATAATTATAGTCGTGTCATGGATACGGTATACTCCACTGCACGTAACATAGAGGTGCTTAGGTATAATTATAGTCGTGTCATGGATACGGTATACTCCACTGCACGTAACATAGAGGTGCTTAGGTATAATTATAGTCGTGTCATGGATACGGTATACTCCACTGCACGTAACATAGAGGTGCTTAGGTATAATTATAGTCGTGTCATGGATACGGTATACTCCACTGTACGTAACATAGAGGTGCTGAGGTATAATTATAGTCGTGTCATGGATACGGTATACTCCACTGTACATAACATAGAGGTGCTGAGGTATAATTATAGTGGTGTCATGGATACGGTATACTCCACTGCACGTAACATAGAGGTGCTGAGGTATAATTATAGTGGTGTCATGGATACGGTATACTCCACTGTACGTAACATAGAGGTGCTGTAGGTATAATTATAGTCGTGTCATGGATACGGTATACTCCACTGTACGTAACATAGAGGTGCTGAGGTATAATTATAGTCGTGTCATGGATACGGTATACTCCACTGTACGTAACATAGAGGTGCTGAGGTATAATTATAGTCGTGTCATGGATACGGTATACTCCACTGTACGTAACATAGAGGTGCTTAGGTATAATTATAGTCGTGTCATGGATACGGTATACTCCACTGCACGTAACATAGAGGTGCTTAGGTATAATTATAGTCGTGTCATGGATACGGTATACTCCACTGTACGTAACATAGAGGTGCTTAGGTATAATTATAGTCGTGTCATGGATACGGTATACTCCACTGCACGTAACATAGAGGTGCTTAGGTATAATTATAGTGGTGTCATGGATACGGTATACTCCACTGCACGTAACATAGAGGTGCTTAGGTATAATTATAGTCGTGTCATGGATACGGTATACTCCACTGCACGTAACATAGAGGTGCTTAGGTATAATTATAGTCGTGTCATGGATACGGTATACTCCACTGCACGTAACATAGAGGTGCTTAGGTATAATTATAGTCGTGTCATGGATACGGTATACTCCACTGCACGTAACATAGAGGTGCTTAGGTATAATCATAGTCATGTCATGGATACAGTATACTCCACTGCACGTAACATAGAGGTGCTTAGGTATAATTATAGTCATGTCATGGATACGGTATACTCCACTGCACGTAACATAGAGGTGCTGAGGTATAATGATAGTCGTGTCATGGATACGGTATACTCCACTCTACATAACATAGAGGTGCTGAGGTATAATTATAGTCGTGTCATGGATACGGTATACTCCACTGTACATAACATAGAGGTGCTGAGTTATAATTATCGTGGTGTCATGGATACCTTGTACTCCACCGCACGTAATCCAGAGCTGACCTTGAAAGGATATCGCTTTTTTGAAGGGCATTATGAGGTATCTATCAATGCGTCCACTCCCTATCAATGAGTTCACTCCCTATCAATGAGTTCACTCCCTATCAATGAGTCCACTCCCTATCAATGAGTTCACTCCATATCAATGTGTTCACTCCCTATCAATGTGTTCACTCACTCCATATCAATGTATTAACTCCCTATCAATGAGTCCACTCCCTATCAATGTGTTAACTCCCTATCAATGTGTTCACTCCCTATCAATGTGTTAACTCCCTATCAATGTGTTCACTCCCTATCAATGAGTTCACTCCCTATCAATGAGTTCACTCCCTATCAATGTGTTCATTCCCGATCAATGCGTTCACTCCCTATCAATGTGTTCACTCCCTATCAATATGTTCACTCCCTATCAATGAGTTCACTCCCTATCAATGTGTTAACTCCCTATCAATGTGTTCACTCCCTATCAATGATTTCACTCCCTATCAATGAGTTCACTCCCTATCAATGTGTTCACTCCATATCAATGTGTTCACTCCCTATCAATGCGTTCACTCCATATCAATGTGTTCACTCCCTATCAATGTGTTTACTCCGTATCAGGGACTAGTAATAAATTGATGATATATGAGAAAGTTGTCAGTTGCTTATGTAGTTTGGAGTATTAAGTACTGCCTGGTTTGTGTCATTTACTGTAAATGTCCATTGTCTTGTAGTTGATAGCACATTGTACTGCGAATCCAGTGATGACCGGTTCGATCCCCCCTACCCACCTTGTCTGACCCTAATAATATTGACAGTCTTTCAGATGGAATTTTAAACCGAGGTCTCGTGTCGGTGCTTTACAGAGAGCACGTGCACGAACCAGAGAACACTCTGTATCACTGAACGAGTAATCTCTTCATACCAGGAGGTGACGCTCATATACATGTAAGGCATTCGGTAGCGACGATAAATAAACGCAAATCCTGCTTGTCTAGTAGTGGTGTTCAGCGGTTTTCATGGATCGAGTGTCTTGATCTTATGATGACATTTGATATTTGAAGTCAACAAATCATGTAAGTATTTCATACATACAACAAATGGATTGGACCATAAGTCATTACAATCGGTACTTCCCCAGTGTAGCAGATAACATAGATATGGTATAGTATGTATGAAACTGTATTAGATGTGTGTCGAGTGATTAAAAGAGATGCACTTTCATCATCGGTTATGATGTTTAGTAGCCACATAGTAATTTGTATGTACTGATAGGGTGGAAAACTCGCATATTTGTAAAACGTTATCTCCCATAGGAAATGAAACGAGTACATCTAATACAAATGCTGAGCGTATTAAATTTCCTCAGTCTCAGTTTTTCTGGCTAATGTACAAATAGTGATATTAGCAGTGCCGTAGCCAGAATCTGAAAATAACCGAGGCGACCGCCCCGTCCCCGAATTATTTTTGTGTATGTCATTATCAGAGTTTTTAGGCTGTCCGATTAGCGCAGTTTTTAGGCGCGCACGCTTCTCACCAATGCAACACGGGTTCGAACCTCAGACCAGGAAGTATGTGAGATGGTACGGTGGTCGCCAGATCGTACAGGTGGATTTTCTCTGGGTACTCCGGTTTCCTCCAACATGAATGACGACATTTACACATTCATCCGCGCCAACGAGAGTGATTAATATAAGTACTAACAAATAAAGTTTAAACTTTCAGAGATGTCCTATACCTGTCGTTACTTGCCAAATTCTAACCGAGGCGAGTTCCTCATTTGCCTCAGTGTGATAACGGGACTGCTATTAGTGTTATAGGATATGGCATTTTGAAACTAGGTGGGGATAAGTCGTGTAAATATGCATGTAAAATTCATGATTTGTCTTTATAAATGAATACAAGCTTTTGAATTGTTCTGTCTGATAGACTCATCGTATTTCACGTATTAAGTTTTGCATTGATACAGACCTAGTGGCCGAGTGGTTAATGCCTTTTGCTGGATTGTATTTATTTATTTTGTAGAGACCATCTGGTTCTTTTACGTGCACGGTGTAAAGCACCGATACGAGACCTCGGGTTAAATACCCATCTGAAAGACTGTTTTGTATTAGGGTCAGACGGGGATCGAACCTGAGATCCCTGGAGTATCAGTCTAACGTGTTAACGCATAGGCCCACACCTCCATATAGGCCTCTATTGCCGAGTGGTCTCGCGTTGTAGTTAGAACTCGCTTTTCATCGCTTTATGTTCATATAAATATACTGACCTGACTTTCCCTTCTCTTCCTTCTTTTTCGTTATTTTGTTCTTTTTCACCACATTTGGACAGCTCTTGTTCGTTACTCCTACTACATCATCACCAGCATCATCAGCGGCACTATGATGATGATTATCACCATTTTGTTTTGGCTTGCAACAGCACAAAGTGAAAACCAGTGACAGGAAACTTTTTAGCAGTTTCATCTTGAAAAATTGCAGATGAACGTTTCCAAGTAACGACGCTTAGTTAGTGACGTCATAACGTCGAAACGTCAGCGTCGTATAAACGTTTAATATTTGTATTTCTGGACGTCGTTATAGCGCAGTGGCTGTGCGTTCGCTTCAAGTGCGAAAGGCCCGAAGTTCGCGCCCCGCTGGAGCCACATTGCCTCTTCTCTGTCCTTCATGGTGATGGATTCCATCAGGAATGAGGTCTCGAGAGTGATTAATATAGGTTGTGAGAACCTGCTTCACAATCGAGCATAAATTGGTATAAAATTCGTATTACCTAGCGTATTCATTGAACAGTTTACTAAATCTATATGTGAATTATTGGTTATAGGGAGAGAAAATGGGAGTTTTGGTTATAGGGAATGATGGATACAAATGGGAGTTTTGGTTATAGAGAGAGATAGATACAAATTATGTTCAATTATATAGCTCAAATGGGACTTTTGGTTATAGGGAAAGATAGATACAAATGGGAGTGTTGGTTATATGGAGAGATAGATACAAATGGGAGTGTTGGTTATATGGAGAGATAGATACAAATGGGAGTGTTGGTTATATGGAGAGATATATACAAATGGGAGTGTTGGTTATAGGGAAAGATATATACAAATGGGAGTGTTGGTTATAGGGAAAGATAGATACAAATGGGAGTGTTGGTTATAGGGAAAGATAGATACAAATGGGAGTGTTGGTTATAGGGAAAGATAGATACAAATGGGAGTGTTGGTTATAAGGAGAGATAGATACAAATGGGAGTGTTTGTTATAGGGAGAGATAGATACAAATGGGAGTGTTGGTTATAGGGAGAGATAGATACAAATGGGACGTTTGGTTATAGAGAGAGATAGATACAAATGGAAGTGTTTGTTATAGGGAGAGATAGATACAAATGGGAGTGTTGGTTATAGGGAGAGATAGATACAAATGGGAGTGTTGGTTATAAGGAGAGATATATACAAATGGGAATGTTGGTTATAGGGAGAGATAGATACAAATGGGACTTTTGGCTATAGAGAGAGATAGATACAAATGGGAGTGTTGGTTATAGGGAGAGATAGATACAAATGGGAGGGTTGGTTATAAGGAGAGATAGATGCAAATGGGAGTTTTGGTTATAGGGAGAGATAGATACAAATTATGTTAATACAGCTATCTGTGTAGTCAATGATACTACGGTATGTTTGAGACACTGGGCCTCCGCCCGTGACCGAGTTGTGATGTGGTTGACTTCCAAGCAATTGCCCTGCACCGCCGTAGGGTTCCAGTCTGTCGATTATTCACTAATTTACTTCTGACAAAATGACAGTTGATATTATCAGAATCTTTATACGGTCTCGGTGTTAAAATATATTTATATGACTGACCAGGCAAACTGTAGCAACGCCTGTTCCCATGCTACCAACACTCCTGTGAAGTTTCATTGATTTCTTGTAAGTGGTTGCTAAGAAATAGCGCGGAGAAGAATAGAGAAACAGGCGGTTGCAAAGGGCCATAACTCAATGACAAATTATCCTAGAAGAACGCGCAGACGATATGTACAACTAGTCTTAGTATCAATCACTCGTGTGAAGTGCCATTGCTTTCTGTTAAGTGCTTGTTGAGAAAGAGCGAAGACAAGAATAGCTGGTCGGACGCACAGACGCATGAACTGATGAAGCGGCAACTATATGCTTCAACTTTGGCAAGTGTAACACTCCCAGCGTGTGTTATACGGGTTCTTCCCAGGGTGTGTGAGGACATAGTGCCTCATAGTAACATCTTCCCTTCTACGCATGCGCCAACTTTAAGTTCTCGCGGTTTTCAGTTGTGTTCGGTGTGGTCTAGATGTCCGGATGAGGATGTAGTGTAGAGACATTCAGCTCCGTGTTAGTGTATAATCATTCAGCTCCGTGATAGTGTATAATCATTCAGCTCCGTGTTAGTGTATAGTCATTCAGCTCCGTGTTAGTGTATAATTATTCAGCTCCGTGTTAGTATATAATCATTCAGCTCCGTGTTAGTATATAATCATTCAGCTCCGTGTTAGTGTATAATCATTCAGCTCCATGTTAGTGTATAGTCATTCAGCTCCGTGTTAGTGTATAATCATTCAGCTCCGTGTTAGTGTATAATCATTCAGCTCCGTGTTAGTGTATATACATTCAGCTCCGTGTTAGTGTATAATCATTCAGCTCCGTGTTAGTGTATGCTCATTCAACTCCGTGTTAGTGTATAGTCATTCAGATCCGTTTGTTGTTCTACATTATCCTTACATCACCAATATATCGTCATGACATATATAGTCCCAAATCGCGCACGTCGAAATCTCTCGAATGTGTTACGTCGTTACCAGTTGCCCATATGAGCGACGCCTCCTGAAGAGATTAGTCATTTTACATTTTTGGAGGATAGTGCAATGATACAGAGAGAGACATATTCCAGAGTCTCCTCTGGTTCTTTTGCGTGCACGGTGTATAGCACCGACACGAGACCTCGGTTTAGCGTCCCATCTGAAAAACTGTTAATTTTATTAGGGTCAGTCGGGGATCGAACCTGCGATCCCTGGATTACCAGTCCAGCGTGTTACCACTGGACTACAGATCCGTCTCTTCTCTGACTTGTATACCACCACATGTGTCTCATCTGGTTCTTTTACGTGCACGGTGTAAAGCACCGACACGAGATTTCAGTTAATAGTCCCATCTGAAAGACTGTTAATTTTATTAGGGTCAGACGGGTGATCGAACCTGCGATCCCTGGATTACCAGTCCAGCGTGTTACCACTGAACTACAGATCCATCTCGAAGTAGTGGTGTCCTGAAAGTTACTATCTTGTGCGGGCCTCGTTCGTGGGGATACGTACGCGCCGGATTCTCGCTCAAACCACCATCAGCTGCTCTTATTTCTGTAGAGTTCGATGATAGAAAGGCGATGCTGTGAAGTCCGCTGGTATAAGTATAATTATATGTATTCGTTGTATGGCAGTGTGCAAATGGAGCTTGTATAATATACCTTACAAGACAGACGATTTGACACCGTTTACTGGATAGTTCATGTAATCATAAACTTTATTTATTTTACAATGATTGGGAAGCAAGTTTTAACAACTTATATTTATCACTCTCGTTTGCGCGGATGAAAGCGTATATGTGGTCATTCGTGTGGGATGAAACCGGAGTACCCGGAGAAAACCCACATGTCCGATCTGGCGGCCACAAATACAAATGCATAGCATTTATATAGCACAAAAATGAAAAATTATACTATTGCGCTTCACAATTACAGTTGCAAATTTAAACATTTACACATGACAATAATATATGGAAATATAGATACAAATGTATACATATATAGATATGACTAGGATTCTAGTAATTGGATAAGAACATATTACATGTATATCATAATATCTACACCATTACCGTATATAAGTGAGTGAATGATTGGATAAGCGAGAAAAGTGGCAATATGAACCATAGATCCAAACACCGCCATAAGAATGACAACCGTGATGTGGCCAGTACAGTGATTGGGCCGGTACATGCACCACACGACAGAGCTCTAACCCAAGACAATGCCCATACAACACTTCACTCGTCAATCCACTACTTATAAAGTCGATCTTTGATCTTATTGAACACGTATTTAAACTGTTGTATATCATCGCATATGTTATTTTTGTACCAAGAGCACAAAACTTATCGTTCTTGAAATTGCCTATACAGATGGGTTTTCAGTTTTGATCAGAAACTGGCCTCCGACTCAATGTTTTTCAGATAACTAGGTGGATCGTTCCACAATTTGGGTCCAACGACGGCCATAGATCTATCGGCTCATTTTGTTCGTCGTCTTCGGGTGTTAAAGTTAGTGTCACTTTGTGATCTTAGTCTGACCTTCCTCGAATGGGTACACACATTTCTCCTAGATATACTGGAGCTGTTCCATTATTGACACGGAATACCATCACTAGAACTTTGAAAATGATTCTGGCTTTAACTGGAAGCCAGTGCAGTTCTTTCAGAAGTCCCGCACTTGGTTGTTCAAACGAGGCATTAAGGATTACTCTAGCGGCATGATTTTGGACTCACTGTAGTTTGTCGACTTGGAAGGCTGGAATGTCGTTAACCAGACCGTTGCACAAGTCGATGTGCGAATGAACCAACCCGTGTACTAATGATTCAGTAGACATTTTGTGAGATGCTTACCTATAGCTTTATGATTTCGTAACTGCACACGTGCTATCTGACACTTTATTTGGATGTGATGGTCGAAGTTGAGTCATGAGAACAGACAGATCTCTGACATAATCTACGCATTTTACGTCACACCCGCCAACGTTGACACTAGAAATGTTCAAATATGATCACTGTTGCCTAGTTCCATAAATGATTACTTCAGTAATAGAGTTATTCATCTTCAATTTGAAAGTTGTCATCCATGTTATTATTTCATTGAGGCAACTGTCAAGTTGTAGAACAATTGCCTCTTTAGGAGAATTGCCTGCTTGAATTTTGAATGCAATCTTGTGATCGTCTGCATATCCATACAGATCAGCTGGATATTTCTGCATCACGCGATTCAGGGCTGATATGTACAGGGTAAAGATCACCGGTCCAGCATACGAACCCTGTGGAACACCGAAGCTCAATGGCTCAGTTTCGGATGCTGACTGTTACACCATGACTTTCATTGTTCTGTTCGTGAGATAAGACTCGATCCATTTCAAGGGAGTGCTTTGAATACCAAAATATTTCTATAAGATTTTGATCAGTATCGGGATATCAATGGTATCGAATGCTGCGCTCAAGTCCACCATGACCACGATTGTGACTTGGTTTTTATCAATGGTTTCTAAGAGGTCACTATACATTTTGACCATAGCCGTTTCAACACCATGCTATTTTCTATGCGCACTTTGGTTATCTGGAAGGAGACTGTTAGCTTCGATATGTTTATTGATTTGGCTTAGTGCAGCTTTTTCAAGAATTATGGAGGAGATGAATGTTAGATTTGAGACCGGCCGATAGTTTTCAGTCCCTCGCGGGGACTTAGACATGTTTTCCTGGGCAGGCGTAGCCGACCTACGCGATTAACCAGTACTAAGCAATGTGTGTGAGGTGCCTTGCTCAATGACACTACATACGTGGCCTGACCGAGTATCGAACCCGGGACCGTTCGATTCCAAATCCGACGCTCTACCACTGGACCACGGACGCCACTAAATGGTGACTAAATCCGCAACACAATGCGTCAATTAAGCCACTGCTTTTAACTTATTTAAAATGTCGTTCCTGAATATTTTACTAAATGTTCTTTTAAACATAATTATATTCACAGGCATGCTATTCATATAATGTTAGTTACACAATGTGATATACATGTAGACGCAAGATACGGAGGTGTTGAATTGAATACCGAATACCGGATACCGGCGTTTTCCCCACCGTTGGATTTATCCACTCTTCGGTAACATTTTGGAGATACGTTACTATAAACAATATGGCGGCCTCCATGACTTGGGTTGATTTGTTAAGAAATTCTCAGAAAACATGCATGATTCAAGATGGTAGGTCTCTAAGTGCACAGTGGTTTTTTTTATCAAGATTCTGACTATCAAAATTAATTCTATCTATCTTCCTGTAATGTCGAACCCCTCGAGCACAGGATTGGATTATTAGAATGTAACAAGATGGGTTTTTTTATATGAAGAATAATCATAATCCAATCAGAACGCTCGTTTCAACGCGAATTGTGCCACTTTAGAAATTTTCAAAACAAATTGTAAATTCTACGAAATCTCTTTTGACGTACATTTTTGCCGAATAAACCTACACGTTAGTGGAAACACATTTTATTGATAATGTTATTCACAGTTAAAACTCTCCCGTCGATGATTTTTTTTTTGTTGCTGACAGAACCCGTGTCCTAGTATGTGTGTGTTTACAAAAATCGAAAATAGTCGCTCAGAAACGATATAAAATTCCAATCTTTTATTTCATACGATATAATGCTGCTTTAATTTATAAAAACGACTTTAGAATATAAAATATGCTACGCGTAATTGAGGTTTAGCATTTAGACTTTGAAAAATGCCTGGAATAGTCCAAATATTTAGACTTGAATTGCAGAGTTTCACCATTCCAAATCGTGTTTACATGCACTTAGTTTATACAAATTTATTTTAGCTCGATTGCGAAACAAGTTCTTACAACTTATATTAATCACTCTCGAGACCTCATTGCTGATGGAATCCATCGCCACGAGGGCGAGAGAAGAGGCAACATGGAATTTAAATGCCTTGCCTAAGGGCACAATCATATTCATAACGGCTCCAGTGGGGCTCGAACTCTGGACCTTTCGCACCTGAACCAAACTCGTATCCATTGCGCTATCACAACTTCCACCGCTATCACGACTTCCACGACAAATATACATGCACTCAAATAGCAGGGTTGAAACTAAACAGTAGCCACCACAGGCACAAGATACTTTACTTAGCCAAGTCCATCAACTATCCAACATGCATGTACAGTTGTTCATACCTGTTGCTGTGACAGAACCTACACTCACAGTTGCTGTGACAGAACTTACACTCTCAGTTGCTGTTACAGAACCTACACTCGCAGTTGCTGTGACAGAACCTACACTCTCAGTTGCTGTGACAGAACCTACGCCCACAGTTGCTGTGACAGAACCTACACTCTCAGTTGCTGTGACAGAACCTACAATCTCAGTTGCTGTGACAGAACCTACAATCTCAGTTGCTGTGACAGAACCTACAATCTCAGTTGCTGTGACAGAACCGACACTCTCAGTTGCTGTAACAGAACCTACAATCTCAGTTGCTGTGACAGAACCTACACTCTCAGTTGCTGTGACAGAACCTAAACTCTCAGTTGCTGTGACAGAACCTACACTCTCAGTTGCTGTGACAGAACCTACACTCTCAGTTGCTGTGACAGAACCTACACTCTCAGTTGCTGTGACAGAACCTACACTCTCAGTTGCTGTGACAGAACCTACACTCTCAGTTGCTGTGACAGAACCTACACTCGCAGTTACTGTAACAGAAGCTACAATCTCAGTTGCTGTAACAGAACCTACAATCTCAGTTGCTGTGACAGAACCTACACTCACAGTTGCTGTAACAGAACCTACACTCTCAGTTGCTGTAACAGAACCTACACTCACAGTTGCTGTAACAGAACCTACACTCTCAGTTGCTGAAACAGAACCTACACTCTCAGTTGCTGTAACAGAACCTACAATCGCAGTTGCTGTAACAGAACCTACACTCTCAGTTGCTGTAACAGAACCTACACTCTCAGTTGCTGTGACAGAACCTACACTCACAGTTGCTGTGACAGAACCTACACTCTCAGTGGCTGTGACAGAACCTACACTCTCAGTAGCTGTGACAGAACCTACTCACAGTTGCTGTGACAGAACCTACACTCGCAGTTGCTCTGACAGAACCTACACTCACAGTTGCTCTGACAGAACCTACACTCTCAGTAGCTGTGACAGAACCTACACTCACAGTAGCTCTGACAGAACCTACACTCACAGTTGCTGTGACAGAACCTACACTCACAGTTGCTCTGACAGAACCTACACTCACAGTTGCTGTGACAGAACCTACACTCTCAGTTGCTTTAACATAACTTATGTATACATGCTATGTGACTTGTCTTACACTCTGTCTGTGACAGAACTTCCACGCTGTCTGTGACAGAACCTACACTCTGTAAATCACCGTGACAGAACTCATGTATACATGTTATGTGACTGGTCTTACACACCTTCTGTGACAGAACTTCCACTGTCCCTGTTACAAATTTCCATTTTTGCACTGACTCCATTCGAAAATTTACACTGCCTCCATGTTGCATGATACCAGAACTTACGCTGTTCTTGATTCTTGTAATATTTCAGGACGGAGAAAGCTCCATTTCACACTGCAAGATGGTCGCGAGTTGGCTGAAGAATATGACATGAGAACCAATGATCTCGTTGGTAAGTACAAACAAAACCACGCACACACAAAGAGACATTTGAAGACAAAGGGTAGGGTCCTTGATGTGTTTTAAATTTAACGATCATCAGTTATTTTTGTGTGCTATCATTATACATGTAGATAGGTTTTTCCATAATATCGCCATCTGCCAAATTATACAACAGGTGTGCACTGACTAAGTTTTGTTAACCCTTTACACGCTAGCAGCAGATAAAAACTTTTTCAAACAGCATAGAGCCAGATCAGATGACACAGAACGTGTCGTCTGATCAGGCTCTATGCTGTTTACTATTCAGATAGGGGAGCTAAAACTCTTGGCTGAATAGCAGACAACAAAGATCCTGATCAGATGCAGCGTTACGCCGGGACTGATCTGGATCTATGTTGTTTGCAAATGTGATTTTATTTATTCAGCAGGCCAAGGGTTAAGAAATAAATTACCATGATTACTAAGGTAACAAAAGCAAGCAACTTTCTAAACTAGCATTTTTATAATTCACAAAACTAAGGTTCAGAACATCTACTTACAATAGTGTGTTTGAAACTTATGTAGATTTTGATCAAAATTCTAAAATTTGGAGAATTATATTGTTGCATCTATGGGAACAACATTGGAAGTAATTATAATGGAATGTAAATAACATGGATCTACTTTTTCTAGTTTCTAATGAAAAGTAGTCAAGGGAAGTAAGTCATGCAATATTTTTTGGCTAAGGCCAATTAATCAAAGAAAGAGTTATGTTCTTTTTATTGTCTCGTGTTGACTTTTGGTAATATGTACATATTTAGAATAGGATACTTAGGGGGAAAAGGCAATCCTAGGAGCATTAAACGTTTTAGTTTAATTCACTTGTCCCTCACTTTTGTAGGTTCAAATCCCATTGGGGGTGTCAAATTCTTTCATTGGAGGCAGCTATCCAGCTGGCTTGCTGAAGGTCCATGGTTCCACTTTTATGCCCGTTTGTACATGTACCTACGGTTTTCCTCCACCAGCAGATGGAAATTCACTGTATGACCTTAGGCCAAACAAATAAATACTTGTATGACCTTAGGCCAAACAAATAAATACTTGTATGACCTTAGGCCAAACAAATAAATACTTGTATGACCTTAGGCCAAACAAATAAATACTTGTATGACCTTAGGCCAAACAAATAAATACTTGTGTTTACTGTTTCATACTATTTCGGGTTTTACACCTGCATCAGCACCATTTTGGGCTACATTGCCAGCGGGCAGTTAACAACACCTTTCCTGGGAAGGCTCCAGCGGTTAACCAGTACTTGGGTGCACCAATCTCCGTAAGAAACTGCCAACTTTTTCATATAAATGAGACACGGCCTGAGCGGGGCTTGAACCCGTGACCATCAGTGATGATAGGTTACAGTGGTATACAAGTCAGCGACCTTAACCACTCGACCACGGAGGCGGACCCTTTATTTTACATACTCTTGGGCATAGAAAAATATGAAAACCAAATTTTCAAACTATCATACAAAAATTCAGGGTCGGGGGGGGGTGTAAAAAACCGGGTTGGTCGGAAAACCGTAAACACAATTTTTTTTTTTTTCTAAGCAGTGCAACTTTAAGCTCCATATCAATCAACCTAATATTCTCTATGTACATGGCAAACATATTATTTATATTAACTTGTATTTCTGGATTTCCTCAGTACGTAAATGGAAAAAGACAAGAACCCTTGGAGGGGCAGGACAGTGGGAGTTTGAAGTTGGTGAACAGCTTGCACCTCACACCCTGGACGCAGAGGGTCTCGTGGAAAGTAATACCAATGTAAGCGGTTTTCACATCATCTGTAGGTTTGAATCACACTGTGAGTGTCAAATTCTTTGAGGTGCAGAAGCTATCCAGCTGGCTTGTAGAAGGTCGGTGGATCTACCCAGGTGACCATTCTGGCATGAAATATTGCTCAAAGGTGTACATTGGGTCACCAATAATAGCCGAAGAGTCGCCATACGACCAAAGCTGTTGGTGTGACTTTAAGCAAAAAAAGTCTTTCAAACCAATTAAAGCGATTGTCCCATAGAAACTGTATTGGTATTTGATGTGTCGCGATGGCCTACAACTTGGAAGACCACTATCGATTGTGATTTGATTATAGAAATCTTCTACATTAGGAAAGGCATTTAAATTCCATGTTGCCTCTTCTCTCTCCCTCGTGGCGAGGGATTCCATCAGGAATGAGGTCTCGAGAGTGATTAATATAAGTTGAAAGAACTTGTTTCGCAACGAGCTAAAATAAATTTGTATAAACTATTCGATTATAGAAATCTTCTACATTAGGGAATATGCCACAGTACCATAGCCAGAGGCAAATTTCAACCGAGGCAATCTAGGCGGTCCGGAGGCATGTTCCCCATTAAACTTGTTGTGGTATAGAAGCGATTTCATGTTTTCTGATTTAATGAGCTTAGACTATGTACTGACCATTCAACTCTCTAACAGTCAACATTTTATACAGGAGAGGGATATTTTGCATTTTATTTATTTCATTTTTCAATTATTTTTTGTTTGCTTTGGAAATTTTAACTGAGGCAGTGTGGCTACGGTCCTGTGCGACACATAGTGGCTTACTACTGAAAGTATGACACACCAAGTAGTAACATTCTGTTTGGAGAGAAATTCATTAAAACAGTGAAACAATAAACATTACTTTTGCAAAAGAGATTGACTTTACTAGTGAACCTGTCAAGACTAAATCACTGTCCGATTAGCGCAGTTGTTAGTACGCTTGCTTCTCACCAATGCAACCCGGGTTCGATCCTCGGACCAGGAAGTATGTGAAATGGTACGGTGATTGCACAGGTCGGGTTTCTCCGGGTACTCCAGTTTCCTCCCACACGAATGACCACATTTACGCTTTCATCTGCGCCAACGAGAGTGATTAATGTAAGTTGTTTAAAACTTGCTTCGCAATCGTTGTAAAATAAATAAAAAAAATTTTAAGACTAAATCACTAATGGGGAAGGTAGAACGGCTGTTCAAAAGCTGGCCACTTTTACTTATTAGGTACAAAATATGGCAAATTTTATTTATTTTCCGGGATGCGACCAGCGAGTATTGCATGGGCCGAATCTTACCTTTATTGGCGTATGTCTTTTTGCACAATTTGCAAATGACTACAGACTCGTACATTTCGTTGAACGGACAAGTGGAAGTGTGCATCTTAGTTGTCTGGGGACAATATAAGATAAGATAATTATAAAAATATTAAAAAATAATTGTTGTTTTTTATATAATACAGTGGAACCTCCCAAAACCGGACCCTCTCTAAATCGGAATACTCCCAAAACCGGACGTTTTTGAAAGTCCCGAATTGTTTCTTCTTTATTTCTTACATAAAATCACTCTGAAAACCGGAACCTCTCAACTCCGGAAACCGGACGAAAAATTTGCATAATTTAATAACTTTTAGACGACATAGGTCTTCATCAATAAACTAAAAAGTGTTGAATTTGTTTGTGTATTCCGTCATAAATTGACACGCTGCTGACACTTTTCAATCTCGTGTGCGCGTTTGATCTATGAACGTGTGATAATCGCGCAAGATTATAAGATGTCAGGCTGATTGATGACTACTGCAATTAGCACTCATGTACAGTTAATTTGTCGGCTAACTGGGGGATTATGTTATAATCACGTGTAGATTACTATCCTATAGGCAATTATAAAACTTGCTTGATAACGAATAAAGGATTTTGTGAATCTCGTAATTTATTGTTTGATGCAACCGTTTGATCACCTGTGAAAGCACAATATAATCCAGTCACACAAGATAATTATGATTTTCGCAACTTTTGACCAACTGTTTTTCAAAAATATTTCTGCAATGATACAGTATAAACTATAAAGGCATATGTACTTTATAAAGGTTATATGCAGTTTTGAAAACACATCAATAAAAAACCTCTGAAAACCGGAAACCTCTGTAAACCGGACTTTTTATCCAGTCCCGAAGATGTCCGGTTTAGAGAGGTTCCACTGTATTATAAACTGTGCAGCGATTGATCGTTTTTAATCAAGACATGGGTTGGCCCTGAACTTCAAGTACCAAAAACAACGAAAACACAGGCAAAAATATGAAATATGATCAAAATGTTATCTGGGGTTTGGAACACCAATGCCCGACTTACAATTTGTCGACCGAATTGTGCATCCTAATGAGAAACGTTAGTCAGTTACTCAACTTACTGCCCCTGAATACTCCTAAAATTATATTGGTCCTCTTAATTGGTTTTCTCTGTTTTTATCATTGTTTCCTTTGCACCACATGTTTTCCATTTTTATCCATATTCTCGTCTTATAATTATGAAATTATTAAATCCTTTAGTATGTCCAATGGATACCTTACTGTAAAAATTGGTTCAATTAATTAACACCATTTTGATCAAATTACACTTATCCTAACTCAACATCTGTTTAGATGACAACAGTAAAAAACAAAGGATTCCAACTAAAAGGACCAATATACATTTAGAGATAAATCTGACTTTGTCCATAAAGGGAGGTAATAGAAATACCAGTAATGTCTCTCATTGTCTGCGGAAATAAAATATTGGACTATCAAAGAAACAACTGAGAGAAAACATAATATTTTGATTGTATGCATGCTTGCTATATGAATAAATTATAACAAAATAGTTAGCAGATGTTGGTAATGTAAACATTCCGCCATGATGGTTATGTATAAAACATTTACCAAACCCACCTATGTCAGCGGACAGTGTTCAATCCGAGACGAAGTTCCAGTTCTGAGGGGGACTAGTGTTGTATACCTACACTATTTAGTGGTATCATACCTTACAGTCACATGGTTTTATACCTACACTATTTAGTGGTATCATACCTTACAGTCACATGGTTTTATACCTACACTATTTAGTGGTATCATACCTAACATTCACATGGTTTTATACCTACACTATTTAGTGGTATCATACCTTACAGTCACATGGTTTTATACCTACACTATTTATTGGTATCATACCTAACATTCACATGGTTTTATACCTACACTATTTAGTGGTATCATACCTTACAGTCACATGGTTTTATACCTACACTATTTAGTGGTATCATACCTAACATTCACATGGTTGTATACCTACACTATTTAGTGGTATCATACCTTACAGTCACATGGTTTTATACCTACACTATTTAGTGGTATCATACCTTACAGTCACATGGTTTTATACCTACACTATTTAGTGGTATCATACCTAACATTCACATGGTTTTATACCTACACTATTTAGTGGTATCATACCTTACAGTCACATGGTTTTATACCTACACTATTTAGTGGTATCATACCTAACATTCACATGGTTTTATACCTACACTATTTAGTGGTATCATACCTTACAGTTCCACCATAACAACTAGTGCTCTATACCTACACTATTTAGTGGTATCATACCTTACAGTTCCACCATAACAACTAGTGCTCTATACCTACACTATTTAGTGGTATCATACCTTACAGTCACATGGTTTTATACCTACACTATTTAGTGGTATCATACCTAACATTCACATGGTTGTATACCTACACTATTTAGTGGTATCATACCTTACAGTCACATGGTTTTATACCTACACTATTTAGTGGTATCATACCTAACATTCACTTGGTTGTATACCTACACTATTTAGTGGTATCATACCTTACAGTCACATGGTTTTATACCTACACTATTTAGTGGTATCATACCTTACAGTCACATGGTTTTATACCTACACTATTTAGTGGTATCATACCTAACATTCACATGGTTTTATACCTACACTATTTAGTGGTATCATACCTTACAGTCACATGGTTTTATACCTATACTATTTAGTGGTATCATACCTAACATTCACATGGTTTTATACCTACACTATTTAGTGGTATCATACCTAACATTCACATGGTTTTATACCTACACTATTTAGTGGTATCATACCTTACAGTTCCACCATAACAACTAGTGCTCTATACCTACACTATTTAGTGGTATCATACCTTACAGTTCCACCATAACAACTAGTGCTCTATACCTACACTATTTACTGGTATCATACCTGACAGTCACATGGTTTTATACCTACACTATTTAGTGGTATCATACCTTACAGTCACATGATTTTATACCTACATTATTTAGTGGTATCATACCTAACAGTTACATGGTTTTATACCTACATTATTTAGTGGTATCATACCTGACAGTCACATGATTTTATACCTACATTATTTAGTGGTATCATACCTAACAGTCACATGGTTTTATACCTACATTATTTAGTGGTATCATACCTAACAGTTACAGGGTTTTATACCTACATTATTTAGTGGTATTATACCTGACAGTCACATTATTTTATACCTACATTATTTAGTGGTATCATACCTTAGTCACATGATTTTATACCTACATTATATAGTGGTATCATACCTTAGTCACATGATTTTATACCTACATTATTTAGTGGTATCATACCTTACAGTCACATGGTTTTATACCTACACTATTTAGTGGTATCATACCTAACAGTCACATGATTTTATACCTACACTATTTACTGGTATCATACCTTACAGTCACATGGTTTTATACCTGTACTATTTAGTGGCATCATACCTTACAGTCACATGGTTTTATACCTACACTATTTAGTGGTATCATACCTTACAGTCACATGGTTTTATACCTACATTATTTACTGGTATCATACCTAACAGTCACATGGTTTTATACCTACACTATTTAGTGGTATCATACCTTACAGTCACATGGTTTTATACTTGTACTATTTAGTGGCATCATACCTTACAGTCACATGGTTTTATACCTACACTATTTAGTGGCATCATACCTTACAGTTACATGGTTTTATACTTGTACTATTTAGTGGTATCATCCCAAAGATATCAATTAATCTTATTTGTTCGTTTCAGCCTATATTTGTAAGGACGGATACAGCGCTATCATTTCAATGGAGAGTCAGAAATCTGCCGTATCCCAGAGATATATACAGTGTAACGTGTGACGAAGATCAAAATGTTATCATTAGAACATCAAATAAAAAGTAAATTACGTTTCATGTTCTATTAGAACCAATTTGTGGAAGTTGTGATAGCGCAGTGGTAGAGCGTTTGCTTCAGGTGCAAATGGCTCCGGGTTTGAGCCCAGCTGTAGCCGTTACGATTGTGCCCTTAGGCAAGGTATTTAAATTCCACATTGCCTCTTCTCTCAGTACATGATTTTGTTATCTCGGACTGCTCTTGATAGCTTGGGGTTGGTATATTTAGCAAAGGTCTGTCATACTGTGTCTGCACGCAAGTACGCGTGTGTCCAAACTATCTTCCTGCACCATCGCTTCTAAAACCTGTTTTGCTGAAACTTTATGAAACAGCGTCACATTAACTAGGACATCAAGCACAACTAAACTTGCTCCGCTAATCTATTTTTGGCATCTCCTTGGATTGGAGCAGTTCTGTGCAACAGTTTACAAATAAAAGATGTAGTTATAGGGCAGTGGTAGCGCGTTCGCTTCAGGTGCGAAAGGCCTCAAGTTTGCGCCCAGCTGCATGCGTGACAATTGTGCCTTTAGGCAATGCATTTAAATTCCACATTGCCTCTTCTCTCTCCCTAGCGGCGAGGTGAAATCCATCAGGAATGAGGTTTCGAGAGTGATTAATATAAGTTGAAAGAATGTGTTTCGCAATCGAGCTAAACAAATTTGTATAAACTAAATAAAAGATGCCAAATTGTCCCGATGAGGTTTCCAAATTCTAGAAAAATTATTTTCAACTTCACTAAATGAACCGCTTTGTTAATTTTAATAAAGCTAGCCCTTCAAGCATCACGGCAGATAGCAGATGAAAAAAGCTAACATCGTTCTTATTTTATACTTTATTTATTTTACGATTGCGAAGCAAGTTTTAACAACTTATATTAATCACTCTCGTTGGCTCGGATGAAAGCGTATATGTGGTCATTCATGTGGGAGGAAACTGGAGTACCCGGAGAAAACCCACCTGTCCGATCTGGCGACCATCGTATCATCTCACATACGTCCCTATCCGAGGATCGAACCCGGGTCGCATTGGTGAGCAGCGAGCACGCTAACCACTGCGCTAATCGGACAGCTAATTGTTCTTAGTTGACCCATGTTTAAAATATATTTGCTCACCTCCCAAATTACTGATCACTTTTGATGAAACTTGGTGCGGAGTATCGGGACAACTAGTAGTTCAGGAGGACCTAAAATCATTCTGATCCAGTACTCAAAATGGCCACCACAGGTTGGCAGGTGGTCGCTATTTGGAAGTTACAATGTCATACCAGGCTTATTTCATGGTTATCATATGTGAATCTCTTGCATTTTCCAATGAAATCACGGTCTCGCAGTGACTTTCTAATTTCTCGCGCATTGCAAAAATAAGAAATCTTAATTGTGAAGAAATTTAATTTTATTTCATAATTGGACCATCCAGAGTATTATTCAACATAGATACATTTTCTCGCTCAAGGAAAACTTGACGGTTCTAATTCATGTTGGGGCTTTAACTCACGACCCCATTATCCTGTGGTTACTCTAACCACTATCACACACAGTCCACCTGCTTTGAGCAAGGAACAAATTTGATAATCTCAAATTTTCCGCCTCCGTGGTCGTGTGGTTACGGTCGCTGACTTGCATACCACTGTAACCTATCATCACTGATGGTCACGGGTTCAAGCCCCGCTCATTTATATGAAAAAGTTTGCAGTTTCTTAAGGAGGTTAGTGCACCCAAGTACTGGTTAACCGCTGGAGCCTGCCCAGGAAAGGTGTTGTTAGGTAAACTGCCCACCGGCGATATAGCCCAAAATGGTGCTGATGCAGGCGTAAAACTCGAAATATAACATAACAGATTTTAAATTCATTAAAATGAAACATAATAATGCATGATGAATGAATGAAAAATAAATCAGGAAAAAATAATGGATTGAATTTTTAAAATCACCCCCAGAATGTACCACAGACGATCTAAGGGGAAAACAGTTTACGGGGGCCCAAAACCCTAACATTATCCATCTGAACACCCAAAGACCCTTGACAGGTATGCAATGCATTCATGTTGAAGAGTCTGTATTCGGAGGCGGGTTTTAATCGGAGGCAGTCTGTAGCACAGGTCTGTACATATCTATATTAATAAAGCATTCTTCTTCTTCTTCTTCATATCTTATACTGTTCCCTTTTACGCTGGTCATCTGGGTCATATATTGACATGTCTGGGGTATTTTGATTAGCTGAACGTTCCATTGTTATACAGATACTACAAGAAGTTCAAGATTCCGGATATGGAGAGATGTAATATACAACTAGACCAGTCCAGCCTCACATTCGCTCACGCAAACAATACCCTCATTGTCTCAGTAAGTATGACTCAATCACATGTTAAATTCTCAAAGGAAATGTTTCCAAATTTGGTGTATAGCATCCTTACAACACCCCCTACCAAGTTTGCTACGATGGGGTAACTGGGGTCAAAAACTAGGTCACTATGTCAGCTTTGACTACGGAAAATATAGGCTATAAATAGTTTTTCTACTGGAGTTACGTCATTGGATTTCATTAGAATTGTGTGATAAAATGCTAGTGATATTCCGTGATATATTTTATTGTTATTTTCAACGCTAGCGTGCAACAAGTTAAAAGCAGAGTTCCCACTGTCGGTCGCTGATGGCGCCAAACGCTAAAAAACAATTACTTGTGCTAAATTTTGTGAATACACGGAAACACGGTTTGGCTTATTATATAGTGCGCACCGTTTTGACCTACTTTCGCCAAAACGAGATTAACAGGTAAATAAACGTAAATATGCATTACTCGTATAGGAATGACACACATAAGTGTCACATAATCTTGAAATTTACCAGTAGTTAGACGCAATATCTGTTTCTACGAATGTATATGGGTTATATGGTTCAGAGAAGTACTTAGTGTGTCGTCCACTTTCCAGTGGTACAGTGGTAGAGTGTCTTATTTGGATTCAAAGGGTCCCGGGTTTGATACTAGTTTGGGGCATATGTAGTGTAATTGAGTGAGGCATCTCAGTACTGGTTAGTGACTTAAGTCTGCTAAGCCTGTCCAAAAAACATGTCAAGGTCCCCACAAGGTGCTTGGCATCAATAAAACATACAATGTACATACGTAATTGAATACATTAGTAACATTTAGGTCACACGCACCATATTAACTATAATAACGCATGACATTGGAATGGCCTCCCTCCCCTCAACGAAGGATCACTGCCGGCCCAATGGAAGTCAGCAAATGTTGCTCCCATTTACAAAAAAGGGGACGGGTCACACCCTGCCAACTATAGGCCCATCTCACTGACTATGCAAGGTTCTAGAACATATACTTAGTTATTAGTACTTAGTTACTCCTCGATAGTAAAACACTTCACTTACCACAGTATTCTGTACCATTTGCAGCATAGTAATGCTAATCAATGACTTGGTTACCTCTGTCTACAATAAGCATCAGGTAGATCTCATCCTATTAGACTTCAGTAAGACTTTCGATAAGGTCAATCACGAGAAAGTACTACTAAAAATGCATGACTATGGAGTCAGAGGTCAAACATTAAGGTGGATTAAGAGTTTTCTAGATAATAGACTCCAGTCAGTTGTCCTTAATGGTATTAGTTCAGATGCCATTCCTCTGGAGTCCCACGGGGATCCGTACTTGGACCCCTGCTTTTCCTAGCCTATATAAACGACCTCCCACAAAACATCGGTTCCAAAGTCCGTAACTTTGCAGATGATACTGCAGTCTATCTATCATCTGCAAATGAATCGGTCACACTCCAAAACGATCTTAAGAGATTAGAAAGGTGGGAGTTGGTGTGGGACATGGAATTTAACCCCTCCAAATGTCAAGTTATCCACGTCACCAGAAGGAAACATCCTATTCCCAGTCAATATGAACTCCACTTGAGTCGGTCACCTCAGCCAAATAACTTGGCGTGGATATCTCAAATAACCTGTCGTGGGACACTCACATAAAAAGGTCAACTAAGAAAGCAAACCAAACATTAGGATTCCTACGTAGAAACCGCCAGGTCAAATCCGAACCCCTTAAGTACATGGCTTACCAGACACTAGTGAGACCCCAGCTTGAATATGGCTCCGAGATCTGGTTGCCACATACCCAAACATTGATAGACCATATGAATGTGTCCAGCGGTATATGAGACAACACCGCGTTGGATAAAGGCTGACTTATATCGTACCTCTAGTGTTACAGACATGCTACAGTCCCTAAATCTACGCAGACTAGATCAACGGCGTATTGACAATAGGTTATCCCTTCTGTATAAAATTCATAATGATCTTGTTGCTATTCCCATTGAAAATTACCTAGTTCCCCTCTCCCGTCCTGCTCGCCATTGCCATTCCGTAAGCTATAGGTTAATTACAGCAACTACAGACTACTACAAGTTTTCCTTTTGTCTAAGAACAATCTACCATTGGAACCATCTCCCTCCTGACATTGTCCATCTCCCTACCACAGAGCAATTCAATACGACAGTTTGCCATATTGACCATGCCAGTCCCTAGTTGTTCTGCGCAGCTGCTTTTAAACTTTTACCACAACTTATTTTCATTACTTTCTTAAATTATGCTTTTAACTATTCATACTTTTAACTTATTTGCGGTTTTTGATGCGCAACATGTCTACATCCCCGCAAGGGGTTCGACATTAAAGGAAGATAGATAAAGGTAGGTAGATAAAGGTGGGTAGATAAGGATAGATAGATAGATAGATAGATAGATAGATAGATATGATATGATATGATATGATATGATATGATATGATATGATAGATTGATATGATATATAGATAGATTAGTATAAGATACTATGTACAGTCCAGCCCCAGCCTTTACCATTTTTGCTGAGCGGCTGGCCACTGTACCACTCGGGACTGTTTTTGACCTTAGTATGTGGTTATTTTCAACATTCTGTGTCTCAAATAAGATGTTTATCAACGGTCCCCGACAAGCGTCACCCTGTCATACTCAGTAGTGTGTGCTTGGAGTACCCAGTATATGTGGATGAATAAGTTACTACCCGAAATCATCGTTAGACTAAAGAGTTTTTTAGACGAAACTAGTACGTGAATTCGTGTTTACTCTCTAATATTCACTTCTGTTATCAGTAGTTATATAAATACGGATATAATACAGTTACAAAACAACCTACTAAAGTAAACAGAGTATGTCGAAAGTAGTATATTGCCAAAATACGCTAAACCGGTGATTTTATAACGAACGGTTTTAATGTTTGTTTACCTGTTTATAAGAATCTGGGTCAAGACTGTGTCCAAACCGTGTTTCCGTGTATATAAAGTTAGAATATTTACAACATTGTCCGAGTTGTTACGGCCGTTGGTTTCAAATCACGTGCTTGGCACCACTGTCCAACTGTCGCTAGGGTTGTGGAATTATTTCGTGTGATGAAGCTATCCGGCCGGATTGCGGAAGGCCGGTGTTTATAGTTTGGAACTGGAACCCATCCATGCGTGAACTACTGCTTGGACGGACACCTTTATTGGGGATGTCCTCCCCCTCTCACCCCACAGATAACAGTGAAGTTAGTGAGGGGGCACCACCAACCCACCCGCCGCACCGATAACAACTGTTTGTGAGACTAAGCCGGCAAAAACCAACACGTTCATTTATATGTGCTTCATAGCCCTGTGAGCTTGTAACATTGACACTTACAATTAAGTTAGTGGTGGTATTTTTTGACCGAATATCAATGGTTCAAGGCATTAGGCTACACACGTTTAAAGCGACATTACATCGCAAAAAAAAACAACAAAAACATATTTTACATATAAATAATAATTCGAACAATTCGAACTTTCAATCAAATAACAATGTTTTTGGGTTCTGCAAACTCAAGTGAAAGTTGGATTTCATAAATATTTTAAGTGTCAGCCACGCTCCAGAATTGACGTTAGTTAATTATTGTAAGTTATGCTAAACACGTAATACTGAAGCTTAGAGATAATTTAAATCTGATCAGAGTAAAACAAAATATGCATATGTACAAATGTGAGATATAGCGGTAAATCTGTAACATAAATGTTATTAGCCATTATTATTTGTGGCATTGCATGGATGCTGACCTCATTTACATTATTTTGTTACGTCAATAAACGGTGTATACGACGCTTGTGTATTAGTTGAACTCAGTTTATGTTACAATTATTTGGGAAATATTATACCATATGCAGTCAAACCTGTGAACAAAGACCGGCCTTGGGAAATAGGCAAAGTGGTCTTTGTTCAGAGGTGGTCTTTATTCGGAGGGTCATCAATCCTGACCTTCATATACCCCCAATCACTTGTCGGAGTCCATGGAGCCCCACTGGAAGCCGTACGATTGTGCACCTCAAGACCAAGGCAGTTTTAAATTCCACGTGCTCTTATCTATCCCACGTGTTGTAGTCTAGTTGGGATTACCATCAGGAAGTGCAATTTTTTCCCCCCCCTAGTGTATCGAGAGTGATTAATAATAAGTTGAAAGAAGTGTTCGCAATCGAGCTAAAATATGGGATAACCCGTTGTTATACACACCTTAGTCACTGGACTCTTCTTTTCGTGTATGTACCGTGTAAACTGTATCTTTGTTGTGGGCCTGTGTAGAAAGAAATACATGTAGCAGGTATATGTATCATTTTATCAGTTTTAATAAATAATGTACAATGTATTGTAGTCTGTAAAGTTTATACAGTTGGTACATAATGAATTATCTTATGATTTATTTTTTCATGGCTAGTGAAAAAAGTCACTGATTTTCGTTTGTTTGGAACAACTGTCTGTTTTCATTTTAAGTAGAATTTCCTCCATATCTACAGCCGAATCAAACATTGCCTTTGCCTTGAGAAGCAGCAAACTGTTTCAGTTTCTCAATGTAATTGAAACATTCTTCCATTGTACATACAGGTTTACTTTCACTTTCACATTCAGTATCCTCATCATCCGATTCACTTGTTAATGCGCGTAATACCTCACCTCAGGTAATTACGGAGTGCATGAGGTGCCGTATGCACCACTAGCAAACGACTTCTTCACAGTCGTCACCAACAAAAAGTAGTGAGACTTCTTGCGCCAACTGTCTTACATTCGAGTGATAGCAAGGAGGGCAAGGCACAGTCAGACATAACTCGCGCACCCCCCTTGCCCCAGCCCACCCCCCCGCCCCCACATGAAGATGAATCGGGAAGTTGTCATCTTCGTCCTCGTTATCATCTGCAACCACAGGTGTAGAAATATCACCTGTGAACCCCAGTCCTTTGAAAACACTTCACCATTGTGCTTTCCTGCACTTGTAACCAGGATCGTGAAATCCAATAGATGGCATCAAGAATGCTGATCTCTTTCAAGAGTTCAGGTCCGGATTTACCTGGTTTACTATCTATTTCGTTCACAACATTGCAACTGTCTTGGGTATTTCAGCTTCAGTGTTTGATTTCGCTGGTGTATTGGCTGACATATAGAAGTGATGTTGGCGGGAACGTTTTTTTCCTGCTACATTCCTTAAATTCACTGGACTATGTGATGGTGAATTGTCCAAAACAACAGTACATTACGTCCTTGCATCTGGCGGCCAAAGTAACGCAGCCACTCCTCATACAAGTAAGATGTCATCAAGCAGTCTTGTTGGCGCGGTAGATGATTGGCGGCTGGTCAACAGATTATTTGCTGAAAAGCGGGGCTTGTTTGATTTCCCTATGACGAGCGGTTTGATTTTATATCCTGAAAATGAAACATAACATGTAATTAGTCCGAATTTTCTCAAACCAAAAATATGCAACTACAGAGGAAATGAATAGCCCATCACGACCTGTATAGAACCAACGACGGTACACGGCATTTTAAAGTAGCACATGTTTTTGCAGACGGAGGAAAAGACATACTGTAGAAATTTGTTTTTTCAGCGATATAATGTCGCTTTAATTCTTCCATATAAACATGAAATTAAACGTGAAGTCACTTTCCATCCATTATCAGTGTGTGTAGGTTAGCTGTACGAGTCAGTCACGATGTCCATTCATTATCAGTGTGTGTAGGTTAGCTGTACGAGTCAGTAACGGAGTCCATTCATTATCAGTGTGTATATGTTAACTGTACGAGTCAGTCACGGAGACCATCCATTATCAGTGTGTATAGGTTAGCTGTACGAGTCAGTCACGATGTCCATTCATTATCAGTGTGTATAGGTTAACTGTACGAGTCAGTCACGATGTCCATTCATTATCAGTGTGTGTAGGTTAGCTGTACGAGTCAGTCACGGAGACCATTCATTATCAGTGTGTGTAGGTTAGCTGTACGAGTCAGTCACGGAGACCATTCATTATCAGCGTGTGTAGGTTAGCTGTACGAGTCAGTCACGGAGACCATTCATTATCAGTGTGTGTAGGTTAGCTGTACGAGT
>CM026393.1:53173277-53259037 GCA_014843695.1 Archivesica marissinica
ACTTTTTAACACCGAAGGACAAAATCCCCCGCCCCCATCCCTACTTTTTAACACCGAAGGACAAAATCCCCCGACCCCATCCCAACTTTTTAACACAGGAGGACAAAATCCTCCCATCTAGCGATAGGGTTAGTGTTGTACCCTGAATCTGGATTGGGTGATTATGTCATATGATTGCGAAACAAGCTTTAACAACTTATATTAATCACTCTTGTTGGTGCAGATGAAAGCGTAAATGTTGGTCATTTGTGTCTGGAATCTGGAGAAAACCCACCTGTCCGATCTGGCGACTATTGTACCATCTCACATAATACCCGGTCCGAGGATCGAAACCGGGTTGCATTGGTGAGAAGCGAGTGTGCTAACCACTGCACTAATATGTCTCAGAAGATACATGACCACCCAAGTATTCTGGTGTTTTTTATTAGTTGAAATGTTTCTCTAACAGATAAGGATTTGAAAATTTAATTTAAAATGACACGTTGATTTCATATACATATAGTGTAAAGAGGGATTCGGCTGTTGACGACACGTTGATTTCATATACATATCAGGGATCATTCTAGAGGGCGATGTGGGTGAAATTGTCGCCCTAGTGATCCTGACTTCGCCCTCTGGGGGCCCCACTTCTCCCTTAAAAAAAACATATATTTTTTGGTTTTTACGATTTTCAAACAAAATTTTGTCTAGAAAGATACACTGGCCCATTATAAAGCACTCCTTCTATTCAAATGTTGTATTTAATGGTTGTACTGTGCATTTTAACCCAATTTTGCAGAAATTAAAGAACACCATTTAAGGAAGCGATCACGCGCCAGTCTGTCGATTTTTCACTTTTTACTTCTGGCAAGATGACAGCCTGGGGAAACCTGATTTCCGAGTGTAGCGCCATCTACATACACCCTTGTTTTTAACTATTACATTTCTGTGGTAAAGGATCGATTCGGTGTAATTTAAGTAAGGACAAATAAATCTTGTGTAAATATGTCAAATCAGATGCACACTGTACTATTTACCGTTCCGTTGACCCGTATAAAGATGCACACTGTACTATTTACCGTTCTATTGACCCGTATAAAGATGCACACTGTACTATTTACCGTTCCGTTGACCCGTATAAAGATGCACACTACTATTTATTGTTCCGTTGACCCGTAAAAAATGGCGGCCAATTATACAGTTTTATCATCATTGCAATGCCTCGCTTTCGATTCAAGCATGTCATTAATTAAGTCACATGCTAATAGATTTATTAATAGGATTACTGATATTCAATAATTACACGGAATACACCCTTGGTTTCCCCAGGGTGTTGATATTATCAGCAACTCAATATTGCTCAATTAATGATCCCGGTGTTAAAAATATATATAAATGTTCCCAGGGTAACCAGTAAATACCACAGACGGATCTGTAGTCCAGTGGTTAACTTTCATTGGGACTTTAACCCAAGGTCTTGTGTCGGTGCTTTACACCGTGCACGTAACAGAAACAGGGGAGACTCTGGAATGGGTCTCTGTCTGTATCACTGCACTATCCTCTAAAACATCTAAAATGACTAATATCTTCAGGAGACGTCGCTCATATGGGCAACCGGTAGCGATAGTAAATAAACGTAAGACACACAGTAACTACCAGTATCCGGATACAGAAGGTGATGTTTGTACGGTAAATGGATACAGTTTACATTGTTTATATTTGTAGTATAAGAAGCCATCAAGTTTAATAGATATGGAGAAGGCACTGCAGTTGGAATTCAGCAAGTTGAAGGCCAGTAAAGATGGAGATGTTGACTGTACGCCAAGCTGATGCTCGTCACATAATCTTATCATTATAACATTGCTGGCTGATACTCATCTATATCAATTCAATATATTTATTGGAAGTCGATGGGAAAACCTGTACCAAATATTCGGTGGAAGTAATGATAGTGCAGTGGTAGAGCGTACGTTTCATGTGGGAAATGCCCGGGAGTTTGCACCCCGCTGGAGCCGTGATGTGAGGTTTTTCTCTCGCTTGAAGGAAGTGATGAGTGTGTATTGGATTTATCCCAAGCTTGATTGTGAAGTGAAGTCATGATGTGAGGTTTTTCTCTAGCTTGAAGGTAGTGATGAGTGTGTATTGGATTTATCTCAAGCTTGATTGGGAAGTGAAGTCTGGATGTGAGGTTTTTCTCTAGCTTGAAGGAAGTGATGAGTGTGTATTGGATTTATCTCAAGCTTGATTGGGAAGTGAAGTCTGGATGTGAGGTTTTTCTCTAGCTTGAAGGAAGTGATGAGTGTGTATTGGATTTATCTCAAGCTTGATTGGGAAGTGAAGTCTGGATGTGAGGTTTTTCTCTAGCTTGAAGGAAGTGATGAGTGTGTATTGGATTTATCTCAAGCTTGATTGGGAAGTGAAGTCTGGATGTGAGGTTTTTCTCTAGCTTGAAGGAAGTGATGAGTGTGTATTGGATTTATCTCAAGCTTGATTGGGAAGTGAAGTCTGGATGTGAGGTTTTTCTCTAGCTTGAAGGAAGTGATGAGTGTGTATTGGATTTATCTCAAGCTTGATTGGGAAGTGAAGTCTGGATGTGAGGTTTTTCTCTAGCTTGAAGGAAGTGATGAGTGTGTATTGGATTTATCCTAAGCTTGATTGGGAAGTGAAGTCTCAAGCTTGATTGGGAAGTGAAGTCTGGATATGATATTTGACTTCCATCATTAAGGGAAATTAATATGGATATGCCATTTTAGGGGGTGTGGACTATATCTCCAGTTTGGGGGGGGGTGAAATCTAAACCTTTTTATGTAACTTGAGGGGGTGAGGGGGGTGAAATCTAAATCTTTTTATGTAACTTGAGGGGGAGTGAAGTGTGTGAGGGGGGGGGGTGAAATCTAAACCTTTTTATGTAATTGAGGGGGAATGCAGTGTGGACATGGAAGTTTTCCAGCATGTATTTTCTTCTCCAGTTTGAGGGGATGAGGTGTCGTGAAAATGGTATATTGAACATTTAGACAGCTTAAGTGGGAATGAAGTCTGTACATTGTTTTCTTTTAGTTTAAACAATATTTATTCAAGATTAAGACATAACAATGAAATAGTTGCAACAAAATAGGATTGGGTCAGCTGGATGGGAAGTGAATTATGGATGTGCGTGTTTCTCCAGCATGAAAAGAAGTGTGGACATGGGATTCTTTCTTCAACTTCATGGGAAGTGAAGTGTGGACATTCTTTTTCTCTCGCATGAGGCGGAAGTGAAGTGTGAACATTCTTTTTCTCCCACATGAGGCGAAGTGAAGTGTGGACATTCTTTTTCTCCCGCATGAGGCGGAAGTGAAGGGTGGACATTCTTTTTCTCCCGCATGAGGTGGAAGTGAAGAGTGGACATTCTTTTTATCCCTCATGAGACGGAAGTGAAGGGTGGACATTCTTTTTCTCCCGCATGAGGCGGAAGTGAAGGGTGGACATTCTTTTTCTCCCACATGAGGTGGAAGTGAAGTGTGGACATTCCTTTTCTCCCACATGAGGTGGAAGTGATGGGTGGACATTCTTTTTCTCCCACATGAGGCGGCAGTGAAGAGTGACATTCTTTTTCGCCCGCATGAGGCGGAAGTGAAGGGTGGACATTCTTTTTCTCCCACATGAGGCGGAAGTGAAGTGTGGACATTCTTTTCTCCCATGAGGGAAGTGAAGTTGACATTCCTTTTCTCCCACATGAGGTGGAAGTGAAGTGTGGACATTCTTTTTCTCCCGCATGAGGCGGAATGAAGTTTGACATTCTTTTTCTCCCGCATGAGGCGGAAGTGAAGGGTGGACATTCTTTTTCTCCCCATGAGGCAGAAGTGAAGTGTGGACATTCTTTTTCTCCCATGAGGCGGAAGTGAAGGGTGGACATTCTTTTTCTCCCGCATGAGGCGGAAGTGAAGTTGACATTCTTTTCTCCCATGAGGCGAAGTGAAGTGTGGACATTCTTTTTCTCCCACATGAGGCGGAAGTGAAGGGTGGACATTCTTTTTCTCCACATGAGGAGAAGTGAAGTGTGACATTCTTTTTCTCCCGCATGAGGGAAGTGAAGGGTGACATTCTTTTTCTCCCGCATGAGGCGGAAGTGAAGTGTGACATTCTTTTTCTCCATGGCGGAAGTGAAGTGTGGACATTCTTTTTCTCCCGCATGAGGCGGAAGTGAAGGGTGGACATTCTTTTTCTCCCACATGAGGGGAAGTGAAGTGTGGACATTACTTTTCTCCCCATGAGGTGGAAGTGATGGGTGGACATTCTTTTTCTCCCACATGAGGCGGCAGTGAAGATTGACATTCTTTTTCGCCCGCATGAGGCGGAAGTGAAGGGTGGACATTCTTTTTCTCCCACATGAGGCGGAAGTGAAGTTTGACATTCTTTTTCGCCCACATGGGGAGCAAGTGAAGTTTGACATTCTTTTTCTCCCACATGAGGCAGAAGTGAAGTGTGGACATTCTTTTTCTCCCGCATGAGGCTGAAGTGAAGGGTGGACATTCTTTTTCTCCCGCATGAGGTGGAAGTGAAGAGTGGACATTCTTTTTATCCCTCATGAGACGGAAGTGAAGGGTGGACATTCTTTTTCTCCCGCATGAGGCGGAAGTGAAGGGTGGACATTCTTTTTCTCCCACATGAGGTGGAAGTGAAGTGTGGACATTCCTTTTCTCCCACATGAGGTGGAAGTGATGGGTGGACATTCTTTTTCTCCCACATGAGGCGGCAGTGAAGATTGACATTCTTTTTCGCCCGCATGAGGCGGAAGTGAAGGGTGGACATTCTTTTTCTCCCACATGAGGCGGAAGTGAAGTTTGACATTCTTTTTCGCCCACATGGGGAGCAAGTGAAGTTTGACATTCTTTTTCTCCCACATGAGGCGGAAGTGAAGTTTGACATTCTTTTTCTCCCACATGAGGCAGAAGTGAAGTTTGACATTCTTTTTCTCCCACATGAGGCGGAAGTGAAGTGTGGACATTCCTTTTCTCCTGCATGAGGCGGAAATGAAGTTTGACATTCTTTTTCTCCCGCATGAGGCGGAAGTGAAGGGTGGACATTCTTTTTCTCCCACATGAGGCGGCAGTGAAGTTTGACATTCTTTTTCTCCAACATGAGGCGGAAGTGAAGTTTGACATTCTTTTTCTCCCACATGAGGCGGAAGTGAAGTGTGGACATTCCTTTTCTCCTGCATGAGGCGAAAGTGAAGTGTGGACATTCCTTTTCTCCTGCATGAGGCGGAAGTGAAGTTTGACATTCTTTTTCTCCCACATGAGGCGGAAGTGAAGTGTGGACATTCCTTTTCTCCTGCATGAGGCGGAAGTGAAGTGTGGACATTCCTTTTCTCCTGCATGAGGCAAAAGTGAAGTGTGGACATTCCTTTTCTCCTGCATGAGGCGGAAGTGAAGTGTGGACATCATGAGGCGGAAGTGAAGTGTGGACATTCCTTTTCTCCTGCATGAGGCGGAAGTGAAGTGTGGACATTCCTTTTCTCCTGCATGAGGCGGAAGTGAAGTTTGACATTCTTTTTCTCCCACATGAGGCGAAAGTGAAGTGTGGACATTCCTTTTCTCCTGCATGAGGCGGAAGTGAAGTGTGGACATTCTTTTTCTCCCACATGAGGCGGCAGTGAAGTGTGGACATTCTTTTTCTCCCGCATGAGGCGGCAGTGAAGTTTGACATTCTTTTTCTCCAACATGAGGCGGAAGTGAAGGGTGGACATTCCTTTTCTCCTGCATGAGGCGGAAGTGAAGTGTGGACATTCCTTTTCTCCTGCATGAGGCGGAAGTGAAGTGTGGACATTCCTTTTCTCCTGCATGAGGCGGAAGTGAAGTGTGGACATGAGTTTTTTCTCCAGGTTGAGGGAGGATGAACAAGTCATCTTTGTATTAACATAAAGGAGAAGAGAACTTTGAGCACAGAATTATTCATTACGTTTTTTTTACCGGTAATTCTTACCTTCTTACCATAGAATTATTTTAATACATGTTTAAATGGGAAGTGATATTCAGACATATTTTCTATGTTGAGTTTGAGAGATCATGTCACTGCATACACTCTCAGTTTATTATTATAACATTTCAATTTAACTGGTTGGCGATTTTTGATTTCGATCATTCCAGTACATGTTTCCAATAGACAGACATGGCGTTTTACTGGACTTGTCCTAATATGCCATGCTGGCGTTTTACTGGACTTGTCCTAATGTGCCATGCTGGCGTTTTACTGGACTTGTCCTAATATGCCATGCTGGCATTTTACTGGACTTGTCCTAATGTGCCATGCTGGCGTTTTACTGGACTTGTCCTAATATGCCATGCTGGCGTTTTACTGGACTTGTCCTAATATGCCATGCTGGCGTTTTACTGGACTTGTCCTAATATGCCATGCTGGCGTTTTACTGAACTTGTCCTAATATGCCATGCTGGCGTTTTACTGGACTTGTCCTAATGTGCCATGCTGGCGTTTTACTGGACTTGTCCTAATATGCCATGCTGGCATTTTACTGGACTTGTCCTAATGTGCCATGCTGGCGTTTTACTGGACTTGTCCTAATATGCCATGCTGGCGTTTTACTGGACTTGTCCTAATATGCCATGCTGGCGTTTTACTGGACTTGTCCTAATATGCCATGCTGGCGTTTTACTGAACTTGTCCTAATATGCCATGCTGGCGTTTTACTGGACTTGTCCTAATATGCCATGCTGGCGTTTTACTGGACTTGTCCTAATATGCCATGCTGGCATTTTACTGGACTTGTCCTAATATGCCATGCTGGCTTTAGCATGGTTTAGCATGTCATATTAGGACCAGCCCAGTAATATCAATGTTATGGCCTATTAATTTAACATGATTACAACATCTTGAAATGCTGCGATTCTGATTGGCTGATTCAGCCCATGTGATCGACATTCATTTAACAATGGAAGCAAAAATATTCTATCTCATTAATATTCATAAGCTTCAGCGGACTAACTCTTAAGTCATTCTAAGACTTATTCAAGATGTTGATCAAAATTTCTAAAATGTTTCAATAAAAATCAATACAAAGTTTGACCGCCTCCGTTGTCGAGCTGCTACAGTCGCTGACTTGTATACCACTGTAGCCTATCATCACTGATGGTCACGGTGTTCGAATCCCGTTAGGTAAACTGCTCGCTGGCGATATAGCCAAAAATGGTGCAAATGAACCAGCAAACAAACAAACAAAGAAATAATACCAAGTTTAGGTCATTGAATGATTGATTTCTACCGCCTATACATGTACCCAAGGCAAGATTCATCGCAAATCCTCATGGAATAGCTTAAACATAGTTTGGTTTAAACATATCTATTTTCTATCATGTACCTGATTATTTACAACAATTGAAATAAAGTACCGTATTTACTCGCCTATAAGATGGGGATATTTCCCGCTGATTTAAGGCTCAAAGTCAGGGTCCCGTCTTATAAGCGGATATATTGGACAGAAAGCTATACAGCTTATGGTTGTCCTCTCCTCTACATAGTTTATGTACAATGATATAACATATACAAATATACAGTTTACACAGATTTTACATACATGTATGAAATCTGATTGGTTTAAACATATTTATTCGACATTATATAACATAATTTACAACAAATAATTATGTACACAATAAATACAAGTGGATTGAAATGAAAGCTAAAATCTTATTGGATTTCTCTCAACGAAAAAGGATTAGAACCGAAACCTAGCTTATGCTGGAATAAAAGATATGGCCTAAATTGTTTAATTTAAAGATTGCATCTAACACTAGACTGTTTGGAATTATTAGCAGGATTTTAGTCCAGATATAAATATTGCTTAGAGGGACACTTGACGTCTTTCTCCACAAATAAAGGCTGGAGAATCACTCTATGACCAAAGCTATCGATGTGACTATAAACCATAAAACATTGGTTGTTTTTGGAAAGTGGTTTGTGTTACAGACTTTATCAATAAATATATAACGAAACAGTTTTCTTGTGTTTTCTGTAATTTATGTTAATTTATTATTGATATAATGTTTATATATTTAGCTCACACACTCTTGTACCGTCGTCTGTTTCCCATGTACACTCTTGTACCATCACCTATTTACCGTATACACTCTTGTACCATCACCTGTTTACCATATACACACTTGTACCATCGTCTGTTTACCATATACACTATTGTACCAACACCTGTTTACCATATACACACTTGTACCATCGTCTGTTTACCATATACACTATTGTACCAACACCTGTTTACCATATACACTATTGTACCATCGTCTGTTTCCCATATACACTCTTGTACCATCACCTGTTTCCCATATACACTCTTGTACCATCACCTGTTTACCATATACACTCTTGTACCATCACCTGTTTCCCATATACACTCTTGCACCTTCACCTGTTTACCATATACACTTTTGTACCATCGTCTGTTTCCCATATACACTTTTGTACCATCGTCTGTTTCCCATATACACTCTTGACCCATCGTCTGTTTACCATATACACTCTTGTGCCAACACCTGTTTACCATATACACTCTTGTACCATCATCTGTTTACCATACACACTCTTGTACCATAATCTGTTTACCATACACACTCTTGTACCATCATCTGTTTACCATATACACTCTTGTACCATCACCTGTTTCCCATATACACTCTTGCACCTTCACCTGTTTACACTATACACTTTTGTACCATCGTCTGTTTCCCATATACACTCTTGTACCATTGTCTGTTTACCATATACACTCTTGTACCATCACCTGTTTACCATATACACTCTTGTACCAACACCTGTTTACCATATACACTCTTGTACCATCGTCTGTTTACCATATACACTCTTGTACCATCATCTGTTTACCATATACACTCTTGTACCATCATCTGTTTACCTATACACTCTTGTACCATCGTCTGTTTACCATATACACTCTTGTACCATCACCTGTTTACCATATACACTCTTGTACCATCGTCTGTTTACCATATACACTCTTGTACCACATCTGTTTACCATATACACTCTTGTACCATCGTCTGTTTACCATATACACTTGTATCCTCACCTGTTTACCATATACACTCTTGTACCATCGTCTGTTTACCATATACACTCTTGTACCCACCTGTTTACCATATACACTATTGTACCATCACCTGTTTATACCATATACACTCTTGTACCATCATCTGTTTACCATATACACTCTTGTACCATCGTCTGTTTACCATATACACTCTTGTATCCTCACCTGTTTACCATATACACTCTTGTATCATCGTCTGTTTACCATATACACTTGTATCATCGTCTGTTTACCATATACACTCTTGTACCATCGTCTGTTTACCATATACACTCTTGTACCATCGTCTGTTTACCATATACACTCTTGTACCATCGTCTGTTTACCATATACACTCTTGTACCATCGTCTGTTTACCATATACACTCTTGTACCATCGTCTGTTTACCATATACACTATTGTACCATCGTCTGTTTACCATATACACTCTTGTACCATCGTCTGTTTACCATATACACTCTTGTACCATCGTCTGTTTACCATATACACTCTTTACCATCGTCTGTTTACCATATACACTCTTGTACCATCGTCTGTTTACCATATACACTCTTGTACCATCGTCTGTTTACCATATACACTCTTGTACCATCGTCTGTTTACCATATACACTCTTGTACCATCGTCTGTTTACCATATACACTCTTGTACCATCGTCTGTTTACCATATACACTCTTGTACCATCGTCTGTTTACCATATACACTATTGTACCATCGTCTGTTTACCATATACACTCTTGTACCATCGTCTGTTTACCATACACACTCTTGTACCATCGTCTGTTTACCATATACACTCTTGTACCATCGTCTGTTTACCATATACACTCTTGTACCATCGTCTGTTTACCATATACACTCTTGTACCATCGTCTGTTTACCATACACACTCTTGTACCATCGTCTGTTTACCATATACACTCTTGTACCATCGTCTGTTTACCATATACACTCTTGTACCATCGTCTGTTTACCATATACACTATTGTACCATCGTCTGTTTACCATACACACTCTTGTACCATCGTCTGTTTACCATATACACTCTTGTACCATCATCTGTTTACCATATACACTCTTGTACCATCGTCTGTTTACCATATACACTCTTGTACCATCGTCTGTTTACCATATACACTCTTGTACCATCGTCTGTTTACCATATACACTCTTGTATCCTCACCTGTTTACCATATACACTCTTGTACCATCGTCTGTTTACCATATACACTCTTGTACCATCACCTGTTTACCATATACACTCTTGTACCATCACCTGTTTACCATATACACTCTTGTACCATCACCTGTTTACCATATACACTATTGTATCCTCACCTGTTTACCATATACACTCTTGTATCCTCACCTGTTTACCATATACACTCTTGTATCCTCACCTGTTTACCATATACACTATTGTACCATCGTCTGTTTACCATATACACTCTTGTACCATCGTCTGTTTACCATATACACTCTTGTATCCTCACCTGTTTACCATATACACTCTTGTATCCTCACCTGTTTACCATATACACTCTTGTACCATCTAAGTTCGCTGACTTGTATACCACTGTAACCTATCATCACTGATGGTCACGGGTTTGAGCCCCGCTCAGGCCGTGTCTCATTTATATGAAAACGTTGGCAGTTTCTTACGGAGGTACCATCACCTGTTTACCATATACACACTTGTACCATCGTCTGTTTACCATATACACTATTGTACCAACACCTGTTTACCATATACACACTTGTACCATCACCTGTTTCCCATATACACTCTTGTACCATCACCTGTTTACCATATACACTCTTGCACCTTCACCTGTTTACCATATACACTTTTGTACCATCGTCTGTTTCCCATATACACTTTTGTACCATCGTCTGTTTCCCATATACACTCTTGACCCATCGTCTGTTTACCATATACACTCTTGTGCCAACACCTGTTTACCATATACACTCTTGTACCATCATCTGTTTACCATACACACTCTTGTACCATAATCTGTTTACCATACACACTCTTGTACCATCATCTGTTTACCATATACACTCTTGTACCATCACCTGTTTCCCATATACACTCTTGCACCTTCACCTGTTTACACTATACACTTTTGTACCATCGTCTGTTTCCCATATACACTCTTGTACCATTGTCTGTTTACCATATACACTCTTGTACCATCACCTGTTTACCATATACACTCTTGTACCAACACCTGTTTACCATATACACTCTTGTACCATCGTCTGTTTACCATACACACTCTTGTACCATCGTCTGTTTACCATACACACTCTTGTACCATCATCTGTTTACCATATACACTCTTGTACCATCGTCTGTTTACCATATACACTCTTGTACCAACATCTGTTTACCATATACACTCTTGTACCATCGTCTGTTTACCATATACACTTGTATCCTCACCTGTTTACCATATACACTCTTGTACCATCGTCTGTTTACCATATACACTCTTGTACCAACACCTGTTTACCATATACACTATTGTACCATCACCTGTTTATACCATATACACTCTTGTACCATCATCTGTTTACCATATACACTCTTGTACCATCGTCTGTTTACCATATACACTCTTGTATCCTCACCTGTTTACCATATACACTCTTGTATCATCGTCTGTTTACCATATACACTTTGTACCATCGTCTGTTTACCATATACACTCTTGTACCATCGTCTGTTTACCATATACACTCTTGTACCATCGTCTGTTTACCATATACACTCTTGTACCATCGTCTGTTTACCATATACACTCTTGTACCATCGTCTGTTTACCATATACACTCTTGTATCATCACCTGTTTACCATATACACTCTTGTACCATCGTCTGTTTACCATATACACTCTTGTACCATCGTCTGTTTACCATATACACTCTTGTATCCTCATCTGTTTACCATATACACTCTTGTACCATCGTCTGTTTACCATATACACTCTTGTACCATCGTCTGTTTACCATATACACTCTTGTATCCTCACCTGTTTACCATATACACTATTGTATCCTCACCTGTTTACCATATACACTCTTGTATCCTCACCTGTTTACCATATACACTCTTGTATCCTCACCTGTTTACCATATACACTATTGTACCATCGTCTGTTTACCATATACACTCTTGTACCATCGTCTGTTTACCATATACACTCTTGTATCCTCACCTGTTTACCATATACACTCTTGTATCCTCACCTGTTTACCATATACACTCTTGTATCCTCACCTGTTTACCATATACACTCTTGTATCCTCACCTGTTTACCATATACACTCTTGTACCATCTAAGTTCGCTGACTTGTATACCACTGTAACCTATCATCACTGATGGTCACGGGTTCGAGACTCGCTCAGGCCGTGTCTCATTTATATGAAAAAGTTGGCAGTTTCTTACGGATGTTGGTGCACCCAAGTACTGGTTAACCGCTGGAGCCTGCCCAGGAAAGGTGTTGTTAGGTAAACTGCCCGCCGGCGATATAGCCCAAAATGGTGCTGATGCAGGCGTAAAACCCGAAATATAACTGTTTACCATATACGCTCTTGTATCCTCGTCTGTTTACCATATACACTCTTGTACCATCGCTTGAGCACCTTAGACACCCTTGTACCATTGCCTATTTAACGTAAACACTATGGTAGCATCACCTGTTTGGCTTATACACTCTGTTACCATGGTCAAATCATAAAATAATTTCTCGGCATAATTCACAATATTCACTATTAAAATGTCGTCTACATTTTGATGAATAATAGCATATTATGATATATTTAAAAATGGGTAATCAATGAGCAATTAGAAACACTGGGAAAGAGGATACAGTCAAACCGGTGCTAAAGGTCACCTCCGAATAAAGGCCGCATATGAAAAACCTGTCCTAAAGACCACCATTTTCTCTCCCGTCGAGCTATTTTCAATGCATTTTAACCCTCTATTGAGAGGCCACCTGCCAACAAAGGCAACTTTTTGACTTTCCTGAGGGTGGCCTTTATAGACAGGTTTGACTGTATATATATCTACACATGTGTATGTACACATATACAATGTAGGCAACATTAGGTAAGATACCAGAAATTGTATGACAAAAGGACCAGTAAGTAGGGTATATACATCGCGCAATTAGCGCACAGAGCCCATAGGATCCACGGTTTTATCAACAATTAAATACAGACACTACTGTCACTTCCTAAACAAAGATTCCCAGTAGTCATGAGGGACAAATATAATAGTCACTGTAAATATGAGCTCAATAGATTCGATTTAAAAGTACCTTTAAAATGGTGTGTGGTATGACCTGGTTAAAATTATTGAATTTCATATTGAAAACATCGAAGTTCGGATACCAATGGTGATGGGATTTATTCAGTGAAAAATGAGTTACCTCCATTTGATATGTAATTTGCAAACGCATAATAGTGGACAAATCATAAAATAATTAGGCGTCATAATATAATAGAAGGAACTCTTATTATAATATAAATAATGAGCTAACTCCTCATTGCAAATTGTAATTTGTAACAAGATATTGGCATAAACCTAAAATGTTGATATTGGTAAAGTAAGCGTAAATCGCACATTGTTCAGTAAGGTAATAGTTAGCCCCCTTGATTCGAAAATGCCATTTGCAATATCAGGGAAATTTGGCACTGTTCACCTAATTAATGAAGCATAAGATAATTTTACCTCCAATTTTGACCATTGGCCTAGTTGTTATTGATATTACAAACCTGCTGGTGTGATTGTGAATACGTTGAACAAAAATAATAATGTTGACCTATTTAGAGCGATCGTAGACACAATAAACACTTTCTGGTGAAACTTTTTATTTTCCGTTTATACAATTTGAAATTACCTTTAAAATGATATATGATATGACCTAGTTAAAAATTATTCATTTTCCCAAAAAAAATTGAAAAAAATGGTTCTGGATTTGATCAAACAATACACTTAAAGAAAATAATGATACTGTCAAATCGCGAATTTCTTAGCTGTTCAATAGCTTGATTCGAACACTTGCTGTGATACAAAGCTTGCCCAGTATACTGCACCAAATTAATCAGCATTGGCCTAATAAGTTGAAATCGAGCGTTATGCTACATCGAAGGACCGTGTAGGCTAATGTGAAACTGAACGAAATCTAAATAAATTCATGTAATATGATCTAGTTTTGAAACTGATAGTCATGAACAACCAGCATAAGAATATTCACTATAAAAATGTTGTCTACATTTTGATGAATAATAGCATATTATGATATATTAGAAAATGGGTAATCAATGGCAAATTAGAAACACTAGGAAAGAGGATATATATATTTACACATGCAATACAAAATGTCCTAGTAGCCGTGTGTCTGTACACAGATACAATGTAGGCAACATCAGGTATCCACGGTTTTATCAACAATTAAATACTAGGCCTACTGTCACTTCCTAAACAAAGATTCCCAGTAGTCATGAGGGACAAATATAATAGTCACTGTAAATATGAGCTCAATAGATTCGATTTAAAAGTACCTTTAAAATGGTGTGTGGTATGACCTGGTTAAAACTATTGAATTTCATATTGAAAACGTGGAAGTTCGGATACCAATGGTGATGGGATTTATTCAGTGAAAAATGAGTTACCTCCATTTGATATGTAATTTGCAAACGCATAATAGTGGTCAAATCATAAAATAATTAAGTAAGCTACCAGAAATTGTAGGACAAAAGGACCAGTAGGGACAGGCAGTATACCATAACAGAAAATTGCATTACTAGTATCTGTGAGCAGGAAGCGGAAACAGCTGATAGACTTGATCATAATCTAGTTGTTATTGATAGCTGACATTGTTTCTCATAAGGATGTGGTGAAAAACTATATTAATTGTGACTGTCATTGACACTTAGCCTGGGAACAGGCGTGGATATATTTTGCCTGGTCAGTCAAATAAATATATTTTAACACCGAGATTATTAATTAGGCCGTATTGAGTTTCTGATCATAGCCTGGGGACAGCCCACGATACACAGCTTGATCGACGATTAAACCACTGTCGTGACATCATACCTTTGTATTTGCACTCCATTATTATTAATACTGGACTGCTTTTAATTGATCAGAATATTAATATTATAATAACTAATATGCATAAATGTACAAAATTATCACTTTTAATTAATATTGTATTAGTGTGTGTTTTAAGTACACGTACATGGTATTTTTATATAAAAATGTACAATGTACTGTAACTTGAATGTACATAAAATTAAAAAAATAATTAAAATAAATTATATATAAAAAAAATTCAATTATTATTCACATAATTATACTCTATATTAGTAGCGTGCGTAGTATAACAATATTGCACAATGACATTTTAAACTTAAATAAACAGTTCCACATAATTGGTACCTATGTACTCATATACATATTAATTCCTTTCTAAATTGTAGCAACTTCGAACTCATTTAACAAGTTGTATCCCTCTGGCATGGCGGATCGCATTCGCGCTCGGTACTTGCCGTGTGGGTGTCAGGAAACGCTGTTCCAGGGATGTGATATACGTTCAAACCCTACTTAGAAAACGTAGACCCACATACAAGAAATACCAGATAGTCGCTCCTCCTCTTTGTGTTCTCAGATATGTGCTAATATTATAATCATGCTGCTATGTGTGTTATGTGATGCATGTATGAAATAAAAAAAGAAGAAAAAAGTTTGAAGTATGATATAAGCCTCAAACGGATCCAATATGTACATTATTGGCAAAGTGTTCTGACACAGTCCAATATTTTACATATTGGATCGCTTTCGGCTTATAATAGCGACTACTGTCACTTCATAAACAAACGGATATGTAGTACAGTGGTAACACGCTGGACTGGTAATCCAGGGATCGCAGGTTCGATCCCCCGTCTGACCCTAATTAAATTAACAGTCTTTCAGATGGGACGTTAAACCAAGGTCTCGTGTCGGTGCTTTACACCGTGCACGTAAAAGAACCAGAGGAGAATCTGGAATGGGTCTCTGTCTGTATCATGCACTATCCTCCAAAATCTAAAAAAACTAATCTCTTCAGTAGCGTCGCTCATATGGGCAACCGGTAGCGACGATAAATAAACGTAAAAACACACTCCTAAACAAATATTTCAATTGGTGAATAAAATGAAGTTTTACGAGTCCTAATAAACTCCGAAATTCTTACATACAGAACATGTTGCAATACTTGTTTGTAAACATAACTCCGGACATTAATCCACAACACAGATCAACGTGTCTCTCATTCTTACTGTTACCCTCAGGACGTTTCCCCCTCACATACACAGCCACGTACTAGCACATATATACCTCCATCAACAGAACAGAAATGTAGAACGAAGCTAGACAAACGAATATCTATTAAAAGTACGTTTGTGTACATTTTGCACAGTAACCTTCGGAGTGACAAGCGATATGTGAACTCTGGTGACAAGTCGTGATAGCGTAGTGGATGCGCGTTCGCTTCGGGTCCGGAGTTCGAGCCCCGCTGGAGCCGTTACGATTGTGCCCTTAGGCAAGGCATTTAAATTCCACGTTGCCTCTTCTCTCTCCCTCATGGCGATGGATTCCACCAGGAATGAGGTCTCGAGAGTGATTAATATAAGTTGAAATAACTTGTTTCGCAATTGAGCTAAGCTAAATTTGTATAAACTAACTCTGGTGACAGAGCGAACATTCAAGCATCAAGATGTTTATGCTAATTTATATCGTGTATAATGTAATAGTTTCCTATGTGCTGTATACATTTTCGCATGAGGATTTCCAACTACAGTCAAACCTGTATTAGTGATCACCTCTATTAAGCAGCCAACCTGTATTAAGCAGCCAGTTTCCAGATATGTTGTTTTATTATACATTTGACCTATATTAAGCAGCCACCTGTGCTAAGCAGCCACTTTGTGATATTCCCTTGGGCGGCTGCTTAAGACAGGTTTGACGGTAATGATATGCAGCTGACATGCGCATTCGAAGTTACTGGCATGTGCATGCGCAGTTTTGCGTAGCATTCGTCGCGAGAAAACGCATGTCATACATAGGATGATCTATTTACCTGTACCTGCATGTGGTAAGTTACAAATCTAAATTTTTAATGAAACTATTAACCCGCGATTCATTCCTTACATAATTACAATCATTAGTGATAATTATCATTGTTTATTATTCCAAGAGCTGAAATTAGTCAAGCTGGTTAATGAGTTTAACTTCTGCAGTATCTTGGGACCTTCCTTCAGGGGTACTAGTTTTTAATACAAATTTATTTTAGCTCGATTGCGAAACAAGTTATTTCAACTTATCACTATCGAGACCTCATTCCTGATGGAATCCATCGCCACGAGGGAGAGAGAAGAGGCAATGTGGAATTTAAATGCCTTGCCTAAGGGCACAATCGTAACGGCTCCAGTGGGGCTCGAACTCCGGACCTTTCGCACCTGAAGCGAACGCGCATCCACTGTGCTATCACGACTTCCACAGTTTGAACTTTGTGAACATGAGTGTGTCATTCTGCATCCATCAGCTTTGATTAAACTTGGTATGGAGCTTGGGGGGAAATAGTAGATCAAAATAGTTAAAATTGCTCAGATCAGTAATTCAAGATGGTCATCAACATTTATTTTCAACTTCTCCTTAAGTGATGCATTTAGTTTATACACATTTATTTAGATCGATTGTGAAACAATATCTTACAATATTTGTTTGTTAGTTATGCACATTTAATTTAGCTCGATCGATTGCGAAACAAGTTCTACCTCTACCAGTTACATTGAACATCGATGCTGAAGAGTGTGTACCTTGCTGCAAGATCGACGACCAGACGACTCAATGTCCTACCATGCTGCTGCGAGATGTGCACCGACCGCGACCTGCACGCCGTAAGGACGTCAGCCGTTCATGTATAATTCTATATATAGACAACATTTGACGCGCGCGAACCGGATAGAAAGCATATCACGTTGCGATGACAATTCAATGACAATTCAAGCAGCATTTTTCATTTTTGTAAACATACAGTGCATATTTTAATATTTCAAAACTGCCTTCTCCAACAGAAAGCTATAGATATATATGAAAATGTATCCCATCTATTCAGTGGAATAATATCTCCAAGAAATTAACACTGCCCAGTGTATTAATTAAGTTTCAATGTACATTCAGTGACCATTCAAGCAGCATTTTATCTTGTATACAATATACTTAGCCCGGCGCGATATATTCTGAACTGAGCTGATGCGCCGTTAAACCAAATACTCATTCACTAACTCACAAGCAGAATTTTTCATTGTATACACATTTAATGCACATTTTAATGTTTCAAAAGTGCCTTTCCTCAAGGGAAAGAGATAAATCTATATGTAAATCTATTCATCTCCATTTTAATATAAATGTGGGGTGTGATGCGGGCATTAAGTGATGCATTTAGTTTATACACATTTATTTAGCTCGATTGCGAAACAATATCTTACAATATTTGTTTGTTAGTTATGCACATTTAATTTAGCTCGATCGATTGCGAAACAAGTTCTACCTCTACCAGTTACATTGAACATCGATGCTGAATAGTGTGTACCTTGTTGCAAGATCGACGACCAGACGACACAATGTCCTACCATGCTGCTGCGAGATGTGCACCGACCGCGACCTGCACGCCGTAAGGAAGTCAGCCATTCAACGTATAATTCTATTTATAGACAACAATTGACGCGCGCGAACCGGATAGAAAGCATATCACGTTGCGATGACAATTCAATGACAATTCAAGCAGCATTTTTCATTTTTGTAAACATACAGTGCATATTTTAATATATAAAAACTGCTTTCTCCAAGGGAAAGCTATAGATATATATGAAAATGTATCCCATCTATTCAGTGGAATAATATCTCCAAGAAATGGGGTGTGATGCGGGCATTAAGTGATCAATATGTGGTCAATTTTGATGAAACTTGGTATGGATGGAGCTTCAGGGCAAATTGTCTGAGTAATCATTTCCCGCCATGCCATTTCCTCTGCATGGAAAAATACAAAGGGCCATAACTCATAAAAATAGTATGGGGATACATCATAATACACAGGATTAATGAAAGTCGAAACAAGTAAACAAAAAATCAGATCCATTTTATTTCACTCAATACAAGAACAATGTACATAAAAAATTATATCTCATAGCAAATAATATTTCATGAAACTGCAAAAATATTAAATTATCTGTATCTTAAATTAAAAAATATATATATATAATATCATAGTTATATTAACCCTATCCCATATCACACGTTATATCACAGATTTAAAGAGGCTACAGAGTGACTGTGGCAACGGATAACGGATACAATTATTACACATGTACCATCAGTAAGTTATGGGCTTAACCCACACGTTAAAAATGTTATTTTATTTCTGTACGGTTGTCACTTCTCTCAGCGCCATTATCAATACTACATACAATGACACATTAGTAGTCAAACAAACAGAAATACTCCCAATATATGTCGATATATCAAAGTAGAAACAGCCCATAGGGCCATAATCTATAGAAATGTCAATATATCAAAGTAGAAACAGTCCATAGGGCCATAATCTATAGAAATGTCAATATATCAAAGTAGAAACAGCCCATAGGGCCATAATCTATAGAAATGTCAATATATCAAAGTAGAAACAGCCCATGGGTTCTATAGAAATGTCAATATATCAAAGTAGAAACAGCCCCTAGGGCCATAATCTATAGAAATGTCAATATATCAAAGTAGAAACAGCCCATAGGGCCATAATCTATAGAAATGTCAATATATCAAAGTAGAAACAGCCCATAGGGCCATAATCTATAGAAATGTCAATATATCAAAGTAGAAACAGCCCCTAGGGCCATAATCTATAGAAATGTCAATATATCAAAGTAGAAACAGCCCATAGGGCCATAATCTATAGAAATGTCAATATATCAAAGTAGAAACAGCCCATAGGGCCATAATCTATAGAAATGTCAATATATCAAAGTAGAAACAGTCCATAGGGCCATAATCTATAGAAATGTCAATATATCAAAGTAGAAACAGCCCCTAGGGCCATAATCTATAGAAATGTCAATATATCAAAGTAGAAACAGCCCATAGGGCCATAATCTATAGAAATGTCAATATATCAAAGTAGAAACAGCCATAGGGCCATAATCTATAGAAATGTCAATATATCAAAGTAGAAACAGCCCATAGGGCCATAATCTATAGAAATGTCAATATATCAAAGTAGAAACAGCCCATAGGGCCATAATCTATAGAAATGTCAATATATCAAAGTAGAAACAGCCCATAGGGCCATAATCTATAGAAATGTCAATATATCAAAGTAGAAACAGCCCTAGGGCCATAATCTATAGAAATGTCAATAATCAAAGTAGAAACAGCCCTAGGGCCATAATCTATAGATATGCAGACTGCTGTATTGATATAAAGTGTGTTGTGTGTGTGTAGATACAGCTGTACCCCACCCAGTGTCTGTGACAGAGACTGACATTATGGTGTGTAAAGTATAATATTAACCCATTCAACACCAAGTAACTGACATGGAATGGTCCATGATATTTTTAGATCAACAAATTAATTAGAAAATTACATTTGGACCAGTTCATTTATCAAAATGGGTAATTTAAAAAAAAAAGTAATATTACTGGCAAAAAGTGCAGATCCCGATGAGATGGCTCGTCACGAGCTACACTTTTTGTAAGTTTATTTAGAGGTCAGTAGTGTTGAAAGGGTTAAGAGGATATTTGTTGTTTTCGATGATAAAAACGAATTATATTTCATCGAATAAACATTGAAAGAATTATTATAATAATAACATTCTGTTCATGAGTGAAATAATATTCGATCGTTCACAAATATCGTTTTTATTTTAGGCTGAAATGTGTTTTTATGATATAAAACGATGAACCAGTGCGCTAGATAGCACTAGAACGTTGTGTTTAGACGAACATAATTGATGCCATTAGTCACGCCACTGACACATCGAGACCGAAAATGTTCGAGTGAAAACATGCCAGCAGGCCGCAGGGCTAGGTACCACATGTGCAAAGCAGTGAGCAATCAAATGTGTCAGTCAGTGGAATAACACATTTTATTTAACCCTTTCAACACCACAGACCTCTAAATTGGCTTACAAAAAAGTGTAGATCCAGATGCTGTCTCATCAGGATCTGCACTTTTTTCAAGTAATATAACTATTTTTAGAACAAGATTACCCATTTTGATAAATGAACTGATCCAAATGTAATTTTGTTATTAATTTATTGGTCTAAAAATATCATGGACCAGTCCATGTCAGTTACTTGGTGTTGAATGGGTTAACTGATGAATTATAAATTTCATTGGGAAGCCTCAAATAGAAGTATAACTCTTGTCTTATGAGAATATACAAATATGTAATTTTTGTAGAATCTCCCTAACTCATTCATCACCAAGTAACTGACATGGACTGGTCCATGATATTTTTAGACACATAAATGAATAAGAAAATTACATTTGGACCAGTTCATTTATCAAAATGGGTAATTTTATCTAAAAATAGTAATATTGCTGGGGAAAAAGTGCAGATCCTGATGAGACGGCACATCTATGATGTTGAAAGGGTTAAGTTCCATAATGAGGGGGTGTCTCTTCACTCTCACCACCAATGTCGCTGCAAAAATGACGAGAAACCGATCAAACGGAACGTGGCCGTCTGATCAGACTATTTGCAGATTGCTCTTATGGCAGTGGAGCTGAAGCACCTGTCCGAATAGCAAACAACATAGATCATGATCACATGTGGCATTACGCCGCAGCTGATCTGGATCTATGTTGTTTGCACATTGCTTTGAATTTATTCGGCACTGGATGAGTTAAAGAGTGTTGTAACACATGTAGATTGTCAAATTCATATTTTTGTACAATATTCGGAGGTTATCGCTGTATAGAATATATACATGGTTTGTGCCATTGTTGTCAATATCTACAGATGCTGCAATCTACACATGCAGTATATCAAACGTGCTTGCAGCAATCTGAGTTTAAAATGCAGTACATCAAACACGCTTGCAGGAATCTGAGTTTAAAATGTAGTACATCAAACACGCTTGCAGCAATCTGAGTTTACAATGTAGTACATCAAACACACTTGCAGCAATCTGAGTTTACAATGCAGTACATCAAACACACTTGCAGCAATCTGAGTTTACAATGTAGTACATCAAACGCACTTGCAGCAATCTGAGTTTACAATGTAGTACATCAAACACACTTGCAGCAATCTGAGTTTACAATGTAGTACATCAAACACACTTGCAGCAATCTGAGTTTACAATGTAGTACATCAAACACACTTGTAGCAATCTGAGTTTACAATGTAGTACATCAAACACACTTGCAGCAATCTGAGTTTACAATGCAAACATGTGTTTATAAAGCAATAATTAGTTTACAATGCATCAAATATACTTTCAATAATTAGTTTACAATGCATCAAAAATACTTCCAACAATTTGTTTACAATACATCAAATATACTTTCAATAATTAGTTTACAATGCATTAAAAATACTTTCAAAAATGTGTTTACAATGTATCAAAATATTTTCAATAATTACACGAAACATTTTAGAACAAGTGAGAATACTATTGGTGTAGCGGGAGCCTCGTAGGTAGGGATCGACCCAATCACTAGACCGACTACACTCTGTGATACACGAGTCTATTCCGAGGAGAGTGTCACAGGTGTAGCGGGAGCCTCGTAGGTAGGGATCGACCCAATCACTGGACCGGCTACACTCTGTGATACACGAGTCTATTCCGAGGAGAGTGTCACAGGTGTAGCGGGAGCCTCGTAGGTAGGGATCGACCCAATCACTGGACCGGCTACACTCTGTGATACACGAGTCTATTCCGAGGAGAGTGTCACAGGTGTAGCGGGAGCCTCGTAGGTAGGGATCGACCCAATCACTGGACCGGCTACACTCTGTGATACACGAGTCTATTCCGAGGAGAGTGTCACAGGTGTAGCGGGAGCCTCGTAGGTAGGGATCGACCCAATCACTAGACCGACTACACTCTGTGATACACGAGTCTATTCCGAGGAGAGTGTCACAGGTGTAACTGTCCTCGTAGGTAGGGATCGACCCAATCACTAGACCGACTACACTCTGTGATACACGAGTCTATTCCGAGGAGAGTGTCACAGGTGTAACTGTCCTCGTAGGTAGGGATCGACCCAATCACTAGACCGACTACACTCTGTGATACACGAGTCTATTCCGAGGAGAGTGTCACAGGTGTAACTGTCCTCGTAGGTAGGGATCGACCCAATCACTGGACCGACTACACTCTGTGATACACGAGTCTATTCCGAGGAGAGTGTCACAGGTGTAGCGGGAGCCTCGTAGGTAGGGATCGACCCAATCACTAGACCGACTACACTCTGTGATACACGAGTCTATTCCGAGGAGAGTGTCACAGGTGTAACTGTCCTCGTAGGTAGGGATCGACCCAATCACTAGACCGACTACACTCTGTGATACACGAGTCTATTCCGAGGAGAGTGTCACAGGTGTAGCGGGAGCCTCGTAGGTAGGGATCGACCCAATCACTGGACCGGCTACACTCTGTGATACACGAGTCTATTCCGAGGAGAGTGTCACAGGTGTAGCGGGAGCCTCGTAGGTAGGGATCGACCCAATCACTGGACCGGCTACACTCTGTGATACACGAGTCTATTCCGAGGAGAGTGTCACAGGTGTAGCGGGAGCCTCGTAGGTAGGGATCGACCCAATCACTAGACCGACTACACTCTGTGATACACGAGTCTATTCCGAGGAGAGTGTCACAGGTGTAACTGTCCTCGTAGGTAGGGATCGACCCAATCACTAGACCGACTACACTCTGTGATACACGAGTCTATTCCGAGGAGAGTGTCACAGGTGTAACTGTCCTCGTAGGTAGGGATCGACCCAATCACTAGACCGACTACACTCTGTGATACACGAGTCAATTCCGAGGAGAGTGTCACAGGTGTAGCGGGAGCCTCGTAGGTAGGGATCGACCCAATCACTAGACCGACTACACTCTGTGATACACGAGTCTATTCCGAGGAGAGTGTCACAGGTGTAACTGTCCTCGTAGGTAGGGATCGACCCAATCACTGACCGGCTACACTCTGTGATACACGAGTCTATTCCGAGGAGAGTGTCACAGGTGTAGCGGGAGCCTCGTAGGTAGGGATCGACCCAATCACTAGACCGGCTACACTCTGTGATACACGAGTCTATTCCGAGGAGAGTGTCACAGGTGTAACTGTCCTCGTAGGTAGGGATCGACCCAATCACTAGACCGACTACACTCTGTGATACACGAGTCTATTCCGAGGAGAGTGTCACAGGTGTAACTGTCCTCGTAGATAGGGATCGACCCAATCACTAGACCGACTACACTCTGTGATACACGAGTCTATTCCGAGGAGAGTGTCACAGGTGTAGCGGGAGCCTCGTAGGTAGGGATCGACCCAATCACTAGACCGACTACACTCTGTGATACACGAGTCTATTCCGAGGAGAGTGTCACAGGTGTAACTGTCCTCGTAGGTAGGGATCGACCCAATCACTAGACCGACTACACTCTGTGATACACGAGTCTATTCCGAGGAGAGTGTCACAGGTGTAGCGGGAGCCTCGTAGGTAGGGATCGACCCAATCACTAGACCGACTACACTCTGTGATACACGAGTCTATTCCGAGGAGAGTGTCACAGGTGTAACTGTCCTCGTAGGTAGGGATCGACCCAATCACTAGACCGACTACACTCTGTGATACACGAGTCTATTCCGAGGAGAGTGTCACAGGTGTAACTGTCCTCGTAGGTAGGGATCGACCCAATCACTAGACCGACTACACTCTGTGATACACGAGTCTATTCCGAGGAGAGTGTCACAGGTGTAACGGTGCCTCGTAGGTAGGGATCGACCCAATCACTAGACCGACTACACTCTGTGATACACGAGTCTATTCCGAGGAGAGTGTCACAGGTGTAACTGTCCTCGTAGATAGGGATCGACCCAATCACTAGACCGACTACACTCTGTGATACACGAGTCTATTCCGAGGAGAGTGTCACAAGTGTAGCGGGAGCCTCGTAGGTAGGGATCGACCCAATCACTAGACCGACTACACTCTGTGATACACGAGTCTATTCCGAGGAGAGTGTCACAGGTGTAGCGGGAGCCTCGTAGGTAGGGATCGACCCAATCACTGGACCGGCTACACTCTGTGATACACGAGTCTATTCCGAGGAGAGTGTCACAGGTGTAACTGTCCTCGTAGATAGGGATCGACCCAATCACTAGACCGACTACACTCTGTGATACACGAGTCTATTCCGAGGAGAGTGTCACAAGTGTAGCGGGAGCCTCGTAGGTAGGGATCGACCCAATCACTGGACCGGCTACACTCTGTGATACACGAGTCTATTCCGAGGAGAGTGTCACAGGTGTAGCGGGAGCCTCGTAGGTAGGGATCGACCCAATCACTGGACCGGCTACACTCTGTGATACACGAGTCTATTCCGAGGAGAGTGTCACAGGTGTAACTGTCCTCGTAGGTAGGGATCGACCCAATCACTGGACCGGCTACACTCTGTGATACACTTCTTGGAAGTAGATGTTAGTTTGGTGTGTTCCATCTAACGATGTATCTATACAGCATGTTGTATTTTCATTCTTAACCATATCCTTTTATGTCCTTTTCTTAATATTTTTGCACTTTTGAACGTATAATTTCTGTATGAAATGATTGCTATACAATTCTGGTATAATAATAATATAATTGCAATGTGTTACAATGCTAAAAACAATTTCAGGGGTGGATCCAGTATTTTAAACTTGGGGCTGTGTACAAATTGTTTGTTAATATTTATGTCCTAAATCGTGCCCAGTATGACGTTTAGGTAAATGAAACTGCTACATTGTTATTGTTTTCTGGCTGGATTTTGTACAGACATGTTAATTATTGCATCTTCATGATTGGGAATTCTTATGGGGCACCACCGCCCAACTCTCTAAAACCTGCTAGTGAAATTGACAGATATCACAGATAGCTTAGAAACAATAAGTGACACACGGGCTGGTTTCATGAAGGATTCTTTCGACTTGGGTTTTAAGTAGGAAAATGTCATTTTGAATTAGTTACCTAGATATACTATACAATACAAGTAGTCAGTGGAAGTCGTGATAGCGCAATGGTAGTGCGTTTGCTTCAGGTGTGAAAGGCCCAGAGTTTGAGCCCGATGGAGCCATTGTGATTATGCCTTTAGGCAAGGCATTTAAATTCCCCGTTGTCTCTTCTCTCTCACTCATAGCTATGGATTACATCAGGATGGGCAACTGGTAGCGATGATAGATAAATGTAAAACACAAATAAATGTATAAAATCTGTACCTGATAACACTATTATATTCTACAGTTGATTATACATGAAATGTTACAGACGGATCTGTAGTCCAGTGGTAACACGCTGGACTGGTAATCCAGGGATTGCAGGTTCGATCCCCCATCTGACCCTAATAAATTTAACAGTCTGTCAGATGGGACATTAAACCGAGGTCTAGTGTCGGTGCTTTACACCGTGCACGTAAAAGAACGAGAGGAGACTCTGGAATGGGTCTCTGTCTGTATCATGCACTATCCTCCAAAAATCTAAAATGACTAATCTCTTCAGGAGGCGTCGCTCATATGGGCAACCGGTAGCGACCATATATAAACGTAAAACACACACACATAGACATTCCTGACTGATTGCACTGTGTGCCAGTACCTGAATTACTCTCATATTTCTAGCAATATGTTATGTGTACCATACATACTTGTTTCCTATAAAGACTGCGTTATTTACAATATGGAATTAGTTCTTCATGTACATACTAGTGTACCATCCATACTTGTTTCCTATAAAGACTGTGTTATTTACAATATGGAATTAGTTCTACATGTACATACTAGTGTACCGTACATACTCGCATATAAGACGATTTTTTACCACCAGATTATGGCCTCAAAGTGACTTCCCGTCTTATAAATGAGTTAAATGGTATCCATAATTATCTAGCACTGGTGAAACGTGCAATTTATTCTTGGTCTGTTGTCCATTTCATCAACCCGTCTTATATGCGAGTGATTGCCAAATCCAACAACTCTCAGGAACAAAGTAGGGGGACGTCTTATAGGTGAGATTGCCTTATAGGCGAGCATGGACGGTGTGCAGAACACATGTATACAGGGTTCATTCTAGGTCAGAATTTTTGGGAGAAGTGAGAAAGCGCGTGATCGCTTCCTTAAATGGTGTTCTTTAATATACTTCTGCAAAATAGGGTTAAAATGCACAGTACAACCATTAAATACAACATTTGAATAGAAGTAGTGCTTTATAATGGGCCAGTGTATCTTACTAGACAAAATTTTGTTTGAAAATCATAAAAAACAAAAATATTTTGTTTTTGTTTAGGGAGAAGTGGGGCCCCCAGAGGGCGAAGTCAGGGTCCCTAGGGCGACAATTTCGCCCACATCGCCCTCTAAACTGATCCCTGGTATATGTAGTAGAGCTAGCATACATTGGTATTTGATTCTCTCAGCAGTACTTGTATTTCCTGTCAATCCGATCTCCTGTCACAAACTGGACCCATTGTCTACATCAACAACTTCCATGCACAGTCAAACCAACAGCCTACCTTTCCTGCTATACCCAACAAAAACCCAGGTTCAACTTTAGAAATTTCCAGTAAGAAAACTGAGCTATCATTTCATTCCCAGAAAAATACGGCACCACCTTGCATTCACAGCCCTAAATATGGGCTCTCAGTTTATTTCCAGACTTTATGGAAGTTGTGATAGTGCAGTGGTAGCGCGTTCGGTTCACGAGTAAATGCCTGAAGCTCCCACAAGTCTGTGGTCATTACGATTGTGCCTTTCACATTGCCTCTTCTCTCACCCTCTCACCTGATTCTATAAAGAGGAACTTCTCTTGCCCTCACAGAATCAGGTCTCGAGAACGATTAAACCAAGTTGTAGGAACTTGTTTCACAATCGAGCTTTTGTAAATAATTCCCAGCACTCCCAAAATTGGCTCACATGTTATTCCCAACCCTAAATATGGGCTGACATTTAATTTGTGACCCAAAATATTCTATCATTACCAGCCAACAACTGTATTCTTCTTTATTCCTTTGAAAAACTGAGCCTCATTCAAAAACAGGACTTAACTTTCCAGCAACAAACAGGACTCAACTTCCCAACAAAAAAACGGGACTTAACTTCCCAGCAACAAACAGGACTTAACTTCCCAGCAACAAACAGGACTCAACTTCCCAACAAAAAAACAGGATTTAACTTCCCAACAAAAAAACAGGACATAACTTCCCAGCAAAAAAACAGGAATACATTTTGTATTATGATAAACACCCTACTATAAATGTAGCGTTAACCACCCTACTATAAATGTAGCATTAACCACCCTACTATAAATGTAGCATTGTATAGTAACCACAACCTATCCATTTGTAAACACTCGTAGATTCCATCCACTAAGTTCCTTGTGGCCCAAACCATTTGCATTTTCATGCCTATCATATCTGTTTGTGTATGACATACAGTCAAACCTGTGTTAGTGGTCACCTCCATTAAGCAGCCAACCTGTATTAAGCAGCCAGTTTCTAGATTCCCAATATGTTATTTTATTATACATTTGACCTCTATTAAGCAGCCACCTGTGCTAAGCAGCCACTTTCTGTGATTCCCTTGGCTGGCTGCTTAAGACAGGTTTTACTGTACTTACTATTGCAATAAAACAGGATCAAACTTGAATCCTATCCAATAACAACACTTGTAGTTTTCTTAGACTGGATTCCATGTGACACTATTTTGCCTGGAACTTTCCCTTCATTTTGCGGAGTGCGCCAGATATTCCTGATCCTGATGATATTTTCTGGTAGTTGATGTCGTGCTGTGCAGCGAGATCGTGTATATCCTGGTTAGACATCTCGTGAATACGCTGTCGTAATGTGTCTTGTAGATTGTGATCAGCTTCAAATCCATACATGTGTTCACGATATGTCCGAATCTGATCAATTACTTGACATATAGACCTGAAATTGATAGATGTCACTATGTATTATTTCAGTAAAGTCTGTCACTATGTATTATTTCAGTAAAGTCCGTCACTATGTATTGTTTCATTACATTCTCTGTCACTATGTATTATTTCATTACATTCTATGCCACTATGTATTATTTCATTACATTCTATGCCACTATGTATTATTTCATTACATTCTATGTCACTATGTATTATTTCATTACATTGTCAGTCACTATGTATTATTTCAGTATGTTCTCTGTCACTAAGTATTATTTCAGTATGTTCTCTGTCACTATGTATTATTTCAGTATGTTCTCTGTCACTATGTATTATTTCATTACATTGTCAGTCACTATGTATTATTTCAGTACATTCTCAGTCACTATGTATTATTTCATTACATTCTATGCCACTATGTATTATTTCATTACATTGTCAGTCACTATGTATTATTTCAGTATGTTCTCTGTCACTAAGTATTATTTCAGTACGTTCTCAGTCACTATGTATTATTTCAGTATGTTCTCTGTCACTAAGTATTATTTCAGTATGTTCTCTGTCACTATGTATTATTTCAGTACATTCTCAGTCACTGTATTATTTCAGTACATTCTCAGTCACTATGTATTATTTCAATATGTTCTCTGTCACTATGTATTATTTCAATATGTTCTCTGTCACTATGTATTATTTCAGTACATTCTCAGTCACTATGTATTATTTCAGTACATTCTCAGTCACTATGTATTATTTCAATATGTTCTCTGTCACTATGTATTATTTCAGTATGTTCTCTGTCACTATGTATTATTTCAGTATGTTCTCTGTCACTATGTATTATTTCAGTACGTTCTCTGTCACTATGTATTATTTCAGTATGTTCTCTGTCACTATGTATTATTTCAGTACATTCTCAGTCACTATGTATTATTTCAGTACATTCTCAGTCACTATGTATTATTTCAGTACATTCTCAGTCACTATGTATTATTTCAGTACATTCTCTGTCACTATGTATTATTTCAGTATGTTCTCAGTCACTATGTATTATTTCAGTATGTTCTCTGTCACTATGTATTATTTCAGTACATTCTCTGTCACTATGTATTATTTCAGTATGTTCTCTGTCACTATGTATTATTTCAATATGTTCTCTGTCACTATGTATTATTTCAGTACATTCTCAGTCACTATGTATTATTTCAGTACATTCTCAGTCACTATGTATTATTTCAATATGTTCTCTGTCACTATGTATTATTTCAGTATGTTCTCTGTCACTATGTATTATTTCAGTACGTTCTCTGTCACTATGTATTATTTCAGTACATTCTCAGTCACTATGTATTATTTCAGTACATTCTCAGTCACTATGTATTATTTCAGTACATTCTCAGTCACTATGTATTATTTCAGTACATTCTCAGTCACTATGTATTATTTCAGTACATTCTCTGTCACTATGTATTATTTCAATATGTTCTCTGTCACTATGTATTATTTCAGTACATTCTCAGTCACTATGTATTATTTCAGTATGTTCTCTGTCACTATGTATTATTTCAGTACATTCTCTGTCACTATGTATTATTTCAGTACATTCTCTGTCACTATGTATTATTTCAGTATGTTCTCTGTCACTATGTATTATTTCAGTACATTCTCTGTCACTATGTATTATTTCAGTATGTTCTCTGTCACTATGTATTATTTCAGGTTGTTTTCGTTGAATTGCATATAAAGTCTGTGAATTACAATATCACCATACAGGAAAGACACCTATTTCCCCTCACTTGTGATTGGCTCGTAATAATGCTAAGAAACATATTTACCTTATTTTCCCCCACTTGTGATTGGCTCATAATATGACTAAGAAACACATTTACCTTATTTTCCCCCTCTTGTGATTGGCTCATAATATGACTAAGAAACACATTTACTTTATTTTCCCCCACTTGTGATTGGCTCGTAATATGACTAAGAAACACATTTACCTTATTTCCCCCCTCTTGTGATTGGCTCGTAATAATGCTAAGAAACACATTTACCTTATTTTCCCCCACTTGTGATTGGCTCGTAATATGACTAAGAAACTTGTTTACCTTATTTTCCCCCACTTGTGAGTGGCTCGTAATAATGCTAATAAACACATTTACCTTATTTTCCCCCACTTGTGATTGGCTCGTAATATGACTAAGAAACACATTTACCTTATTTTTCCCTCTTGCGATTGGCTCGTAATATGACTAAGAAACACATTTACCTTATTTTCCCCCACTTGTGATTGGCTAGTAATATGACTAAGAAACACATTTACCTTATTTTCCCCCTCTTGTGATTGGCTCGTAGTATGACTAAGAAACACATTTACCTTATTTTCCCCCACTTGTGATTGGCTCGTAATATGACTAAGAAACACATTTATCTTATTTTCCCCCTCTTGTGATTGGCTCGTAATATGACTAAGAAACACATTTACCTTATTTCCCCCCTCTTGTGATTGGCTCGTAATATGACTAAGAAACATATTTACCTTATTTCCCCTCACTTGTGATTGGCTCGTAATAATGCTAAGAAACATATTTACCTTATTTTCCCCCACTTGTGATTGGCTCATAATATGACTAAGAAACACATTTACCTTATTTTCCCCCTCTTGTGATTGGCTCATAATATGACTAAGAAACACATTTACTTTATTTTCCCCCACTTGTGATTGGCTCGTAATATGACTAAGAAACACATTTACCTTATTTCCCCCCTCTTGTGATTGGCTCGTAATAATGCTAAGAAACACATTTACCTTATTTTCCCCCACTTGTGATTGGCTCGTAATATGACTAAGAAACTTGTTTACCTTATTTTCCCCCACTTGTGAGTGGCTCGTAATAATGCTAATAAACACATTTACCTTATTTTCCCCCACTTGTGATTGGCTCATAATATGACTAAGAAACACATTTACCTTATTTTCCCTCACTTGTGATTGGCTCGTAATATGACTAAGAAACACATTTACCTTATTTTTCCCTCTTGCGATTGGCTCGTAATATGACTAAGAAACACATTTACCTTATTTTCCCCCACTTGTGATTGGCTAGTAATATGACTAAGAAACACATTTACCTTATTTTCCCCCTCTTGTGATTGGCTCGTAGTATGACTAAGAAACACATTTACCTTATTTTCCCCCTCTTGTGATTGGCTCGTAATATGACTAAGAAACATATTTACCTTATTTCCCCTCACTTGTGATTGGCTCGTAATAATGCTAAGAAACACATTTACCTTATTTTCCCCCACTTGTACATCTGATTGGCCAGTTTGAATCCTCCGATCTCCAGTTGTTGTATGTGTAACAGGAAGATGATTGCCGAGGGAATTGTGGGATATTGATGGCAGTCGTTGCCCTGCTGCATCAACGATAGTGAGTCAGACTTCAGGAACAACTGTTTGAGAAAGTATCAGTAAGCATTGTTGTTATTTCTAGTTTTAATCTTAAAGTGGTTATATCATTCTAATGTCAAACAATGCATTTTTGTGAAGTCACAGTGATGTAATGTATACGGTTATGACCTCAGAGCCGAGGGTTTTGTGATCCAGAACGGCCAGAGCCGCGATTGTTATCTCCTTAAATTCACAATGCCTCCTCTCTTGTTTGTAGCGACGGATCCATTGTGACTGAAGTAGCGCGAGAGATTAGTAAGAACTTGATTCGCAATCAAACTAATAGCTTATACAAATTTATTTTAGCTCGATTGCGAAACAAGTTTTTACAACTTATATTAATCACTATCGAGACCTCATTCCCGATGGAATCCATTGCCACAAGGAGAGAGAAGAGGCAACATGGAATTTAAATGCCTTGCCTAAGGGCACAATCGTAACGGCTCAAACTCCCGAGATCAAACTAATAGATATTTGTATTGACTGGTCTAAATATGTCCTCCAAATTACAATAATCATGAGGAACAACAATGCTCATCAACCGCCTACATAATTAGATTAACAGACTACAACGCACGAGTGGCCTTATTACAAACCACATAAACCTTTTCATTTATTACATGTACATAATATTGTAATACCCCAGTATTTGAGATCAACAATTATATACATGTATATGCAAATGTATGTTCTAGTCAAATTTAGCTTTATTTACGTGTGTCATACAATTTTATCCATGCAAGATTGTAATCCATGTTTACTTAAGTTAATCGGATGTGGTACTATTCATGTTATTGTCGTATTTTGTGTGTAAACTGTGTTTAGAAACTCTGCTAACCACTGTGATGTAATGGTGGCAGCCATGTTGGTAAACTTACATCCGGGTCATTTGCATAGTTACAGACGCTCGTTCCTGTTTACTTTTCGAAACTAAAATGTCAGTGAACTTGCGAACTAGACCTTGTGGACACAATGTCTAGGGGTTTTACCTCACAGAAGAGGAAATTTGAGGTACTAGTCATTGATTTAAAGCCTTCCTTTATTTATTTGAATCATAAATTATTGCGGACACATTGAACTTAAATCGCTTGTCTGAACAGCAAACAATCTGTCTTATTAGCGCAGTGGTTAGCACGCTCGCTGCTCACCAATGCGACCCGGGGACAGGGAAGAATGTGAGATGGTACGATGGTCGCCAGATCGGACAGGCGGGTTTTCTCCAGGTACTCCGGTTTCCTCCCACATGAATGACCACATATACGCTTTCATCCGAGCCAACGAGAGTGATTAATATAAGTTCTTAAAACTTGCTTCGCAATCGTTGTAAAATAAATAAAGTATAAAAAAAAACAACATAGATCCTGATAAGATGTCGCATTACGCCATGGCTGTTCTGGTTCTATGTAGTTTGAAAACTCCGTCAAATTTATTCGGTCTTTTAAGGGTGAAGTTAAAATATGACTGTCTGTGGATAGCAAATATGACAAGCACGTCTGTTTCAAGTACTCAACACAAGTCTTGCGCGCTAAATGATAAGCTATATATTAAAATCACAGGAACCAACAACAAAGAAACCGACCCGTGTAGCATTGAGCTCGTCGACGATGGCGGTACATTTAGCGGGCAGGTTTCTCCATGCTGGGAGCTGTTTTATGATGAGATTCTCGAGACCATCCAGTATCGCCATGCTCGTGGCAAAGTTACGAAGCTCTACACACGCATGAGCAATATACAGGAACTTGGCCAACACGGCAAGCTGCGTCTGAAATTGTACAATAATCGATATTTGCAATGCTATTCGCTTTCTTCAATGAATGTACATGCCCTCAGGGATCATTTTAGAGGGCGATGTGGGCGAAATTGTCGCCTAGGGACCCTGACTTCGCCCTCTGGGGGCCCCACTACTCCCTAAAAAAAAAACATTTGTGTTTTTACGATTTTCAAACCAAATTTTGTCTATACACTGACCCATTATAAAGCACTCCTTCTATTCAAATGTTGTATTTAATGGTTGTACTGTGCATTTTAACCCTATTTTACAGAAGTATATTAAAGAACACCATTTAAGGAAGCGATCACACGCTTTCTCACTTCTCCCAAAAATTCTGACCTAGAATGAACCCTGGCCCTGTATCAATTTTCGTATGAATTTCCTTACTAATGATTCGCATTAAGTCGCAAATTTGGTGCAAGATAGTTTTCTTTGTATCATTGAAAAGAACAATTAATGTAATTATAAGTAATCAATCATTTCGGCCTCCACACACTATAAATATTAAACCAATGTACCGGTATTTCAGAAAAGTACTCACCTTAGGGTTGCTACAGGCAACTATCTCCCCGGCAACCCAATGTGACACTTCCTGGGCGTGGCCAATCATTTTCTGTACAGCGGAACAATCGGGTAATGGTTCCATAAATAATCCAAATGATTCCTCCAGTCCGCTCCTAAAATAGGTCATTTACATACAAATTATTCCTCCAGTCCGCTCCTAAAATAGGTCATTTACATACAAATTATTCCTCCAGTCCGCTCCTAAAATAGGTCATTTACATACAAATTATTCCTCCAGTCCGCTCCTAAAATAGGTCATTTACATACAAATTATTCCTCCAGTCCGCTCCTAAAATAGGTCATTTACATACAAATTATTCCTCCAGTCCGCTCCTAAAATAGGTCATTTACATACAAATTATTCCTCCAGTCCGCTCCTAAAATAGGTCATTTACATACAAATTATTCCTCCAGTCCGCTCCTAAAATAGGTCATTTACATACAAATTATTCCTCCAGTCCGCTCCTAAAATAGGTCATTTACATACAAATTATTCCTCCAGTCCGCTCCTAAAATAGGTCATTTACATACAAATTATTCCTCCAGTCCGCTCCTAAAATAGGTCATTTACATACAAATTATTCCTCCATTCCGCTCCTAAAATAGGTCATTTACATACAAATGATTCCTCCATTCCGCTCCTAAAATAGGTCATTTACATACAAATTATTCCTCCATTCCGCTCCTAAAATAGGTCATTTACATACAAATGATTCCTCCAGTCTGCTCCTAAAATAGGTCATTTACATACAAATGATTCCTCCATTCCACTCTTAAAATAGGTCATTTACATACAAAAATTCTTTCTTTCTATGCACATTTATGTTAGCTTGATTGAGAAACAAATTTTTAGATTAATCGCGCTCGAGAACTAATTCCTGATGGAATCCATCGCCATGAAGGCGTGTATGTATGTGCATTATAATCTGTTAACTAATTTCACATCTGATTCATGTTCATATGCAATATTGTATTGTCGAATAATTATAGGGCTTATTCTAGAATGGGAAATGGGTGCATTTTGAGCCGCTATGAGGTGCGGGAGGGGTGTATTTTGAGCCGCTATGAGGTGCGGGAGGGGGGTATTTTGGTGTTAATCCCTAGAACATTTTGCTAAATTACGGGTGATAAGAGGCAGTAAGGCAATACAATACATATTGGTGAAACAGGTGGATGAGTTCTAAGCTATATAATATCTGCCCAAAGGCACCTGTTGAGGCCTCTATAAAAGGGCAAGAGGGTGGGGCTAATGGACAAAAGGGCGGGGCGTGTCACACTGCCATTCCACTCTAGAAAAAACATTATATTACAATTATACATACAATGAAATATGTGGTCAACAATTAGAAATTAAATTAGGATTAATTAGTATTGCTGTATACGATTTAATCTGGGGGGAAAGCAAATTGCTTGGGCTACAAGTCATGACAACATTATTTACAGCCCTCCCCAATACAGATGGATCTGTAGTTCAGTGGTTAACACGTTGGACTGGTAATCCAAGGATCGCAGGTTCGATCTCCCGTCTGACCCTAATTAAATTAACAGTCTTTCAGATGGGACGTTAAACCAAGGTCTTGTGTCGGTGTTTTACACTGTGCACGTAAAAGAACCAGAGGAGAATCTGGAATAGGTCTCCACAAATCTAAAATGACTAATCTCTTCAGGAGGCGTCACTCATATGGGCAACCCATAGCGACGATCGATAAGTACACCAAATACCCCAATATCCTTAAAGGAGTAGACACACTTACCTTCTTACTATAGCCGGTGTCCGCATGCCTTTCATTGTGAGAGCCACGCCTACTCCACGACATTTGGAGTCCAGGTAGTGGACAGGATGGGTGAGATGAAAGATACCCTGCAGTATAATAGTAGAATGATGTTTGTTTGTTCGGGTTTTACGCCTTCATCAGCACCATTTTGGGCTATATCGTCGGCGGGCAGTTTACCTAACAACTCATTTCCTGGGCAGGCTCCAGCGGTTAACCAATACTTAGTGCATGAACCTCCTTAAGAAACTGCCATCTTTTCATATAAACAGACACAGCCTGCGTGGCTCGAACCAGTGACCATCAGTGATGATAGGTTACAGTGGTAAACAAGTCAGCGACCTTAACCTTTCGACCACATTGGTCAGAGTTAGTCACGAAAATCAATTGTGTCTATTTTATGCTTTCCAATGAAATATAGAAATTTATCAGTGAAATAAAATGTGTTATTCTACTGGTTGGAGTGAAATAAACTATGTTATTCTACTGGTTGGAGTGGAATAACACATTCTCTTTCTCACTGCTTTATACTAATGCTTCCCTGCCATGGCAATTTGAAATATTGTCAGCGTGAATTTCTTTTGATTCACGCCGTCAGTTACGTCATTTTTGACGTTGTCTAAATGCGACGTTCTAGCACCATTTAGCTCACGGTTTGCACTGTTTTCTATCATAAAAACACTGTTCATTCTAAAATGATAAGTACATTTATTCGATTATGTGAATATTTTATAGCCTAAATAACTATAGACAGGTATAACTACCACTCGTGGGTAGCGCCACTCGTCATAGTAATTATATCAATGTTCATTCGTTGACATATAATTCGATCATATTTCCCCACCCGGAATGAATCATTTATAATAGTATACAGTATCCACATACGAACATGGATTGGGCCGAGTTTTACAGCAAACAATGTCGATTAGTTTAAACTTTATTTATTGTTCTTCTTTTGTACAAAGGGCATATATGCATCGAAATTATATAAACACACAGGTTGCAGGAAGATAACAAAGGATTGGAAAACAAGATAAATACAATCTTATATAAATTCCTCTCCTAATTTTAACTATATTTGCAGGACAGAGTGGATTGTGGAATTACCGTATATGACGCTGGTATTAAAATCTTACTTTTCGCAGACATTGTAAACACACAGGTTGCAGGAAGATAACAAAGGATTGGAAAACAAGATAAATACAATCTTATATAAATGCCTCTCCTACATGGAGCATTTAGCAAGTTGGTGTAATCCGAATAAAGCTATTATTATCACTCATTTCTAGCTGTTCATTCGGTGAAATATAATTCGACGATACACTGAATCAAACAAATATTCTCCATTTATTTAAAGAAATACGTGCTAAAACCACTTCTGAACACAAACCACCTCTGAATAAAGAGCACATCAATGTGGATGGTCTTTATAGACAAGTTTGACTGTACCATTAAATTCCCGATTCAATAATAAGTAAATATTTAAAATAGAAAGCTGAAAAGAGCAGAATTGATATGACATGATAAGATTTGATAAGCTTACAGTCTATACTCGCCTATAAGGACGACCCCACTACTTGTGGTCCTGAAATTTGTGGGGTTTGTCATGTACATGTATAAGACATGTGATGAATTGGTATGGCCAGTGCAAGTTGAAGACATTGTCAGTGTCAATGTGCTTGCTTTCTTTTTCTAAAACGTAATTACGGATACCATTTAACACATTTAAAAACAATAAAAATTCTATGTTTTAGCTCTCACTTATAAGACGGGAAACCACTTTGAAGTTAAAAAAGCGACTTATATGCGAGTATTTACAGTATCCAAATGTTTGGAAATGTGTGAGGATTAAGTGCACTTAACCCATTCAACACCAAGTAACTGACATGGACTGGTCCATGATATTTTTAGACCAATAAATTAATAACAAAATTACATTTGGATCAGTTCATTTATCAAAATGGGTAACAAATTTTCTAAAAATAGTTATATTACTTGAAAAAAGTGCAGATCCTGATGAGACGGCTCGTCACGAGCCGGCTTATCTGGATCTACACTTTTTTGTATGCCAATTTAGAGGTATGTGGTGTTGAAAGGGTAAATGTATAATAACAACATAAACACGTAAATGTGTGCGGACTCAAACTATAGTATTATAATGTTCAGGATATTTGCTTTTCAATTCAACGAGGTATATTTCAGTTCATACAAATTTATTTTAGCTCGATTATGAAACAAGGTCTTACAATTTATAATAATCATTCTCGATACATCATTCCTGATGGAATAGAGAAAGAAAAGCCAATGTGGAATTTAAGTTTAACCCTTTTCCTCATAGAAGCACCTTTTGACGCCATTACCAATATGACATATATTGACCCTTTCCCTCATATAAGCACCTCTTGCCTCCATTACCAATATGACATACATTGATAATGTAGTAGCCAAACCAATGCTCATAATAAATGCCAGAATCCCATATAGTCCCAGTAATATCTACTGAGGTGGGATAGATATGACGACTACTTAACCACTGCATGATAGCTAAATGGAGATGTAATGGAGATATAATAGTATATTAACCTAAATCTCTATGAAGGAAAGGGTTAAGGATACAATTGTAACGGCTATATATATATGGTATATTTACGATGCTTAAAGCGACACTACATCAGTGAAAACACACATTTCTACAGAATGTAATTTCCTACTATATGGTATAACTGTTTTCCAAATATTTGCCACATATATATAGTATTTCAACCAATAAACAAACGTCGTATACGACGTTTGTTGACATAACAAAACAATGTCAACATTCGTGCATAATAAAAAGCGTGTATCCTGAATAACGTGTTATGGTACAAATTTACCGTTGTGGCTCACATATGGGGCCATGTATATTTATTTTTAGACTAATCTGATTTAAATGATCTCCAAACGGCAGTAGCGCGTGCTTAGAATAGACTCCCAATAATAATGTCAGGAGCGTCGCTGGTCACTATATGAAATCCTACTTTCACGTGTTAATAGATTCCAGATCATAACAAGACTGTTAACCCATTCAACACCAAGTAACTGACATGGACTGTTCCTTGATATTATTAGACCAATAAATTAATAAGAAAATTACATTTGGATCAGCTCATTTATCAAAATGGGTAAAAAAAATTCTAAAAATAGTTATATTACTTGAAAAAAGTGCAGATCCTGACGAGCCGGCTCATCTGGATCTACACTTTTTTGTAAGCCAATTTAGAGGTCTGTGGTGTTGAAAGGGTTAATTGATTGAAAGTTAATATTTCAATTATTTTGGAAGAGTTTGTAGCAGACAATCATGCTATGTTGTTTTGGCTGTAATGTAATGTCGCTTTAAAGGATCGAATGACTGGGTTGGTACGTTAAAGCCTTGGGATGAATTCATGAGAATCTGTAAGTTCGTAATTTATTTTCCTTTCCAATGGCTTTATCTTCAGTTTTTGTGGAAGTCGTAATAGCGCAGTGGTGTCGTGCTCGCTTCAGGTGTGAAAGTACCGGAGTTCGCGTCCATCTGTAGCCATTACGATTGTGCCCTTAGGCAGGGCATTTAAATTCCACATTGGCTCATCTCTCTCCCTTGTGGCAATGGATTCAATCAGGAATGAGGTCTCAAGAGTGATTAATCTAATGTTGGAAAAACTTGTTTCGCTATCAAACTAAAATAAATGTGTATAAACTTTATCTTCATGTGCTATGAATTTGTGACAAAACGTTACCATGACAATGTGAAATGTCACTATCTGTGCAGTATTACACAACACTTGTCAAGTATACCTGTTCTATCAAGCAGAGTTGTTCCGCAAGACCCCGAGCCGTGTAGTCCGCAAGCATGAACATATCGGTCCTTCGAGCTCGGTCCACTAAGGTAAATGCCTCCGGGTTCTCCATGCTCCTGCGACGTCTCTCCACACAAACAGCTGATATTGTCACTTTGCTTGTTCTATCTTTAGCATTTGATCTCCCTCGGACAAGTGATTTAAACAACTCCCACTGAAAGGAAATACAATAGAAAATCAAGTGTCACATATACAACATGGCAATCAAGTGTACGAGAGTTCTGTCACATATACAACATGGCAATCAAGTGTACGGGAGTTCTGTCACATATACAACATGGCAATCAAGTGTACGGGAGTTCTGTCACATATACAACATGGCAATCAAGTGTACAAGAGTTCTGTCACATATAGAACATGGCAATCAAGTGTACGGGAGTTCTGTCACATATACAACATGGCAATCAAGTGTACGAGAGTTCTGTCATATATACAACATGGCAATCAAGTGTACGGGAGTTCTGTCACATATACAACATGGCAATCAAGTGTACAAGAGTTCTGTCACATATAGAACATGGCAATCAAGTGTACGGGAGTTCTGTCACATATACAACATGGCAATCAAGTGTACGAGAGTTCTGTCATATATACAACATGGCAATCAAGTGTACGGGAGTTCTGTCACATATACAACATGGCAATCAAGTGTACGAGAGTTCTGTCACATATACAACATGGCAATCAAGTGTATGAGAGTTCTGTCACATATACAACATGGCAATCAAGTGTATGGGAGTTCTGTCACATATACAACATGGCAATCAAGTGTACGAGAGTTCTGTCACATATACAACATGGCAATCAAGTGTACGAGAGTTCTGTCATATATACAACATGGCAATCAAGTGTACCAGAGTTCTGTCACATATACAACATATACCGTCTCCGTGTCCTAGTGGTTAAGGCGTCCGCCTACAGAGCGAGTGGTGAAGGTTTGAACCTCATCAGGGGTTCATTCAGAAATGGCTGGTTGATGAGCAGCCAGCTAGTTAAATATAATGGTTACCGATTGCAGCCAGGCGCCGGGCCTTCAAGGATAGGATTCGGGAAGTACTGATGTCCATAAGAGGTGTCTCATAAGTCAGAAATGACTGACCCCTTCAATGGGGGTGACACTATAATAAACAGGCGCCTGGTCTTCAAGGATAGGATTCGGGAAGTACTGATGTCCATAAGAGGTGTCTCATAAGTCAGAAATGACTGGCCCTTCCAATAGGGGTGACACTAATAAACAGGCGCCTGGCCTCCAAGGATAGGATTCGGGAAGTACTGATGTCCATAAGAGGTGTCTCATAAGTGAGAAATGACTGGCCCTTCCAATAGGGTGACACTATAATAAACACACTTTACTTTTTATACAACATGACAATGTTCTTGAAGCTTTGTACCGTCCATACTCGCATATAAGGAGATCTCACCTGTAAGGAGATCTCACCTATAAGGAGATCTCACCTATAAGGAGATCTCATCTCACCTGTAAGACGACCTCCCTACTTTGGTCATGAAAGCTGTGATGGCAGTTAACAGAATTGCTAAATTGAATATTTGAGTTAATTAAATATAAAATGTATACATTTTTTGTTATATTTTTATGAGTTTTAATTTTTTTAAATGCATTTTGCAGACAGTTTGCATTTAATAACACAAAGAGATAAACAAACCTCAACTTCAATTACAAACAAAAAGTTCTGTGCAACGATAATATTATAATCCCGACACCAAATATACAAAGGGAGACAACTAGGTATACCAATTTCTACATATCATAATCTACAAAGGGAGACAACTAGGTATACCAATTTCTACATATCTACAAAGGGAGACAATTTTGCAAGTTACATCCTATATATAAAGGGAGAAAACTTTGCCAGATTCACCATATATATAAAGGGGAGACAACTATGCCAGTTTCACTATTACCATGCATATATATATATATATATAAATAGCCATGTCAGTTTCATATTGAAGCATCATAGGCCACATTCTAAGGGAGACAACTATGTAATAACTATCAGAATGCTAAGAGATACGACAATGCACGCAATTACTGTGGTCGTACATTAACTTGGCATGAAAGTACTATTTTGTTAACTCTTTGCACAGTAGCGTTGAAAATAACAGTCAAATAAGTCATAAAAAAATGTTCATTAGAATCGTGTCGCAAAGACACAATTCTAGTGAAATTCCATGACATATTTCCAGAGTTCAGTTACAAATAAGAAAAACTGATTAATACACTGCCGGCTGCTTCAATCATTTGAACTACTTTTATAGCCTCTACCTTACCCAGCATGCAGAGTTAAAAACTAAGTTTCAGAGTATTGTTGGCACCTGTATGACGTGGTCCTTCGTGTGCTGTGCGAGGAAACTGGAAAACATGGAGGGAACCAACCTGTCCGATCGAATTACACGTAGAAAGAAGGGTTTGAGCAGGGGCCGATGTGGGAGAAATGGTCTCCTTGAGCTGCCACAATTTTATCTATTTTGAGGAAGAGGAAGGGAGAGAAACAGGGTGAAACATATCGTTTGAAAATGCAAAATAAAATAAATGTCATATTATGTAACATGATTTGTTGCCAAATTAATGCATGACATTAGTACAGTTACTTGCTCGTACAGAATGTATAAAATAACGTTTCCCGATCTTTAATGTGGCTCTTATGTTATATTTCGGGTTTTACGCCTGCATTAGCACCATTTCGGGCTATATCGCCGGCGGGCAGTTTACCTAACGACACATTTCCTGGGCAGGCTCCAGCGGTTAACCAGTACTTGGGTGCACCAACCTCCGTAAGAAACTGCAAACTTTTTCATATAAATGAGACACGGCCTGAGCGGGGCTCGAACCCGTGACCATCAGTGATGATAGGTTACAGTGGCATACAAGTCAGCGACCTTAACCACTTGACCACGGAGGCGGACTAAATAATGTGGCTCTAAGTAAAATGTAATGTGTATTGCAAAAATCGAAATTTCATTTCAACCTGTCATTATGGTGTAGATTGTTTAGTTATATGTAACAATCATGCGTACAGAAACATCAACAGATGAGGTTAACCCGTAACCTGCCGAATACATTGGACGGAATGTGCAAACAACATAGATCCAGATCAGTTGCGTCTGATCAGGATCTGTGTTGTTTGCTATTCAGACTGATTTAGCTCCACTATCCGAATAGCAAACAGGATAGATCCTGATCAGACGGCACGTTCTGTGCCGTCTGATCGGGCTCTATGCTGTTTGCAAAATCGACTTTAGCCGTGATTGGCAGGTTATGGGTTAAAGACACAAATGCTGCATTAACCATGTTAATAAAACAGATTAAATTAATTTTAGTGTATGAAATATAATTATATACATACAAAACCTACATGCCTCAAGACAACAAACATGAAGAAAAACCACATTTACCCATATAGTTATATAATTACCCCATTGCCGATAGGAATGGGGGTTATTGTTTTTGGCTGCGTCTGTCTGTCTGTCTGTCTGTCTGTCTGTCTGTCTGTCTGTCTGTCTGTCTGTCTGTCTGTCTGTCTGTCTGTCTGTCTGTCTGTCTGTCTGTCTGTCTGTCTGTCTGTCTGTCTGTCTGTCTGTCTGTCTGTCTGTGGACAATATAACTTGTTATTGATAGATTATGTGGATATATATAGAAGCTTGGTCTAGGAGGAAGTGGTTGGGTTGTTGATAGATTTTGTGGATATATATAGAAGATTGGTAGGAGGAAGTGGTTGGGTTGTTGATAGATTTTGTGGATATATATAGAAGATTGGTCTAGGAGGAAGTGGTTGGGTTGTTGATAGATTTTGTGGATATATATAGAAGATTGGTCTAGGAGGAAGTGGTTGGGTTGTTGATAGATTTTGTGGATATATATAGAAGATTGGTAGGAGGAAGTGGTTGGGTTGTTGATAGATTTTGTGGATATATATAGAAGATTGGTCTAGGAGGAAGTGGTTGGGTTGTGGATATATATAGAAGATTGGTAGGAGGAAGTGGTTGGGTTGTTGAGATAGATTTTGTGGATATATATAGAAGATTGGTCTAGGAGGAAGTGGTTGGGTTGTTGATAGATTTTGTGGATATATATAGAAGATTGGTAGGAGGAAGTGGTTGGGTTGTTGATAGATTTTGTGGATATATATAGAAGATTGGTCTAGGAGGAAGTGGTTGGGTTGTTGATAGATTGTGTGGATATATATAGAAGATTGGTCTAGGAGGAAGTGGTTGGGTTGTTGATAGATTTTGTGGATATATATAGAAGATTGGTCTAGGAGGAAGTGGTTGGGTTGTTGATAGATTGTGTGGATATATATAGAAGATTGGTATAGGAGGAAGTGGTTGGGTTGTTGATAGATTTTGTGGATATATATAGAAGATTGGTCTAGGAGGAAGTGGTTGGGTTGTTGATAGATTTTGTGGATATATATAGAAGTTTGGTCTAGGAGGAAGTGGTTGGGTTGTTGATAGATTTTGTGGATATATATAGAAGATTGGTCTAGGAGGAAGTGGTTGGGTTGTTGATAGATTTTGTGGATATATATAGAAGATTGGTCTAGGAGGAAGTGGTTGGGTTGTTGATAGATTTTGTGGATATATACAGAAGTTTGGTCTAGGAGGAAGTGGTTGGGTTGTTGATATATTTTGTGGATATATATAGAAGATTGGTCTAGGAGGAAGTGGTTGGGTTTTTGGAGAATTCGGTCAACGCATATCATCAGGGCTGTTGGCAAAGTGTCCAAATTACTACACAAATCAACTGGAGTGGACACTTCACTGACCTCCCTGACCACAGGCATTATCACATTCTGTAATGGACAGACAGACAGACGGAGAGAGAGATGAAGCAATGTGGATTTATGTGTCTTTCCTAAGGACACGACAATCGTGGTTCTGGCAGGGTTCAAAACTCACAAGCTGTGGAAGTCGTGATAGCGCAGTGGTAGCATATTCGCTTCAGGTGCGAAAGGCCCGGAACCCTGATGGAGCCTTTACGATTGTGCCCTTAGGCAAGGCATATTAAATTCCATGTTGCCTGTCCATCTTGCGTTGGATTCCATCAGGAATGAGGTCTCGTAAGTGATTAATATAAGTCAACCTAAACTAAATTTGCATAAAGTCAGATCCTCTCGATTACGAGGCGGGCACAGTGTGATCCATTCAGCACAGAGGGTCCACTTCTACGTTTGTAGGGGGTATAATAAAGCAAGTAATGGGTTAATACATAGTACAATGCTACAGATACATGCAGTAATCTAAGAAGATATCTACGAAAGCCCAGTGGTGGCATTTGCTATTTAATCACTTATACTTCACGAAATCACGATTTCATCATCACAAATTCACGATTTCATCAACACAAATTCACGATTTCATCAACACAAATTCACGATTTTAACATCACAAATTCACGATTTCATCAACACAAATTCACGATTTTAATATCACAAATTCACGATTTTAACATCACAAATTCACGATTTTAACATCACAAATTCACGATTTTAACATCACAAATTCACGATTTCATCAACACAAATTCACGATTACAACATCACGAATTCACGATTTCAACTTCACAAATTCACGATTTCAACTTCATGAATTCACGATTTCAACTTCATGAATTCACGATTTCAACTTCACAAATTCACGATTTCAACTTCATGAATTCACAATTTCAACTTCACGAATTCACGATTTAAACATACCGAATTCAGGCAGCTGAAATTGTGACAATCATGAATGTAAATTCATGAATTTGCGAAGTTGAAATCGTGAACTATCGTAAAACAGCGAAAGTCAGCACCGGTGTTTCGTAGATCTCTACAGGGTACATACAGTTCTATACAGCTACAGTATTGAATGTATACCTCTTTCTTTTTCTCATTCTCGGCAGGCTATAATATGGCAGAAATCAAAAATCTTCTATAATAGGCAAGTGACAATGTCATAAATTAGAAACGTTATATCTAGTGGTTTGCACTTATGTACACACATGTGAAATATGTCTACATCTCCAATGATGGAGATGATGATGATGACCTTGGGCCAGGACCCTTTTGTTTTTATATTTATGCGAAAATGTATGTCATTTTAAAGAAATTTGGACCTTTCACTAGAGGATAGTCCCCCTGATATGGGGGGGGTTACTTCACATGTGTGTACAGTTCGAAAAACCACTCATTTTCATGGCTCACTTAATCCTGTTCAAACTGCCTGTTGCAATTTCTAAACAAATCATACAATTAACCCATTGCACGCTAGCAGCAGATAAAATCACTTTTGCAAACATCGTTCTGTGCAGTCTGATCTATGCTGTTTACTATTCGGATAGTGGAGCTAATACACTTGGCTGAATAGCAAACAACACAGATCCTGATCAGACGTTCCACAATCTAGTTCTATGTTGCTTGCAAATGTGATTTTATTTAATCAGCAGGCAGAGGGTTAACAAATAATATTTGTCTTTCAGTTATTTATTGGCGAATCAAATATTCTAGTTCTGATGCGTAGGAATTAACTATGCGGGGCCATAGGCCTAAGTGATTAATTCAAGCACTCAGAATGATGACCGCCAAAAAATAACGCAAATACAAATATTATTTTTATTACAACATGACCAAAATATCTAAAAAGCGGGGAAAAAAAGTTAGTGTTATTTTCTAGAGTAAATGACATCACAAAACAAAACTGCTAGTAAAATGATGTCATACATGATATCACTCGACAATGTTGTAGTGCAGATTTAAACACGGTAAATTCCTTCTCTGTGTATACATACAATATGCCGAGTCCTGTTAGAATTGTATTTGTTACAAAGACAGTATTACCAAAATTTTACAGTAATGAAATCCATCCATTTTTAACATTTTTTAATAATATACTCAAACATTGTTGAAAAATATATAATCTTATTTTGACTCAGATAGTCTTATTTCATTCTGCTCTCTTCCTTATTTCATTCTACTATCTTCCTTATTTCATTCTACTATCTTCCTTATTTAATTCTACTTTCTTCCTTATTTCATTCTACTTTCTTCCTTATTTCATTCTGCTATCTTCCTTATTTCATTCTACTATCTTCCTTATTTCATTCTACTTTCTTCCTTATTTCATTCTGCTATCTTCCTTATATCATCTTACTATCTTCCTTATTTCATCCTACTATCTTCCTTATTTCATCCTGCTATCTTCCTTATTTCATTCTACTATCTTCCTTATTTCATCCTACTATCTTCCTTATTTCATCCTACTATCTTCCTTATTTCATTCTACTATCTTCCTTATTTAATTCTACTTTCTTCCTTATTTAATTCTACTTTCTTCCTTATTTCATCCTACTATCTTCCTTATTTCATTCTACTATCTTCCTTATTTCATTCTACTATCTTCCTTATTTCATCCTACTATCTTCCTTATTTCATTCTGCTATCTTCCTTATTTCATTCTGCTATCTTCCTTATTTCATTCTGCTATCTTCCTTATTTCATCCTACTATCTTCCTTATTTCATTCTACTATCTTCCTTATTTCATCCTACTATCTTCCTTATTTCATCCTACTATCTTCCTTATTTCATCCTACTATCTTCCTTATTTCATCCTACTATCTTCCTTATTTCATTCTGCTATCTTCCTTATTTCATTCTGCTAACTTCCTTATTTCATTCTACTATCTTCCTTATTTCATTCTGCTAACTTCCTTATTTCATTCTGCTATCTTCCTTATTTCATTCTACTATCTTCCTTATTTCATCCTACTATCTGCCTTATTTCATCCTGCTATCTTCCTTATTTCATCCTACTATCTTCCTTATTTCATTCTACTTTCTTCCTTATTTAATTCTACTTTCTTCCTTATTTAATTCTACTTTCTTCCTTATTTCATCCTACTATCTTCCTTATTTCATCCTACTATCTTCCTTATTTCATTCTACTATCTTCCTTATTTCATTCTACTATCTTCCTTATTTCATTCTGCTATCTTCCTTATTTCATTCTGCTATCTTCCTTATTTCATTCTGCTATCTTCCTTATTTCATTCTGCTATCTTCCTTATTTCATCCTACTATCTTCCTTATTTCATTCTACTATCTTCCTTATTTCATCCTACTATCTTCCTTATTTCATCCTACTATCTTCCTTATTTCATCCTACTATCTTCCTTATTTCATCCTACTATCTTCCTTATTTCATTCTGCTATCTTCCTTATTTCATTCTGCTAACTTCCTTATTTCATTCTACTATCTTCCTTATTTCATTCTGCTAACTTCCTTATTTCATTCTGCTATCTTCCTTATTTCATTCTACTATCTTCCTTATTTCATTCTGCTAACTTCCTTATTTCATTCTGCTATCTTCCTTATTTCATTCTACTATCTTCCTTATTTCATCCTACTATCTTCCTTATTTCATCCTACTATCTTCCTTATTTCATTCTGCTATCTTCCTTATTTCATTCTACTATCCTCCTTATTTCATTCTGCTATCTTCCTTATTTCATTCTACTATCCTCCTTATTTCATTCTGCTCTCTTCCTTATTTCATTCTGCTAACTTCCTTATTTGATTCTACTTTCTTCCTTATTTCATTCTGCTATCTTCCTTATTTCATTCTGCTATCTTCCTTATTTCATTCTACTATCTTCCTTATTTGATTCTACTATCTTCCTTATTTCATTCTACTATCTTCCTTATTTCATTCTACTATCTTCCTTATTTCATTCTGCTATCTTCCTTATTTCATTCTGCTATCTTCCTTATTTCATTCTACTCTCTTCCTTATTTCATTCTACTCTCTTCCTTATTTCATACTACTCTCTTCCTTATTTCATCCTACTCTCTTCCTTATTTCATCCTACTCTCTTCCTTATTTCATCCTACTCTCTTCCTTATTTCATCCTACTCTCTTCCTTATTTCATCCTACTCTCTTCCTTATTTCATCCTACTCTCTTCCTTATTTCATTCTACTATCTTCCTTATTTCATTCTACTATCTTCCTTATTTCATCCTACTATCTTCCTTATTTCATCCTACTATCTTCCTTATTTCATTCTGCTATCTTCCTTATTTCATTCTACTATCCTCCTTATTTCATTCTGCTATCTTCCTTATTTCATTCTACTATCCTCCTTATTTCATTCTGCTCTCTTCCTTATTTCATTCTGCTAACTTCCTTATTTGATTCTACTTTCTTCCTTATTTCATTCTGCTATCTTCCTTATTTCATTCTGCTATCTTCCTTATTTCATTCTACTATCTTCCTTATTTGATTCTACTATCTTCCTTATTTCATTCTACTATCTTCCTTATTTCATTCTGCTATCTTCCTTATTTCATTCTGCTATCTTCCTTATTTCATTCTACTCTCTTCCTTATTTCATTCTACTCTCTTCCTTATTTCATTCTACTCTCTTCCTTATTTCATCCTACTCTCTTCCTTATTTCATCCTACTCTCTTCCTTATTTCATCCTACTCTCTTCCTTATTTCATCCTACTCTCTTCCTTATTTCATCCTACTCTCTTCCTTATTTCATCCTACTCTCTTCCTTATTTCATTCTACTATCTTCCTTATTTCATTCTACTAGCTTCCTTATTTCATTCTACTAGCTTCCTTACTTCATTCTGCTAACTTCCTTATTTCATTATACTTTTCGTAGCTCTATTTCTCCATAGCAGATCATAATAGCAATGTAATTAGTGTGTATAATAGCATATAGAGAATATTTCTGTTTATTAGTGTAAGATAGCATTTTATTTCATTGAGTGGTCGTGGAAATTTGTTATTTCCATGAGTGGAGTGAAACACAAATATTTTTCTGTTTCAAATTATTTATATAATAATATATTATTTATTATTATATTTGTTTTTAAATTTTATTCATTTTAACTGCCCTGTCGGGAGCCTCATTTCTCTACAATACACAACCGCACAACCACTTATGTTAGTGTGAACGTCCGTAATAAGAAATAGTTCCTGTATAATTTTCAAGTTACCTTCTGTTTACTGAAAATTAAAAACTACAGACAAAACAAATTCATTAGAATAGGTTACTTTATAATTAACTGTTCATGATTGTCAGAAAATCGCTAAAATACAAAAGTGCATCCAACCGTGGAGGAATACGAAAATCAAGCAGTGACAGAGAAAATACCATTTGAAAAACTGTAAAAATTTCTTAAACTTTTTTGTACATACTATAATATTATATTATTTTGTTCTTTGTAAGGTGTAAGTTGGATGGCCTTGAATGAAGAGCTTGATGAAAATGAAATGAACCGGGGGGAAAACGGGGCTCAAAATAAAAATGGTCTGTGCTTACCTTCACCTTGGGCACACTCGTCTGCCAGAAATGCATCTCCGCTTCATCGGGATCAGCAGACGACAATTCGAGGAAGTTGTCAGAGCAACAGGCACTTAGCAACGACAGTAAACTTTGACCTCCATCTGAGTCATCATTTATCTGAAAACAGTAAAGAAGAAAATAAAATCAACACACTTACATATAATTATGTGATCGTCATTCATAACCTGATGAACTGCAAAATGTTTCTATTCTCTAAATATCCAAGGTGATTATTAATCCTTAACCTGCCAAATGTGCAAACAACATAGATCCAGATCAGCTATGGCATAACACCCCGTCTAATCAGGATCTATGTTGTTTGCTATTCAGACAAGTGTCTTAGCTCCAGTCTCCGAATAGCAACTGACATTTCATACCTCGATGCAGAAAAAGAACATTTTATTGCTAAATAAATCTCTTATAAGAGGATACATGTATATTCTATGTTCATGCAAAATAATGGTGAAAACCAGCATGTTGAGCCACTTTTGCTTTATTAGGCGCCGTCACTTATAAACTTGTGATGTCGTACCGCAACAAACACAAAAAGGTTTCCCAAGCCTTTAAACACCGCCTTTTTGCCCTTTAGTCCTTCTGCCTTTTAAAAAAAAAAGGTTTCTTTTTTAAAAAATTACGTTTTTTAATATATATGCCTCAACAGGTGAGTGCCTTCAGGCTGGGGCAGCCCTATATATATAACTTATAACTCGTCCTGTCTTTCACCAATATGTACAGCCTTATTGTCACTTTGATCAATCACAGTAAGTTAGCACATTTTTCTAGAAGCTAATTCCAAAATACCCCGTTCCGCACCTCATCGCGGCTCAAAATGCACCCTGCCTCTTTTTTTGACCAACCTGCCCTTTTTTGACCAACCTGCCTTTTTTCCCACTCTAGAATAAACCCTATATATGGGTGTCAATAAAATCATCTTCAATGCAGATAGTATGATAACATCACTGACTATGAGTACGGGGAGACTTTTTGCAGCCACAACAAATGCACAAATAGCGGTGTTGTGAATTTTAATTAATTAGAGATAAGCCAGGATCCGAACCCACGCTGCTACAGATAATGTCGCCTAACAATTAAAAATCTGTGCACTATACCACAGTGCCACCCACCGTAGAGACTCCAGACAATACTTACATGTTCTTTAATAAATGACCGGAGGATGTTTAGAAGCGGCGGGTTCCCTAGGAAGTCCGTACTGTAGTACCCTTCCAACCAATAGTGCAACAGGTCAATCGTCCGTTGTTGAAGGCGGGAAATGTTCGTCTCTGTGGAACCAGACCTGAATAAGAAACGCATCAATATTTAATCTGAATATATTTTGATTTATACTGGGAATAAACCAGATAAAATAGCAATTGCTTTATCCCTCATTCTATCAACAAATGAACATTCCTCCCAAATTTCAGCGTAAATGGGTTTTTATTTTATTCTTTCATATGAAATCAGAAATTTACATGTGAAATAAAATGTGTTATTACCATTGACTGCAGTTTTAAATGCTGTCAATGTGAACGTTTACGGACTCAAGCCTTTAGTGACGTCATTTGCGATGTTGTTTAAAAAATGCGATGTTATACAGTCGAACTTCGTTCCCTCAAACTTGGTTAACTAGAACACACCCGTTAGCTTGAACAAGTTGTCTGGTCCCGGTAATAATCTCTATTTAATGCATATCGTTCTAACATGGATGACTGGAACTCTCAAACAAGATCACTGGACCCACGAAATCAATTACTACTTCCATTAACACCTTTGGGTTTGAACACAATCAGCCAAGTCGGTGCCCAGGTCGGCGAGTGATATATTGCATAAACCAGTATACAACAGTAAGCTCCTAATACACGTAATTTCTAAATATCATGGGTCACTCCAGACTGACTTGACTCGGACCATTATTCACGGACCAGACAAGTTCGAGGCAACGAATCATAGAAAATCATAAAAATATTTTTCATAGACAGAATATGTGTTTGGTTAAGTGAGTGATTAAATAAAAGTTCACACGTGAATATAGAAAGCAATCATGCTGGCCAGCGCCACTCGGGATAATAATGCTTTCAATGTTCATTCAGTGAAATATAATTCAATCATTCACCGAAACAAACAAATATCCTCTATAAAAGTAAAGTAAAAAGTAAAGTGTTTGTTTATTAAAGTGTCACCCCTATTTAAAGGGCCAGCCATTTCTGACTTATGAGACACCTCTTTTTATGAACATCAGTACTTCCCGAATCCTATGTTTGTATGCCAGGCGCCAGGCTGGTAGGCAATCGGTAACCATTATTTAACTAGCTGGCAGCTCACCAACCGGCCATATCAGAACGAACCCCTGACGAGATTCGAACCTTCGACCTCCCGCTCCGTAGGCGCCTTAACCACTGGGCCACGGAGACGGTTAATATATGTTAATAATGCTGCAGAGCGACTTGGGCGAAATAGTCGCCCTAGGGACCCCCCCCAACTTCACCCTCTGGAGGCCCCACTGATCCCTTAATTAATTTTTTTTTGACAATTTTAAAAATTTTGTCCAGTAAGATGCACACTAGAAAGCACTCCTATTCAAATGGTGTATTTAATGGGTCATATTGTGTATTTTAACCCTATTTTGTAATCGTGCACATTATCCCAACTGGCATAATAAGTATGTCAAAAAAATCAAATCTAGAACCAACCATACAATACTTGCATGTCATACGGACTACCGGGCGAACGATGGTAAGTTATCAAACCACAGACATATATTATGAGAAAGTGCATAGCATACCGTTCACCATTTCCATTGTGTATGTAGGTATGATATTAAGATGTTTGTGTCATATATTGATTGCATTATGGGTACATTTTCATCCCTGCTACCAATTTTAGAAATAATTTCTTCTACAAATGAACAAATAAAATTTAACAAAATGAATGCACGTATATGGTGTTCTGTTAGATATAATTCAGGAAGGCGATGGTATGATGATATGATAGGCATGATAGTACGATGGTAAAATGACATCGTACCACCGTCATTGTACCCCTCATCATCGTACCACGTCATCGTACCACCGTCTTTGTACCACCGTACGATGACAGTCATTGTACCACCGTCATCGTACCACTGTCATCATACCACTGTCATCATACCACTGTCATCGTACCACTGTCATCGTACCACCGTCATCGTACCACCATCATCGTACCACCATCATCGTACCACTGTCATCATACCACTGTCATCATACCACTGTCATCGTACCACTGTCATCGCACCACCGTCATCGTACTGCCGTCATCGTACCACTGTCATCATACCACCGTCATCGTACCACTGTCATCGCACCACCGTCATCGCATCACAGTCATCGTACAACTGTCATCGTACCACTGTCATCATACCACCGTCATCGTACCACTGTCATCGCACCACCGTCATCGTATCACAGTCATCGTACCACCGTCATCGTACCACCGTCATCAACGTCATCATACCACCGTCATCGCACCACCGTCATCGCATCACAGTCATCGTACCACCGTCATCGTACCACCGTCATTGTACCACTGTCATCGCATCACAGTTATCGTACCACTGTCATCGTACCACCGTCATTGTACCACTGTCATCGCATCAGTCATCGTACCACCGTCATTGTACCACTGTCATCGCATCACAGTCATTGTACCACCATCATCGTACCACCGTCATTGTACCACCGTACGATGACATTCATCGTACCACCGTCATTGTACCACTGTCATTGTAACACTGTCATTGTACCACCATCATCGTACCACCGTAATTGTACCACCGTACGATGACAGTCATCATACCACCGTCATTGCACCACTGTCATCGTACCACCGTCATCGCACCACCGTCATCGTACCACTGTCATCGTACCACCGTCATCGCACCACTGTCATTGTAACACTGTCATCGTACCACTGTCATCATACCACCGCCATCGTACCACCGACATCGACCGACATCGTACCATCACCTTCCTGATTTCTTTATTATACAGCAATGAACCATACACATGTGATATAGTAAGCAAATATAAAAGCAGAAAACAAGTTTGAGAGGTAGAGCCAAACACCCAGAACAATAGAATAAGCTAAACTTGTATAATATTTCTCCCGAGTATATAAAATCTCTCTAGTTTTTTAACATTCTCATGGAGCGTTATAGTTCTACTCTGTATCCAGTGACACAGATGGGTTAAAACCACTGTTCCTGGCACTGTGAGGTACCCAGAACAATAGAATAAGCTAAACTTGTATAATATTTCTCCTGAATATATAAATATCTCTCTAGTTTTTTAACATTCTCCTGGAGAGTTCTACTCTGTATCCAGTGACAGATGGGTTAAAACCACTGTTCCTGGCACTGAGACGTGACAACACAAGGTACATGTACACTAATCATGACATCATTATTCTATTATTCCCAAATTTAAAACAATAGCATAATTTAACAAGTTTAACAAAAAATTTCCACATGAAAATTTGCCAATTTCAGATGAAAAGATACCAATTTCAGATGAAAAGTGACCATTTTCTGATGAAAATTTATCTATCTCAGATGAAAATATATAACAATCTCAAATGAAAATATAACAATCTCAAATGAAAATTTAACAATTTCTGATGACAATTTATTAATTTCAGATGAAATGGTAGTGTTAACTTCCATACAATACTGTTATAATTTTGTCAACACATAAAATTATTAAACGAAAGATAATTATCAAAAAATAACTTAGCACACAACTCATTAGTTATGCAAATGGTTCACAGTTTTATGTAAATTCAACAAAAGAATGATTCTTATTGGGCTTTAATACACCAGATTATGACATGCTTTCAGACCATTATACAACGGTACACTATATAGTGCTTTATAAATACATTGTAAAGTGGTATAATATGGCTGAAAACTTTTGGTTTTGTGATATATTTCCCCAATGCAAATGTTATGATTCAGTATTTACTTGCGGAAACTGGAAAGTTGACAGTTTTCTCATTGTACACAAGAAAACTATTAAAATGCATCGCCTGCTGAAATCAAATATATATATATCCCCTTATGAAATTCAGAATTGTAGCTACTCACTTATAAGACAGATTACGGTAGGAATCATTTTCGTCGTACAAGGCCAATTACTCATAAAAAGATGGGTCTCCTGCGTTTATCTATGATGGCTATGTATAAAACCATTCTCCTTATATTTGTCGGATAATGTGGATGATGTATAAAATGCGTTTCTTTTCTCTTCAGCCAAAAAATAACACTTTACAATGTTGTAGATTCACTTGATTTCTCAAAGGTCATATTTTCTTGTTTTGACATTGATGATGTATTGATAATTCAGTCATGCATTCGAAACATGACAAACTCCCAGCCTGCCTGCCTGCCTGCCAGCCCAGCCAGCCAGACAGACAGCCAGACAGACAGACAGACAGACAGACAGACAGACAGACAGACAGACAGACAGACAGACAGACACGATAGGCCTGGGTACGAAATCTGGACGTTGATACGCGAGGACCTTCTACCTGCCTGTACCCGATACAGTATATAGACACTGTTTCTAAAACTAGCGAAACTATATTGTTAATTTGTAACAGTCCCAATTATCTCAACATTTTCTGTTGCATCAACAGTTTTGCAGTATAAATGATTTGTTGCATAATATGGACTTTAGATCATACTGAAATCTGTAAATATTGTTTTAAAACTGTTATCACTAACTTATTCACTTATGCCATTAATTTCTATTTACATTCTGTGAATATCATATTAACATAATAGAAACAGGTAACAGATTGTAAATATCCACCTGGATACATGCAAATATTACATTCAGCCAATGGGTAAACTGTTCCCAGCCCCAAAGCTCACAACCATAGATTAAACATCGACATAATTATGTGTGTGTGTTTTACGTTTATGTATAGTCGCTACCGGTTGCCCATATGAGCGACGCCTCCTGAAGAGATTAGTCATTTTAGATTTTGGAGAATAGTGCAATGATACAGACAGAGACCCATTCCAGAGTCTCCTCTGGTTCTTTTACGTGCACGGTGTAAAGCACCGACACGAGACCTCAGTTTAACGTCCCATCTGAAAGACTGTTTATTTTATTAGGGTCAGACGGGGGATCGATCCCTGGATTACCAGTCCAGCGTGTTACCACTGGACTATAGATCCGTCTGTGACATAATTATGATGCACCTGGGTACATGGGTACAAATATTAAGTTCAGTATTCCCAGCCCCAAAGTTCATAACCATAGGTAAAACATGAAACATATGACCCTGTGAATTCTAGCCAATCTACAGTATGTAGGAGAGAATGTAATATGAGACTGATAAAGCTAAGCCAAGCTTTAGACTCTAAGCCTTACCTCTTTTTTAATCTAATCGTAAGCACTCTGAATGCATAAGTAGTATATTTTAGTAAAAAACATTTGTATTCAAGAAAGAACAGATCATTAAGCAGTAATAGACTATAATAGTATAAAGGTATTACAGGATGAAAGCTATTGCTGAAAACAAAACGCTCTTTCCATACAAGGTGACTGCTGTTGTGGAAGTCATGATAGCGCAGTGGAAGCGCATTCGCTTCGTGTGCAAATGGTCCGGAGTTCGAGCCCCGCTGGAGCCGTTACGATTGTGTCCTTAGGCAAGGCGTTTAAACTCCACATTGCCTCTTCTCTCTCCTTCATTGCGATGGATTCCATCAGGAATGAGGTCTCGAGAGTGATTAATATAAGTTGAAAGAACTTGTTTCGCAATCGAGCTAAAATAAATTTGTATAAACTAAGGTGACTGCGCTCCACAATAGAGACTTAGCGGTACTTGTTATCCTACTTTATTACTTAGATAAGAATGTTAGCCTATTCTGGGTGCAACAGAGACTTTTTCTATAGGGGCCCCAAGGCAAATGTAGACCCCCAAGGCAAATGTAGACCCCAAGGCAAATGTAGACCCCCAAGGCAAATGTAGACCCCCAAGGCAAATGTTTACCCCAAGGCAAATGTAGACCCCCAAGGCAAATGTAGACCCCCAAGGCAAATGTAGACAGATGGTTTTGCTTGTTTGTTTTCTTTGGTTTAACGTCGCACTAACAGCTTAGGTCATATGTGACTCTCCATCTATTATTGGTGGAGGAAAACCCCCCGGATGCCCCTCCGAGCAGTATTTCAGACACAGGTCGGCTTATGGTTAGGGAGCTAATTGTAGTATATTCCAGCCCTTAAACCCCTTCTGGACGAATATTTTAGCGCATAAACCAAATGTTGGTACGTCCGTACGCCCATCTGTTACAGTGGCCTTGTTGCCACAATAGATAGTCCATGTTACACCCAATTGTTTTCATGGCTACCACTTTGTTCTCTAAAGTAACGTATATGGAATTTATAGCCACATAAAAGTGTCATAGCCACATAAGATGATATGTGGTTACCCTATTGTTTCTGGAAATGAAAATGTTATTTCTGTCATTCAATAGTGTTCATCTGATAAAATGTTTCATCATTGTAGCTTTATATTCACTTTTTTTCCTTTGGAAGTCATACAGGGCATTTAAATCGTACAATTATTTTGTTTTGGTGGCCATTTTGACCGCCATCTTGAATTTTGGCCGCCATCTTGATTTTTGGCCACCATCTTGATTTTTGGAAGTTGGTCTCGATCTTAAAATAATCTTCTGGTATTTACCTATTACCTTGGTAAGTGTGTTGTTTCTATCCAGAAGTGAACAATTCTTATGGCTATCACTCTAACTAATAAGATAATATGTGGTTACCCTATTGTTTCTGGAAAATAATTGACCTTTTTACATTACTTAGAATGCCACAGGAACCCAAACTCTAATGATAGTAAAACGTGAACCCTAACCCTAATAATTATAGAACAGGACAGCGTTTTAATATTTAGTTTAAACATTATTTATTTCAGTATTTGTACATGTAATCAAGAAATGAACATTTTACATATAATTTAACAGCAGTAGACTGAAAGGGATTAGAACGAAAGAAAACTTGTATAGTTCTTCTCCCTATTTCAACTCGATGTTTATGTTTTTTCGAACTAAATGTACTTTTAAATAACGCATTAAGTCAGCCAACATAGCCCCATAAAACGGCTTTAACCTCACAATACACACTACCATACTGAAAAAATACCACATAATGTGCATTGGGTGTGTACGGACGGACGAACAGAAGCAAGACAGACAAAACCCGATCACAAGGAGGTAAACCGACTTCATTTGTTAGTAGGTATGTGTACAATAAGCTGTACAGGTGCAGCATGAGTTCTAAATGCTCGAATAAATTGATAGGTACGATATGCTACCGTAAAAATGACAATTTCAAACGCTTACATCAAGCAGGTATCTTAACCATTAACGTGCCGAATAAATTAGAATGTGCAAACAACGTAGATCCAGATCAGCCATGGTGTAATGGAGCATCTGATCAGGATCTATGTTGTTTGCTATTCAGACAAGTGCTTTAGGTCCGCTATCTGAATAGCACACAGCATAGAGCCTGATCAGACGGCACATTCTGTGCTGTCCGATCTGGCTCTATGCTGATTGGAGGAAGTGACTTTAGTCGTGATTGGCAGGTTAAGGGCTAAAATGCCCGTTTGTGAGACAAAGCCAAGTATTACATGTTTATATATACAGTCAAATCTGTCTATAAAGGTCACCCTTGGGAAAGTCAAAAAGTGGCCTTTGTTGGCAGGTGGCCTCTTAATAGAGGGTTAAAATACATTGAAAATGGCTTGATGGGAGAGAAAAATGGTGGTCTTTAGAGACAGGTTTTTCATATGTGGCCTTTATTCAGAGGTGGACTTTAGCACAGGTTTGACTGTAGTTACACACGATCAAGAACAAGAAATGTATTCAGCATCAAGCAATAGCTCTTCATCTACGCAGATAATATCAAGGTCACATTATAGATAATTACATGTATATCATTAACAAGAATCATGTACAATTAATAATAATAGAAGAAATGTCGAGTCAAAAATGGAAAAACAAGACAAAAGCTAATTCAGCAACGTTAGACAAAGAATTGCGTCTAAATACGCTAAATATTATACATTTTTTAGTATTTAATATATTATTTTATAGAGTATAACTTTAAGGAATTAAGTATCAGGTCTGCTCCATACCATTTTGGGTGGAACAAAAGTGTTTTTTCTTAATTATTTTCGGTTTAATAATTGTAAAAAAAAAAAAAAAGATAAAAAATGTCTGGATGCTTGAGAGCCTGAAAGCAAGGAATCTTTCATTCTCTTCTCTCTTATGATGAATATAAAACAAATAAGAGCCCTGTTAACAGGTGTCAATGTGTGGCTGTCAGATGTTTGACCTTGAACAAGGTGAAGGTCAAAATTCATATACCAATGTGAAGCAATATTGACAAGGAGTTTTTTGTGCGAATATGGGGTACATTTTAAAATTGTCAAGTGATGAAGAAGTTATGGGCATCAAATAATATCTTGAGAGGGATTCGCCAAACAGACAGATGATGGACACCGACAAAATCAACAAATAACTAATCATTCTTTCTAAAAACCAACCTAGCTTAAGATTAGTGGTCAACACATTTGTACATATTTCCTGATGTGAATACACGACATGTTACATAAGAACAAGACGTGCGTCCAACACTTACTTTGTTGCCGAGGAGAACTTGTTGATCAGAAAGGTCATGACCTCCATCGCCGTGGTGAAGTAACGATAACAAAACAGGAATTGGTGGATGTACCCGTCACTCAAGGCAGTTCTAGAACGACAAATATATGACACGATAAGTTCTAGAACAACAGAATGCTGTAGAAGTTTAGTTCTAGAATGATCAATATATATATATGACCACAGGAACTTGAAATGTTATCCATAAGCCACCAAAGGTCGTGTCCTAGGATAGAGGTACAAGACCTTTGGTGGCTTATGGATAAAATTTCAAGTTCCTGTGATATGACACAATTAGGCATACCCGGTAGACTAAAATAGATATAAAAGATATAAAATACAAAACAAGATCACATGGCAATTGGTGCAATTGACGCCATTTTGATATTGCCTTGATGAATTTTTAAACCGGGTGGCAATATATTGATGTAAAACAAGTTAAAAAATGCATGTGATCTTGTGTGCTTTTTAAGTGTATTTATCATCGCTATCAGTTGCTCATTTGAACGACGCAGTGTTTAGAAGGCTGAGACAATTTCAAAGATTGGGTGGTCGTAAAGAACTGACTCATTTTAAGTGTACAATACAATATTCTGAAAATAATGGCCGAACAGTTGTTTCTTTAAATCAATAATCGGTTAGGAGAAGAATTATATAAGACTATGTCTACCATTCTAATCCTGTTTCTGTATTCTGATTATGTGTGATTGTTCAATATGTATTATATTGGGAAATAAAATATGCTTAAACTAATTTAAACTAATAATCGGTTTCACATTTGATCAAGACATGTCGCTGTTCGTTTTACAGGGGTAAATTACAGTTGAAAATGCATAAGGGAAAGAGGTAGATCTATATGTAAATATCTCCCATATATCCAGTGGAGTAATATGTCCATGAAAATAACAATGGCTGCGGTTTACCTTACAGATGGGTTTTTTTTACAATGAACAAAGAAGGCAAAATATCGGGACCAAGAAATTTGTTCGGTTTGGAGGGAATTCCAGTTTTGAGGGGTTTCACTGTACTGTATACATATATCTACTTAAAGTCACATATCCCTTTTCTATTATAACAGGACTAAAGCTAGACTTTCAAATAGGGAGCTTAAGCAGGGCTCCCTCTGTCTGAATGTTTGTCTGTGCCACTTCTGTCACCAATTGAAAAATAAATGGAGGCAATTTGAAAAACTTGAAGCCAACTAAGAGCCATAGGCTGATAGTTCACAGATAAACATATGAAGCCATGTACATTTCGCTATAGTTGTATATTTTCAATGATACAACTTATTTAAAACCAGGACCATAGATAATCAAAAAGTTCTGATAAAACTTCACTCTTCAATATAAACCTCTCAAAAGCTTTGTGAAAACAAACAATTGCGCCAAATATTTCGCATATTCACAAGTTTAGCGCTAGTATTTGTTTTTTTGTCACAATTGGTGCTATTGGCGATCGACATCGTATGAAATAAAAAATTAAATATTTACATATGGGTAGCAATGCTGCTACACATTCTAACACTATACTTTGTATGCTTATGTTCATTTGGTAAACTGTTTTTTTGAGATAAAACAAACTCGAAACCGAAAGTAGGATTTTCCGAGTAGATCGGTCACGCACTTGTTTACAACCGGAACGCATCGTCCGCACTTGTTTACATTCGGAATGCATCATCCCCATTTGTCCCACGTTGTCTTTTTAAATTAAATTACTTGATATGTTGATTCATACCTCTGTTAGCTAAGTCTTGTAGGGACATTTCTACATCCCTGCGAGGGGTTCGACATTAGAGGAAGATAGATAGATAGTCTTTCATGTTCAAAATATATACGTTGTTTTCTACATCCTCTGTTGTTTCACGCATGCGCGCTGTGCGTGTTTACATTTCGTGTGTTGATAAACAAATTCGCGTATACGACGGTTTAAATTTATTGGAATTTTATCGTTTCTGAGCGACTATTTCGATTTTTGTAAACACACATACATTAGTATTTATTTTTTACCCAAAACATACTTTATTACGATGTAATGCTGCTTTAAGGAGGGAGAAGTCTGTTGGATCCTCTCTATATTTTATATTAAAAAACTTCACCCTGAATTCAAAATATAGAGAAATAAGGCAGCCCTGAGAGACTATTTCTCCCATATTGTCCCTCTATCTCAAGTCTGAGACAATATGAGACTATAATACAGCCAGGAACCAGGGATCCGAATCTACTCACGATGCAAATAAGTGTGCCATGAGGCCCTCGGGAGTGCCTGCGTGCAGTGCTTGTATCTCGCAGCCTGTATGTGGCTCCCGTAATGTCTGGAACTGTAGCAAGGGGTTGTCTGGTCTGGGTTGTAGATGAAGGGGTTCCTCGGGGGCACATACTGCTATAGAGTGGAGGTAGCTAACATCAATGCCCTGTAGCTCCGCCAGTAACATCTGAAACACACATGTTTTCTAAAATGTTATACTATTTTACAAAGATAGAAGATAGCGAAACCAGCTTTAACACCTTATATTAAATAGTCATTTTCATTTGGTGCAAATGAAAGCGTATATGTGGTAGTTTGTATGGGTAAAACTGGAGAAACCGGAGAGAAACCCACCTGTCAGCAGATCTTTCTCAGCCAGTACGTTGACTATCCCTTTCCTTCATAGAGATTTAGGTTAATATACTATTATATCTCCATACAAATGACAGCCATTTAGCTATCATGCAGTGGATAAGTAGTCACCATACATATCTCACCTCCATAGATATTACTGGGACTACATGTGATTCTGGCCTTAATTATGAACATTGGTTTGGCTACTACATTGTCAATGTATGTCGTATTGGTAATGGCGTCAAGAGGTGCTTCTATGAGGGAAAGGGCTATGGTGCTTAATTCGAAACAGTGCTCTCGTTGTTTATGGTATATTGCTGAATCCTTTGTTCAAACAAAAGCAGGGCATTCGTTTGGTTTAAACATATTTATTCATTCATAATGTACAGTTATGCTATGTTATGTTATATTTCGGGTTTTACGCCTGCATCAGCACCATTTTGGGCTATATCGCCGGCGGGCAGTTTACTTAACAACACCTTTCCTGGGCAGGCTCCAGCGGTTAACCAGTACTTGGGTGCACCAACCTCCGTAAGAAACTGCCAACTTTTTCATATAAATGAGACACGGCCTGAGCGGGGCTCGAACCCGTGACCATCAGTGATGATAGGTTACAGTGGTATACAAGTCAGCGACCTTAACCACTCGACCACGGAGGCGGACTCATAATGTACAGTACATATCTATTGTAAACAGAATGAAAATAGATTTAATCGAAAGCTTAAAGCATTCATTTGAACCGAGCTCTCTGGTTTTGACGCATGAAAATCACTTAAGATGCTTGTTTGATTCTTGGTGAAAATGCCTAGCGTGTCAACTTTGATCCGGGACGATGAGCGGTCAAGCGGCATCGAACATTTTCTCAGTGGGGTATTTAACCTAATCTGTCTGTTGAATATGATCGGAGAGGGCAGAGTTTGCCTAAAAATATACGTTTGCATGCGGAACCATAAGCCTAGATATAATCCAACTTGTGTACTCGCACCTTACAAGACTGAAATTGTCCTCTCAATTTTATATGAAAGCAGATATTTCATCATATATGTAGATATAGGTTATTACTGGGGGGTCTGTACACACGCATTAGATTATCTATGGTATGCTTTACCGGATTTTACTATAAATACAATACGTCATGCATTAGATTATCTGTTGGTATGCTTTACCGGATTTTACTATAAATACAATACGTCATGCATTAGATTATCTGTAGATCTATATACTTTACAGGTTTTTACTATATTATTCTGTCTCTTACCTGTAAATGCGTTTTACAGAGGTCAATAAACACGATACGTCGTGTCATCTCCGTGATGTCCTTCGCTACTTGTAACAGCTGATTCTTCTCCGCTAGAAAACATAAACAACCAGTTTAGTACAGCTTACATACAGATTATGTCTGTCCAGTTTAGTACAGCTCACATACAGATTATGTCTGTCCAGTTTAGTACAGCTCACATACAGATTATGTCTGTCCAGTTTAGTACAGCTCACATACAGATTATGTCTGTCCAGTTTAGTACAGCTCACATACAGATTATGTCTGTCCAGTTTAGTACAGCTCACATACAGATTATGTCTGTCCAGTTTAGTACAGCTCACATACAGATTATGTCTGTCCAGTTTAGTACAGCTCACATACAGATTATGTCTGTCCAGTTTAGTACAGCTCACATACAGATTATGTCTGTCCAGTTTAGTACAGATCACATACAGATTATGTCTGTCCAGTTTAGTACAGCTTACATACAGATTATGTCTGTCCAGTTTAGTGTAGCTCACACACAGATTATGTCTGTCCAGTTTAGTAGCGTTCTATACACACAGATTATGGCTGTCCCATTTAGAACGATGCAAATATGTGCTAAATGATGATAGACCATCATGCTTAGATGATCTCTGATAAAATGACGTCATTGACGGATTAAGTCCGAAAACGTGCGCACTGACAACATTTCAACATGCAGCGGCTAGGAACAACACGTGTAAAGCAGTGAGAGATCAAATGTCCACTGCTTTCATCCAATGAAGTAGCACATTTTATTTCACTGATAAATATGTATATTTCATTAGAAACCTTAACCCTTTCCCTCATAGAAGCACCTCTTCGACGCCATTACCAATACGACATACATTGACAAGGTAGTAACCAAACCAATGTTCATAAACCCTTTCCCTCATAGAAGCACCTCTTCGACGCCATTACCAAGACGACATACATTGACAAGGTAGTAGCCAAACCAATGTTCATAATAAAGGCCAGAATCTCATGTAGTCCCAGTAATATCTATGGGGGTGGGATAGATATGGCGACTACTTATCCACTGCATGATAGCTAAATAACTGTCGTTTGTATGGAGATATAATAATATATTAACCTAAATCTCTATGTAGTCCCAGTAATATCTATGGAGGTGGGATAGATATGGCGACTACTTATCCACTACATGATAGCTAAATGACTGTCGTTTGTTTGGAGATATAATAATATATTAACCTAAATCTCTATGAAGGAAAGGGTTAAAATGCATAAATAAACATAATTGTAAACTGGTGTATTTATACCTTTTGCTCCCTTGTAGTTTCTAGTAACATCAAAGATGTTTTTATTTGTGTCGATCAGACTCTTGTAGAATTTCTGTGTTCTTCTTCGCGATCGTCTTTCCATCTTGATCTCCTGACTCAATGACGACAGCTTCGTCAATAACATCTTATTGTTCTGTTCATCCTGTAGCACAGAATATCGACAGGTATTTACATTGTATGCAAATGACTTCAAATATTAAACATTTTCTTTTTTAACATCCAATTGATTCACTAATACAATAACTTCTGAAATTCTTTAGCATATACCTAGAATAGATTTCCCATGTTTTCATTGTTATATGTATATATTATTATCCTGCCTATTGTATATCAACCAATTGATAGGGAGAAGAACTATATAAGTTTTCTTTCGTTCTAATCCCTTTCAGTCTACTGCTGTTAAATTACATGTCAAAGTCGGTTATGTCGAATTCTCCGGTTATCTCAAAGTCCCGTTTCAGACACTATCATTTTACATATAACTGGCTCCGTTTATATCAAACTTTGGTTATGTCAAAGTATTTTGTTCGGTCCAACGGATTTCGACATAATGGATGCAGACTGTATATGTAAATGTTCTTTTCTTGAATACATGTAAAATACTGAAATAAATAATGTTTAAACTAAATGACTTTATTGGGGGGGGGGGTGGGGGATGGAGGGGGTGAATAAGATATACATGTGATATCCTTGATATAATGTTCGACAGACATCTAATCAAATCTTATTTACTGTTCAAATTGTAAACTTGGTACAGCACTTTATATGCAAACTAACAAAAACAACCCATAACCTGCCAATAACTATTAAAGCTGCTTTGTAAACAGCATAGAGCAAATCAGATGACACAGAACATGCTTTATGCTGTTGCTATTCGGATAGTGGAGCTAAAACACTTGTCTGAATAGTGAACAACATAGATCATGATCAGACGCAGCTGATCTATGTTGTCTGCACATTCTGTCCAATTTATTCGGCAGGTTACGGGTTAATACTATCTTGTATTATGGGCCTGAGGTCATAAAACTTTCCTCAGATTCAAAACTCGAGCTCAAGTAGTTTGATTGGTAGATTATGTAAATTAAACTTGGCTGAACCAATCGAAAGCTTGAGACTGAGTTTGGAGAAAAGTTTTATAACCTCTGGGCCAGGTCAGGATAGTAGGGGGGGGGGGGGTACCAAATTTAGACATCAAGAACACAGCTGCAAAATTCTATCCCAATCAAACTTCAAAATAGTGAAGTTATGATGGGTATTCACAGTGCCTTACATGCAGTTAGGCCTTGAATAGTTATACAACCTCGAAATACTCGCGTGTGATCAATATGCATCAAAATATATATATTTGTGGAAGTCGTGATAGCACAGTGGATGCGAGTTTGCTTCAGGTAGGTCTGGAGTTTGAGCCCTGCTGGAGCCGTTACGATTGTGCTCTTAGTGCATTTAAATTCCACATTGCCTCTTCTCTCTCCCTCGTGGTGATGGATTCCATTAGGAATGAGGTCTCAAGAGTGATTAATATTGAAAGTTTTGAAGTATTGAAGTTGAAAGAACTTGTTTCGCAATAAAGCTAAAATAAATTTGTATAAACTAAATCGTATAGAGACTTTGCAAAGTTACTAAACTTACAATATCTTGCATAAACCGCTCCATCTCCTGTGACATACACAGTTGTATCATGGCCCAGTGATACACCACATGACCTCTTTTCTCCATGGCAATGCCCTCACCGTCTCTAACTAGGTCAGACTGACTGCTGCTGTGTGACGATAAGCTCATCTCCCGCGACAACCCAGCCACCTTGACACTTGACCTTTGTGGACTAGACAAACCATTCATTGTCGTACAATTCTGGTTTATATCACTCACACTTTGTGGCACGTTTACTGTTCCTGAGTTTTGTTTTAAAGTTCTTAGTTGCAGTGAATCATAAGATACACTGAGACTTGTAGGTCTTGGCAAACTTTGGGAATTTTGTGAACTGGGTAATACATGATCCAGAGAATGCTGTCTATCCATTCTGGTGCTAGTATTATGCGGCAAGTTGCTATTATCATTAGAAAGACTATCAGAATTTGGCGGAATGTTTATCACATTTCCTGATTGGCCAGTATTTTCCGTTAGTAAATGACTATTCGAGGAACTTTTCATCCGATCTAATTCGTGCTTTGTTTTGATTCGCCGTCTCTTCCCGTAGCTTTCGGTGTCGGTTGAATCGGATGTGTCAACTTTTTTATTTTCCTGTTCCACCAACAATGATTGATGATGACCTTGCTGATCTTCCGAGGGAGACAACTGTGGCTGTAGTCTGTCAAGAGTTGCCTTTCTTGAGCCTTCATTTGTTTCTGAAAGTCCTGATGAGTCATCGTCCTGGTTCCCGGTTTGTCTGCGCTGTCTATGACCTGCTGGTGTCCGGGACACACCAGAACTATTCCTGCAATGTGTTAAACAATAATCAAGTACAGACTACAAAAATTCGGATACAACAAATACTACTGATATTGTTGAAAGTCAAATTACAGAAAGAGTTTGTTTTTTTACGTTTATTTATAGTCGCTAGACTCGCTACCGGTTGCCCATATGAGCGACGCCTCCTGAAGAGATTAGTTATTTTAGATTTTGGAGGATAGTGCATGATACAGACAGAGACCCATTCCAGAATCTCCCCTGGTTCTTTTACGTGCACGGTGTAAAGCACTGACACGAGACCTCGGTTTAACGTCCCATCTGAAAGACTGTTAATTTTATTAGGGTCAGACGGGGGATTGAACCTGCGTACAGAAAGAGAAAAAGTTAGAACACATATATACAAGCCTACAGGACCAAAGTTGAGAGTTCTTTTGAAGAATGAGGAAAATTGATAACTGATATTAAGATCAGACCTATATCAAGAGGATATTTTACGACAGGCTGTGAGAAATTCACTTAGTGGAAAGATATTGTTAACATTAGGCCCAGATGCAACAACTAAGGATATTGTAGACAAACTTGAAACGGTGTATGGGAATGTTAGATCAGGAGAATCAGTCATTGCAGAATTCTACCAATCTAACCAAAAAAATGTGTTTCAGAGTGGGGAGTTAGACTGGAAGGTATTTTACAGACAGCAGTAGAGAAAGGACATATACAAAGGAACAAGAAAGACAGCAAAATTCGGATACAACAAATAACTGCTCTATTTCATAGAGGTTATAACTGTCCATAAATAATATTAAAGAAACTGAAATGCCAATAAAATGACAAAAGCAGTTCTGAAAACAAAATAGAACCTTAAGAAAAATGACAAAGGAAAAGGGCTAGCCAAACCCGTTCCCCCAGTTTCTATTTTTACTGTATTAATTTTATGGTGAGCATTAAACAAAGTAGTTGAATCCACAGGCATCCGGCGCATACCCTGGACCCCCCTGCCCCCCTCCCCGGTTACTGCATCCCAGGGCCATGTTACATCCCAAAATACATTGTAGCATCAACCAAATTACATTTCTAGACAAAAACACACATTTCCGAAATTTGCTGGATGCTACAATGTATTTTGTATATTCACAGCATGCAAAGAGTTAAAGCAGCATTACATCGTATGAAATAAAAGATATTTGAAAAATTCAATTTTTGCATATGGGTAGCAATGCTGCTACACATTCTAACATTATACTTTGTATGTTTATGTTCATTTGGTAAACAGTGTTTTTTTGCAATAAAACAAACTCGAAACTGAAAGTAGGACTTTCCGAGTCGATCGGTCACGCACTTGTTTACAACCGGAATGCATCATCTGCACTTGTTTACATTCGGAATGCATCGTCCCCATTTGTCCCACGTTGTCTTTTTTAATTAAATTACTTGATATGTTGATTTATACCTCTGTTAGCTAAGTCTTTTTGGGACATTTCTACATCCCCGCGAGGGGTTCGACATTAGAGGAAGATAGATAGATAGTCTTTCATGTTCAAAATATATACGTTGTCTATATACGTATATCTACATCCTCTGCTGTTTCACGCATGTGCGCTGTGCGTGTTTACATTTCATGTGTTGATAAACAAATTCGCGTATACGACGATTTAAATTTATTGGAATTTTATCGTTTCTGAACGACTATTTCGATTTTTGTAAACACACACATATTAGTATTTATATTTTACCCAAAACATCCTTATTATGTGTAATGCTGCTTTAAAGCTCACTTTGTATCATTGTAAAATAAATAAAGTTTTACTTCTTTTTATAAATCTATACCTATTTCCAGATGGTGGTCGATTACTGTTAACAGCGGCATACAGGTTTTTCAACAGCTCCTCGTGCCAGTACATATCGCTATATTTCTCACTGATGGCACTCTTAAACGTGTCCCATTTCAACACACCCAACGATGCTATATATTCCGCTGAAATACACAATCAACTCTTGGGTTCAACATGAATGTAGTGTTCGTTTTACGTTTATTTACCGATTGCCCATATGAGCGACGCCTCCTGAAGAGATTAGTCATTTTAGAGTTTTGGAGGATATTGCAATGATACAGATAGAGACCCATTCCAGAGTCTCCTCTGGTTCTTTTACGTGCACGGTGTACAGCACCGACACGAGACCTCGATTTAAAGTCCCATTGTTAATTTTAATAGGGTCAGATGGGGGATCGAACCTGCGATCCCTGTATTACCAGTCCAGCGTGTTACCACTGGACTACAGCTCCGTCTGCAATGTAGTGTATCATCTCCTTTATTTATATGCTGATACAATAGTATTATATTAATTACCGTATTTACTTGCCAATAAGACGCTCTCGACTATAAGACGACCCCCTCAACTTATGTCTTAAATCAGTAGCAGTTTGCATAGACCCGTATATAAGACGGGTTGAGAAAATGGAAATCACTCAGAAGTAAAGATCAAACAAATAATTAAGCACTGTAAAGTATGTCAAATCACCATAAACATGCACTGGTGACACTAAATTTAATTTGCTAAAATGCTATTCACAAGTTCAGTTCACAGACAGAGAGATGAAAGTCTATGCTTTTGTTAAACCCTTTCAATTATTTCAATATATATGTATATGGTCATCAATTATTGAGTCGGAACAAACTAATTATTAAAAAACTCGCTTATAAGACGGGAAGCCACATTGAGGCCATAATCTGGTTTTATAGGCGAGTAAGTACGGTAGTTAATATGCATAGTATGTGTTTATTGTGAATATACGGTATAAATAGTGCTGCAATCACTGAAGATGATGATGAAGATAAAACTTGCTAAGACAACCTGCTGTTCATTTCTGGTATGATTAATGGCCATCCGATTGCATGGTTCCCATGGTCCGAGTGATTAATGCAACCCGGGAGGCGGACCCAAACTCAAACAGAACTGAAGAATTATATTTCACTTGTCAGCTACATAACAAATCAAACACTACAAGGCATACAATACCGCCTCCGTGGTCGAGTGGTTAAGGTCGCTGACTTTTATACCACTGTAACCTATCACCTCTGATGGTCACGGGTTCGACCCCGCTCAGACCGTATCTCATTTATATGAAAAAGTTGGCAGTTTCTTACGGAGGTTGGTGCACCAAGTACTGGTTAACCGCTGGAGCCTGCCCAGGAAAGGTGTTGTTAGGTAAACTGCCCGTCGCTCAAATGGGAAACCGGTAGCGACGTTAAATAAACTTAAATAAAATTTTAAAAAGGCATACAGTCAAGATACTCTCACCTACTGACAAACAATACATAAACTCACCCATTGCCAAATCTTCAACACCATTTTCCATATAACCATCGAAGGCAAACTCTTCTCTAAGGAGGTGCACAATTTTACCCAGAATTCTCTGCTGCATACAATTAACATTGCTATTGAGTAGCCTATCCATGAGTGTGGAATCGGAGCTGGGGCCAATGCCCCGGAATAGCCCATGATTCATGCCCCCTATGCCGCTATCATGGGTTGATGGAGATGGAGATGACGTCGTAGAGTTCATATTGTGTCTATGCATATCCTCTGGCGAGCGATAGTGAGGCGCGCCATTTGGATACTGACCATTCGGACGAGATAATCCGGACATTTGTGCAGCTCTGTAAGAGTTTGGATGTAACATTGAATCATCATACACAAAAGCGGGTGTAAGTTTGTTTGATAATGAAAGACTAGAAACTGACCCATGCTTGTGAAATCTTTCACTGTCTGAGTAGAACTGCGTTTCTCCGCGGTCTAGAGTATGATCTGACTTCCATTTATGTAAGCCATTTGCATCTCTCGACACATTTAATAAATTAGAGGGCGAAGGTCTGCCCAAGTTTTTGGCCCGCACATTTGCGGTTTTCTGTACTAAGTCTTTCGCTGTTCTACCATGAGGTACCTTGCCCCTGGGCCCTGCTGGATCAGTTATTGCACTTTGGTTACTCAAGTCACTTTGATTATGGAATACTTTCGGAGAGATGTCCGGGTTATTTATATCCTTTACTAGGGATCCCGACCCAGCCGGAGATGCAAAATCCCTAACAACACTATGGATACTCCCACTGTTGCTATGGACACTTTGAGGTCGTATAGGAATCACATTCACCGGGACAAGTTGTAAATATCCAGTAATAGGATCCTGCTGGAATTGGAACTGGGGCAGACCAGAGTAAATATTCCCGCCATACTGCATCCCAGGTAACGTCATGGTCTGCCCTAGTAGCTGTGAGTGATACTGTGATGGGATATTTAAATCTGGTATCATCTGTTCTTGACCTAAACCTGCCTGAGCAGATGTCACAGTCATATCGAGTTCACTTGTATTCTTAGACTGGTTTTCTGTTTTCACAGTAGAATCTTCTTGATTTAAATGATTCTGAAGGACCCCGGCTATAGCTGAAGCCAGGGAATTGGTATCGGGAACATTTCCTTGTTTTTGGATCTCCTTTAACAAAGCATCCAAGGCCCCACTTCCCTTATGCTTTCCTGACCTTTCCCCACTTCTGGTGCTGGATTTCTTTGGTGTTGGTGGCAAGGATTTCTTGTTTGGTGTCGAGCTCTTGCTAGTACTATCCTTCGATAATTCTGGCACTTTGTCCTCATTTTCAATTTCTTTAGCCATGGCAGGTTGCTTATGTTTCATTAAATTTTTCTTTAATTCCTTTAACTTTTTCACTACTTCTTTTTCCTTATCAGCATTCGGATCTGGGCTCGCCTTTTTCTGTGGAGTTTGCACAGTTGGCTTAGCTGTTGGCTTCTCTTTCTCTTTTAAAGTATTTGCCTTTTTTTCAGGTAAATTAGAAGGTTTTTCATTGTCTGAAGTCTGCTGTAAGATGATTGGTTTAAAATGTGTAGCAGGAGATGAGAATGCACTTGGGATTCTGGGCTCATGGATCACATTTTCCTTGCCTGGGTTTAGTTTTTTAGGTATTGGACAGAATGCACCGGATGAGGATCCGCCCACAGCGACCGGCTTCACTGGCAGGAAGGAAGAGGACCCAGCAGGTTTAAATGCAGACGGCGGACTGTGTTTCTGTGAGGTATCTGGTACAGGTACACTGTCCTGCTGTTGCTGCTTCTGGCTTGATTTGTCCTCTCTCGCATTCTGCAGATATACAACAATACAGAATTACAGAAAGTAGTGGATAGGACTACCATCCATACTTGCCTATAAGACAACTTTTTTACCACCAGATTATGGTCTCAAAGTAAAAAAAAATTAAAATATTTTAATTTTTTAAAAACGTCATTCTAGTTCAGAATTTTTGGGAGAAGTGAGAAAGCGCATGATCGCTTCCTTAAATGGTGTTCTTTAATATACTTCTGCAAAATAGGGTTAAAATGCACAGTACAACCATTAAATACAACATTTGAATAGAAGGAGTGCTTTATAATGGGCCAGTGTATCTTACTCGACAACATTTTGTTTGAAAATCGTAAAAACCAACAAAAAAGGCGAAGTCCCTAGGGCGACAATTTCGCCCACATCGCCCTCTAGAATGATCCCTGGTGATGGCAATAATTACGAGTTAGAAAAGAAAGCAAGCACCCTGATACTGAAAATGTCTTCAACTTGCACTGGCTAGACATACAATATATACATGGTCTGGTGTCCATTTTATCAACCCGTTTTATATGTGCGTGTGTGCGTGCATACCAAAACCCACAGATTTCAGGAGCAAAAAAAGGGGGTCATCTTATAGGTGAGTATGGAAGGTACCCAAACTTGAACACTTATTTAACGTTATCCCACATAGAGATTTAGGCTAATATTCTAGAGCTACATGACTCTACTTTAGTTTATGCTTTCCATTGAAATATTGAAATTTATCAGTGAAATAAAATGTGTTATTCCACTTGTTGAAAGCACTGAAATAACACATTTTATTTCTCACAGCTTTGTATGTATGGTTGGTTTCCAGCTGCTGTATGTTGAAATGTTGTCAACACGAATGTGTTCGAGCACGAACCGTTAATTTTATGACTTTATCGTCTAAGCACAACATTCTAGTGCAATATGGTTGCATCGTTTTCTAATTTAAAGATACTTTTCAGCCAAAAATAATGTATAACTGAATGATTGAATTATATTTCATTTATGAACATAGAAAGCTATTATTATCACTTGTGGCTAGCACCGTGATAATAATGCTTCAAATGTTCATTACATGAATGTGAAACATAATTCAATCATACACTGAAACAAATATCGGTGGAAGTCATGATAGTGGTAGTGCATTCGCTTCAGGTGCAAACGACCTGGAGTTTGAGCCCCGCTGGAGCCGTTACGATTGTGCCCCTAGGCAAGGCATTTAAATTCCACATTACCTCTTCTCTCTCCCTAATGGCGATGAATTCCATCAGGAATGAGGTCTCGAGAATGATTAATATAAGTTGTAAGAATATGTTTCGCAATTGAGATCAAATAAATTTGTATAAACTAAACAAATATTGGCTATGCATTACAAGGTAAGAACTTCAGAAATACTTTCATTGGTCACTTGGACAATACATGTCCTAATATAATACATAATATATAGCTAACAGGGTTCATTCTAGGTCAGAATTTTGGGGAGAAGTGCGAAAGCACACATTCACGTCCTTAAATGGTGTTATTTAATAAATTTCAACAAAATATGGTTCAAATACACAATATGACCATTAAATACAACATTTGAATATTTTTAGGGAGAAGTGGGGCCAGAAGTCAGGGTCCCTAGGGCGAGTATTTCACCCACATTGCCCTCTAAAATGATCCCTGGTTAAGCAGATCTAATTTATGTATAATTACCAGTATTATCAGTGAGAATTGGAGCATGCCCAATACACCTCCTTGTTGCCTTCAAGTTGGTAACCTACATTATCTTCATATTACAAAGCGAAATATACAAGCACAAAACCATGTACATGGAAACTAAGCACCGATATACGGTAAGCTGATAATTGTGATGACAACAATATTTGGATGAGTTTTAGTTATCAAGTTTTTACAAACAAATAATTACATCTTCATTGTGATGAGTTTTTGTTTCAAATTTATGCATGTGAAATTTATATATATTAACTGTTTTTGCTTCAAATTTATGCACGTGAAATTTATATATATTAACTGTTTTTTAGCTTCAAATCTATGCACGTGAAATTTATATATATTAACTGTTTTTGCTTCAAATTTATGCACGTGAAATTTATATATATTAACTGTTTATTTAGCTTCAAATTTATGCACGTGAAATTTATATATATTAACTGTTTATTTAGCTTCAAATTTATGCACGTGAAATTTATATATATTAACTGTTTTTTTAGCTTCAAATCTATGCACGTGAAATATATATATATTAACTGTTTTTTTAGCTTCAAATCTATGCACGTGAAATATATATATATTAACTGTTTTTTTAGCTTCAAATCTATGCACATGAAATTTATATATATTAACTGTTTTTTTAGCTTCAAATCTATGCACGTGAAATATATATATATTAACTGTTTTTTTAGCTTCAAATCTATGCACATGAAATTTATATATATTAACTGTTTTTTAGCTTCAAATTTATGCACGTGAAATTTATATATATTAACTGTTTATTTAGCTTCAAATTTATGCACGTGAAATTTATATATATTAACTGTTTTTTTAGCTTCAAATCTATGCACGTGAAATATATATATATATTAACTGTTTTTTTAGCTTCAAATCTATGCACGTGAAATATATATACCGGGTATATTAACTGTTTTTTTAGCTTCAAATCTATGCACATGAAATTTATATATATTAACTGTTTTTTTAGCTTCAAATCTATGCACATGAAATATATATATATTAACTGTTTTTTTAGCTTCAAATCTATGCACATGAAATTTATATATATTAACTGTTATTTTAGCTTCAAATCTATGCACGTGAAATTTATATATATTAACTGTTTTTTAGCTTCAAATCTATGCACGTGAAATTTATATATAGTAACTGTTTGAAATTTGAGACTGAATGGTATTCTGTTACATACCTTCGAGGTTAATATAAAGGTAAATGTCATGTATCATTACTTGATCGTAAATTATGATATATTTTCATGACATGGCTCATTTTATGTTTTCCCATATAACAGCTGAGCAGTGTTTTTGTTGGGAGAACAAGCCATGTGCACGTGTGACCAGTAGAATGATACGGCAATAATAATAACAATGGCATGGGATGTAGCCGCATTTTAGTGGGGGGGGGGGGCTGTCCCATAGAGAGGTTCAAAAGAGAGAAACTTTGTGTTAGTGAGACTGGTATCATGGAAATATACGACACTAGTAAAAAATTATTGCAACATTTGATTCGCAAATGAGATTCGATAAAACGATAAAGGTCAAGGTCATTTAGAAATGTTGACTTATTGGCTATAGAAATATAATTTGGATATTGTGTAGAACAGTGTAAACTTTATTTATTTTATAATTGCCAAACAAGCTTTAACAACTTACGGGTATATTAATCACTCTCGGTGACACGGGTGAAAGCGTATATATGTGGTAATTAGTGGGGGAGGAAACCGGACTCGATGAAAACAAACACCTGTCCGATAGGAAGACTACACTACCATTTTACATACTTCTCAGCGCGAGGATCGAACCCATGTTGCATTGGTGAGAAGTGAGCATGCTAACCACTGCGTTAATCAGACAGGACCTTTGTGTAGAATGTGGCCCCAAACAACAAGGTAAAGGAGCTAACAAGGACAGGATGTAAGAGAGGGGTTACACATACCATAGCAAGGATAGCCTCCAGAAACAGGATGTAAGAAAGGGGTTACACATACCATAGCAAGGATAGCCTCCAGGAACAGGATGTAAGAAAGGGGTTACACATACCATAGCAAGGATAGCCTCCAGGAACAGGATGTAAGAAAGGGGTTACACATACCATAGCAAGGATAGCCTCCAGGAACAGGATGTAAGAAAGGGGTTACACATACAATTGCAAGGATAGCCTCCAGGAACAGGTTGTAAGAAAGTGGTTACACATACCATAACAAGGATAGCCTCCAGGAACAGGATGTCAGAAAGGGGTTACACATACCATAGCAAGGATAGCCTCCAGGAACAGGATGTCAGAAAGGGGTTACACATACCATAGCAAGGATAGCCTCCAGGAACAGGATGTAAGAAAGGGGTTACACATACCATAGCAAGGATAGCCTCCAGGAACAGGATGTCAGAAAGGGGTTACACATACCATAGCAAGGATAGCCTCCAGGAACAGGATGTCAGAAAGGGGTTACACATACCATAGCAAGGATAGCCTCCAGCAACAGGTTGTAAGAAAGGGGTTACACATACCATAGCAAGGATAGCCTCCAGGAACAGGATGTAAGAAAGGGGTTACACATACCATTGCAAGGATAGCCTCCAGGAACAGGATATAAGAAATGGGTTACACATACCATTGCAAGGATAGCCTCCAGGAACAGGTTGGCACATATACTGTCCGAGCTCGTCCCATTGCTGTGCTCATTGCATGCCTACAACAATACATTCAAATATCTGTTTGTTTGTTTATTTTTGTGGTTTAACCCTTCAATTATTACAGACGACAGAGCTAATGTCAACGTTTGCAAACAATGCAAATCCTGATGATCTTGCAGTTCCGTAACAAGCTGTCTAATCAGGACTTGTCCGAAAATTTGAATGGGCCAATGTAATTGTTCCAAACAGATACATGGACTAATCCAATATGATACTGCAGGGTTCATTCTAGGTCAGAATTTTTGGGAGAAGTGAGAAAGCGCATGATCGCTTCCTTAAATGGTGTTCTTTAATATACTTCTGCAAAATAGGGCTAAAATGCACAGCACAACCATTAAATACAACATTTGAATAGAAGGAGTGCTTTATAATGGGCCAGTGTATCTTACTAGACACAATTTTGTTTGAAAATCGTAAAAAAAAAAATTGTTTAAATATTTTTTTTAGGGAGAAGTGGGGCCCCCAGAGGGCGATGTCAGGGTCCCTAGGGCGACAATTTCGCCCACATCGCCCTCTAGAATGATCCCTGATACATAGTGTAGATAGGGATAACATCTCACCAACAACTTATAAATGTAGGTTATATAGGTAACCGATTAAGGTGATATAGCGACTCTTGTCATGTAGCGACTCTGGTCATATAGCAAATTCTCTAGCTGTTATTGGTAGAAGAAGAAATAAACTATATTATACTACTTGCTAAATATTTCATCTTTAAATGCAAATGTGAGAAGATTAAACCAAATGAAGTCCAAAATGTCGCATATTTTAAAAGGAAAATAAAACTAGAAGAAACAATCTCAATTCTCAAAGATACACAAAATACGTTCAATGAGAAATGGAGACAGTTTTAACTTGTCAATAAATGCACACATATATATAGACAATCATCCACACTTATCTCCACTGAAACTTCCTACTTTCTTTTACTAATCTTTACTTAAAATTACTCCTCCCTCTCAATATACATCAGGTTATTATTTCAACGCTTTACGTAACTTCACATGATTATGTATAACTTAATATAAATATCATTCATGAATTATGCGCATAGATAGTACTGCAGGCTGTTAGCACTTGTCAATTACTTTTTGACATGTTCTTTGTTTTCAATACATGTACATGCTTGGAATGTTTACAGTATGTGTAATTATTATATATATGTGTAATTAGTATGTATATGTGTAATTAGTATGTATATGTGTAATTAGTATGTATATGTGTAATTAGTATGTATATGTGTAATTATTATGTATATGTGTAATTATTATGTATATGTGTAATTATTATGTATATGTGTAATTATTATGTATATGTGTAATTATTATGTATATGTGTAATTATTATGTATATGTGTAATTATTATGGTATGTATATGTGTAATTATGATGTATATGTGTAATGAGTATGTATATGTGTAATTAGTATGTATATGTGTAATTAGTATGTATATGTGTAATTAGTATGTATATGTGTAATTATGATGTATATGTGTAATTATGATGTATATGTGTAATTATGATGTATATGTGTAATTATGATGTATATGTGTAATTAGTATGTATATGTGTAATTAGTATGTATATGTGTAATTAGTATGTATATGTGTAATTATTATGTATATGTGTAATTATGATGTATATTGATCAGGAAATAAAAATCGAAAAAAACTAAAACTAAAAAACAAACCAAAAAAAAGAAGAAATAAATAAAGAAGCAAATGAAATATTGAATAAATGGCAGCTAGTTTGAATACTTAGTGCCTACATGACGTCACAATTACATATTGTAAAGCAAGAATGATAAATCCATGGCTACAGGTTCACTGTTGAACGCTATACTTACCTTTGCAATGTCGACAAGTTCTGGACGTTTGAGCGGGTTACTATCGGCGAGGTATTGTAGAATGTCCTTGAGATCAGAACTGACACTCATGGCAGACACAGACGAGTATTTCTTCCCAGCAGCACACCTCAGTGTCACACTTAGACCAAACAGGCATGTCTGCAATATAAAACAATGGTAGAATTATGTTTGTGTTTTATGCCTGCATCATCACCATTTTGGGTTATATCGCCGGCGGGCAGCTTACCCAACAACACCTTTCCTGGGCAGACTCCAGCGGTTAACCAGTACTTGGTGCACCAACCTCCAATTTAAATAACCTTGCCTATGGGCACAATCGTAACGGCTCTTGTGAGGTGCAAACTTCGGGTCTTTCGCACCTGAAGCGAACATGCTAACACTGCGCTATCACAAATTTCTCTATATGCAGTGTATGTGATGCATCATGGGTACGGTTGGAGCTAGATGTCCCTGTGGCCTAGTGATTAAGACATACGCCTATGAAGCGGGATATCGAAGGTTTGAACCTCATCTGGTGTTTATTCCGATATTGCAAGTTCGTGAGCCGCTTGCAAGGATAAGATTCAGGAAGTATTGATGTTCATAAGATGTGTCTCATAAGTCAGAAATGACTGACCCTTTCAATAGGGGCGACACTATGACTATAATACAACAAAAACTATACTTTACCTCAGTTTACTATAGAATATGTTCACAAATGTATACTTTAACTGTATCTAGTGGGAAAGTCTACTGGGGCTTTAACCCTTTCAACACCACAGACCTCTAAATAGGCTTACAAAAAGTGTAGATCCAGATGAGACGGCTCGTGACGAGCCGTCTCATCAGGATCTGCACTTTTTGCCAGTGATGTGACTATTTTTAGACATAATTACCCATTTTGATAAATGAACTTGTCCAAATGTGATTTTCTGATTCATTTATTGGTTTATGAATATCATGGACCAGTCCATGTGAGTTACTTGGTGTTGAATGGGTTAACTCTACACGCTAGTTGTGAACATAACAGTGAAATATGTCATGAAATGGCACTAGAAATATAACGTAATAACAATACACTTCTACTTTTAGTTTATACAATTTATTTTAGCTCAATTGCGAAACAAGTTCTTACAACTTATTTCACTCTCGAGACATCATTACTGATGGAATCCATGGTCACTTGGAATTTAAATGCCCTGCATAAGGGCACAATCGTAACGGCTCCAACGAGGCGCAATCTCCAGGCCTGGAGGTTATAAAACTTTTCTCCAATCTCAAACTCAGTCTCAATCTGCTGATTGGTTCAGCTTACAGTAAAACCTCAGAATCAACCAATCAAATCACTTGAGCTTGAGTTTGAGATCTGAGAAAAGTTTTATAACCTCGGGCACAGGCCTTTTGCACATGAAGCGAACGCGCTACCATTGCGCTATCACGTCTTACACTTCTACTGAAATTCCATAACATATTTCCAGAGTTTTCAATTACAAATAAGAAAAACAATATAATGAACTGTCGTCTGCTACATACAAACTATTTACAACCATTAATTTACCCAGCATGCAAAGTGTTAAAATTAGGCATGAAAACAAACCTTTTCTGACAGTTCACCCTTCTTCTGCAGTTCTGGGGCCATGAAAATCACCTCAAGTGGTTTCTCCTCTGGTATGGCCTTGAAAGACAAGTTCCCAGACTCCCTGATCACTAAGGTGTCTGGAGACAGGTAGGCTGCTGAAAAGCAAACAAATACACTAACATTTGGTTACAGAATTAGGCCGCTGAAGACATATAAACACTGTCACCGTTGCTTTGTTAAATGGAAGTAGGCAACGGTAAACATACAAAGACTGTTACCTTTATTTATGGAAACGGATCTGTAGTCCAGTGGTAACACGCTGGACTGGTAATCCAGGGATCGCAGGTTCGATCCCCCGTCTGACCCTAATAAAATTAACAGTCTTTCAGATGGGACGTTAAACCGAGGTCTAGTGTCGGTGCTTTACACGGTGCACGTAAAAGAACCAGAGGAGATTCTAGAATGGGTCTCTGTCTGTATCATGCACTATCCTCCAAAATCTAAAATAACTAATCTCTTCAGGAGGCATCGCTCATATGGGCAACCGGTAGCGACGATAAATAAACATAAAACACACACACATTTATTATTACCTTGCTTGGATATGACCTAAAAAAGTGTCATGCCTTATAGCGATAAATAAACGTAAAACACATATGGAAAAAAGAAAAGAAGTATAAAATTTATTTATTTACATTGGTGAGAAGCGAGCGAGCGTGCTAACCACTGTGCTATATTTAAACTGTTTATATTTGGGGATTTTAAATTCATAATCTAATCAAAAAATGGATTTATTTTCAAGATCAATTTTATTGATTTATGCAAATTTATTTCAACTAAATTGCGAAACAACTTTTTATAACATTTGATTAATTGCTCTCGAGAAGTGATTCTTGGTGGAATCCATCGCAATGAGGAAGAGAAGAGGAAACGTAGATTTAATGGTCTTGACTAAGGACACCACCACCGTGGTTCTGATGGGGTTTGAACTCACAACCTCTCGGTTAAAAGGCAAGACACCATATCCATTATATCACATGGCTTCATGTCTCGGTGAGGGAAAGGGGTTACAGACAGGACTTGGAGATGGGGGGTGAATGGGGGTGAGGGGTTCTGACATATTCAGTAGGGGTTACACTATAATAAACACAACCTCTCGGTTAAAAGGCAGACACCATATCCATTTTATCACAGTGGCTTGATGTCTCGGTGAGGGAAAGGGGTTACAGACAGGACTTGGAGGTGGGGGTGAGGGGGTGTGAGGGGTTCTGACATATTCAGTACGAGTGACACTATAATAAACACAGCCTATGGGTTCCACGATGGTTACATGTACTTATGGTAGTCGAGCTAAACACGTACGTAGATGTTTCTTCTTCCTCTGCAATGCAGCTGTTCCCTCTTTACATATGGCCCATAACTCCGCTTCGGTCAGACTCCTCTCCAAAGCATCCAGAATGTCAGATACTGTGAGCCCCTGAATAAAGTCAATAATCTCCAGGTTAACAATGCTCTACCGAATCTCTCAGGTTAACAATGCTCTACCAAATCTCTCAGGTTAACAATGCTCTACAGAATCTCTCAGGTTAACAATGCTCTATGAAATCTCTCAGGTTAACAATGCTCTACGGAATCTCCCAGGTTAACAATGCTCTACCGAATCTCTCAGGTTAACAATGCTCTACGGAATCTCCCAGGTTAACAATGCTCTACCGAATCTCTCAGGTTAACAATGCTCTACGGAATCTCCCAGGTTAACAATGCTCTACCGAATCTCTCAGGTTAACAATGCTCTACGGAATCTCTCAGGTTAACAATGCTCTACAGAATCTCTCAGGTTAACAATGCTCTACAGAATCTCTCAGGTTAACAATGCTCTACGGAATCTCTCGGGTTAACAATGCTCTACGGAATCTCTCGGGTTAACAATGCTCTACGGATTCTCTCAGGCGAAAACCTAACACCAGGTTAACAATGCTCTACGGATTCTCTCAGGTGAAAACCTAACACCAGGTTAACAATGCTCTACAGATTCTCTCAAACGAAAACCTAACACCAGGTTAACAATGCTCTACAGATTCTCTTAGGCGAAAACCTAACACCAGGTTAACAATGCTCTACGGATTCTCTCAGGCAAAAACCTAATACCAGGTTAACAATGCTCTACAGATTCTCTCAGGCGAAAACCTAACACCAGGTTAACAATGCTCTATGGATTCTCTCAGGTTAACACTGCTCTATGGATTCTCTGACGAAAACCTAACACCAGGTTAACAATGCTCTACGGATTCTCTCAGGCGAAAACCTAACACCAGGTTAACAATGCTCTACGGATTCTCTCAGGCGAAAACCTAACACCAGGTTAACAATGCTCTACGGATTCTCTCAGGCGAAAACCTAACACCAGGTTAACAATGCTCTACGGATTCTCTCAGGTGAAAACCTAACACCAGGTTAATAATGCTCTACAGATTCTCTCAGGCGAAAACCTAACACCAGGTGAACAATGCTCTACAGATTCTCTCAGGTTAACAATGCTCTACGGATTCTCTCAGGTTAACACTGCTCTATGGATTCTCTGACGAAAACCTAACACCAGGTTAACAATGCTCTACGGATTCTCTCAGGCGAAAACCTAACACCAGGTTAACAATGCTCTACAGATTCTCTCAGGTGAAAACCTAACACCAGGTTAATAATGCTCTACAGATTCACTCAGGCAAAAACCTAACACCGGGTTAACAATGCTCTACAGATTCTCTCAGGCGAAAACCTAACACCAGGTTAACAATGCTCTACGGATTCTCTCAGGTTAACAATGCTCTACGGATTCTCTCAGGTTAACAATGCTCTATGGATTCTCTAACAAAAACCTAACACCAGGTTAACAATGCTCCACGGATTCTCTCAGGCAAAAACCTAACACCAGGTTAACAATGCTCTATGGATTCTCTCAGGCGAAAACCTACCACCAGGTTAACAATGCTCTACGGATTCTCTCAGACAAAAACCTAACACCAGGTTAACAATGCTCTATGGATTCTCTCAGGCAAAAACCTAACACCAGGTTAACAATGCTCTACAGATTCTCTCAGGCGAAAACCTAACACCAGGTTAACAATGCTCTACGGATTCTCTCAGACAAAAACCTAACACCAGGTTAACAATGCTCTACGGATTCTCTCAGGCAAAAACATAACTCAACAATTTCCAATAAGATCAATTCAAATAGAAATGAAAAATTAATGTATGCATTAAATTACATAATTTACCACTTTATTAATTTTAAAAATAATATTTATGGTTTTCATGACAATTTGAGATTTTTTTTAAACCGAGGCCCATGCAGTGTAGGAAAACCAAAACCTGTTCATCTTATCTACTTTATCTACCACAATGCCACCATACCAACCCTGCCAACTCTACCCACCCTGCCAACCCCCATACAAATAGAGTAATACACAGTTCATTCCACTTAATAGCATATATCGCTTTTTCGGCTATGTACATATAGAGTGAAAACATCCTGAATCCTTTCTATGTACAATGTAATTACATAGCAAGTTGTTCTATGTACAATGTAATTACGTAGCAAGTTGTTCTATGTACAATGTAATTACGTAGCAAGTTGTTCTATGTACAATGTAATTACGTAGCAAGTTGTTCTATGTACAATGTAATTACGTAGCAAGTTGTTCTATGTACAATGTAATTACGTAGCAAGTTGTTCTATGTACAATGTAATTATGTAGCAAGTTGTTCTATGTACAATGTAATTACGTAGCAAGTTGTTCTATGTACAATGTAATTACGTAGCAAGTTGTTCTATGTACAATGTAATTACGTAGAAAGTTGTTCTATGTACAATGTAATTACGTAGCAGTGCAAGTTGTTCTATGTACAATGTAATTACGTAGCAAGTTGTTCTATGTACAATGTAATTACGTAGCAAGTTGTTCTATGTACAATGTAATTACGTAGCAAGTTGTTCTATGTACAATGTAATTACGTAGCAAGTTGTTCTATGTACAATGTAATTACGTAGCAAGTTGTTCTATGTACAATGTAATTACGTAGCAAGTTGTTCTATGTACAATGTAATTACGTAGCAAGTTGTTCTATGTACAATGTAATTACGTAGCAAGTTGTTCTATGTACAATGTAATTACGTAGCAAGTTGTTCTATGTACAATGTAATTATGTAGCAAGTTGTTCTATGTACAATGTAATTACGTAGCAAGTTGTTCTATGTACAATGTAATTACGTAGCAAGTTGTTCTATGTACAATGTAATTACGTAGCAAGTTGTTCTATGTACAATGTAATTACGTAGCAAGTTGTTCTATGTACAATGTAATT
>CM026393.1:53260037-53303878 GCA_014843695.1 Archivesica marissinica
CTCTCAGGCAAAAACCTAACACCAGGTTAACAATGCTCTATGGATTCTCTCAGGCGAAAACCTACCACCAGGTTAACAATGCTCTACGGATTCTCTCAGACAAAAACCTAACACCAGGTTAACAATGCTCTATGGATTCTCTCAGGCAAAAACCTAACACCAGGTTAACAATGCTCTACAGATTCTCTCAGGCGAAAACCTAACACCAGGTTAACAATGCTCTACGGATTCTCTCAGACAAAAACCTAACACCAGGTTAACAATGCTCTACGGATTCTCTCAGGCAAAAACATAACTCAACAATTTCCAATAAGATCAATTCAAATAGAAATGAAAAATTAATGTATGCATTAAATTACATAATTTACCACTTTATTAATTTTAAAAATAATATTTATGGTTTTCATGACAATTTGAGATTTTTTTTAAACCGAGGCCCATGCAGTGTAGGAAAACCAAAACCTGTTCATCTTATCTACTTTATCTACCACAATGCCACCATACCAACCCTGCCAACTCTACCCACCCTGCCAACCCCCATACAAATAGAGTAATACACAGTTCATTCCACTTAATAGCATATATCGCTTTTTCGGCTATGTACATATAGAGTGAAAACATCCTGAATCCTTTCTATGTACAATGTAATTACATAGCAAGTTGTTCTATGTACAATGTAATTACGTAGCAAGTTGTTCTATGTACAATGTAATTACGTAGCAAGTTGTTCTATGTACAATGTAATTACGTAGCAAGTTGTTCTATGTACAATGTAATTACGTAGCAAGTTGTTCTATGTACAATGTAATTACGTAGCAAGTTGTTCTATGTACAATGTAATTAAGTAGCAAGTTGTTCTATGTACAATGTAATTATGTAGCAAGTTGTTCTATGTACAATGTAATTACGTAGCAAGTTGTTCTATGTACAATGTAATTACGTAGCAAGTTGTTCTATACAATGTAATTACGTAGAAAGTTGTTCTATGTACAATGTAATTACGTAGCAAGTTGTTCTATGTACAATGTAATTACGTAGCAAGTTGTTCTATGTACAATGTAATTACGTAGCAGTTGTTCTATGTACAATGAATTACGTAGCAAGTTGTTCTATGTACAATGTAATTACGTAGCAAGTTGTTCTATGTACAATGTATTACGTAGCAAGTTGTTCTATGTACAATGTAATTACGTAGCAAGTTTGTTCTATGTACAATGTAATTACGTAGCAAGTTGTTCTATGTACAATGTAATTACGTAGCAAGTTGTTCTATGTACAATGTAATTACGTAGCAAGTTGTTCTATGTACAATGTAATTATGTAGCAAGTTGTTCTATGTACAATGTAATTACGTAGCAAGTTGCTCTATGTACAATGTAATTACGTAGCAAGTTGTTCTATGTACAATGTAATTACGTAGCAAGTTGTTCTATGTACAATGTAATTACGTAGCAAGTTGTTCTATGTACAATGTAATTACGTAGCAAGTTGTTCTATGTACAATGTAATTATGTAGCAAGTTGTTCTATGTACAATGTAATTACGTAGCAAGTTGTTCTATGTACAATGTAATTACGTAGCAAGTTGTTCTATGTACAATGTAATTACGTAGCAAGTTGTTCTATGTACAATGTAATTACGTAGCAAGTTGTTCTATGTACAATGTAATTACGTAGCAAGTTGTTCTATGTACAATGTAATTACGTAGCAAGTTGTTCTATGTACAATGTAATTACGTAGCAAGTTGTTCTATGTACAATGTAATTACGTAGCAAGTTGTTCTATGTACAATGTAATTACGTAGCAAGTTGTTCTATGTACAATGTAATTACGTAGCAAGTTGTTCTATGTACAATGTAATTACGTAGCAAGTTGTTCTATGTACAATGTAATTACATAGCAAGTTGTTCTATGTACAATGTAATTACATAGCAAGTTGTTCTATGTACAATGTAATTACATAGCAAGTTGTTATATGTACAATGTAATTACATAGCAAGTTGTTATATGTACAATGTAATTACATAGCAAGTTGTTCTATGTACAATGTAATTACATAGCAAGTTGTTTGCATATTAGCATGCAGATCAGCTTAAATACTGAATAATGTATCAACATCAGTCTGATCTCACTCAATGCTGAATGTTATGAAAACATAAAAGACATGTGTGTGTGTGTGTGTGTGTGTGTGTTTTACGTTTATTTATCGTTTGCTACCGGTTGCCCATATGAGCGACGCTTCCTGAAGAAATTAGTCATTTTAGGATAGTCACACCCTCTCTCTGTCCCCATCCAACCCCCTACAACACCTCGCACCCTCTCTCTGTCCCCATCCAACCCCCTACAACACCTCACACCCTCTCTCTGTCCCCCATCCAACCCCCTACAACACCTCACACCCTCTCTCTGTCCCCATCCAACCCCCTACAACACCTCACACCCTCTCTCTGTCCCCATCCACCCCCTACAACACCTCACACCCTCTCTCTGTCCCCCATCCAACCCCCTACAACACCTCACACCCTCTCTCTGTGTCCCCCATCCAACCCCCTACAACACCTCATACTCTCTCTCTGTCCCCCATCCAACCCCCTACAACACCTCATACTCTCTCTCTGTCCCCCATCCAACCTCCTACACACCTCGCACCCTCTCTCTGTCCCCATCCAACCCCCTATAACACCTCACACCCTCTCTCTGTCCCCATCCAACCCCTACAACACCTCACACCCTCTCTCTCTGTCCCCCATCCAACCCTCTACAACACCTCACACCCTCTCTATGTCCCCATCCAACCCCCTACAACCCTCATACTCTCTCTCTGTCCCCATCCAACCCCCTACAACACCTCATACTCTCTCTTTGTCCCCATCCAACCCCCTACAACACCTCACACCCTCTCTCTGTCCCCATCCAACCCCCTACAACACATCACACCCTCTGTCTGTCCCCATCCAACCCCCTACAACACCTCACACCCTCTCTCTGTCCCCCATCCAGGAGACTACAAAAAAGTTAAATAATCATTCAAACCTCCCTTATTCAACACCTTACATCCTCTCTCTGTCACAATCCAGGAGAATACAAAGACATTGAAAAATCATTCCAACCCCTTACAACACCCCACCCCTTGTCACCATCCAGGATAATACCAAAACCGTGATAACCTACCCCCTTCAACAGTTCACCTTCTCTCCCTGTCTCCATCCAGGAGAATATAAAAACCTTGAAAACCTACCCCTACAAAACCTCACCTCCTTGCCCTGTCCCCATCCAGGAGAATACAAAAACCTTGAAAACCTACCCCCAACAACAGTTCACCTTCTCTCCCTGTCCCCATCCAGGAGAATACAAAAACTTTGAAAACCTACCCCCTACAACAGGTCAACTCCTCTCCCTGTCCCCATCCAGGACAATACAAAAACCTTGAAAACCTACACCCTACAACAGGCACCTCCTCTCCCTGTCCCCATCCAGGTGAATACAAAAACCTTGAAAACCTACCCCCAACAACAGGTCACCTCCTCTCCCTGTCCCCATCCCGGAAAATACCAAAAACCTTGAAAACCTACCCCCCTACAGCAGTTCAACTCCTCCCTGTCCCCATCCAGGAGAATACAAAAACTTTGACAATTCATTCATACCAACACACCATAATGCTTGTCATGTGCTGCAAAAGACTCTTGACAAATTCCAGATGGATTTACCTGTCTTCGTTTGTTCCGCCTATTCTTAGTATTGCCATTCTCTGCTGTAACCTCTGATTTCTCTTTAGAATTAGCTATTATGTCCACTGATTGTTTTTCACTAGCTGTTCTTGATTTATCTACAGGTTTATCCTCATGTTTCATGTAAGTTATATTTTGATTACTATCCTTACCAACATCTGTTTTGCTGGAACTAGAACTACTGCTTTTCCTCACTTTTGATTTAGAATCTGTTCTCACTACACTTGCCCCAGATACTGAGCCATTCATTAATTTTTGTCTCATTTCTTGTTGGCTTTTATCGGAGTCCTTCCGACTTTGATCTGATTCGCTTTCACTGTATAATTCAGACACGATTAACTCGCCCTTTACATCTTTCTTTGATCGTTTTCTTGGGATACTGCTAGGCTTGTTCCCAGATAAATTTAGATCGGGTTTTAGTGGCAGGCCTGGTTTCGATTTATCATTCATGTTTGCATTAGGCACATTTTCGGTTTGTTTAACAGATTCACCTCTGCTAAGTCCAACATTAGATTTTCTCTGTTTTCGATGCATTACTTGTTCTTCAGTTAATGGCAAGGAATCATCACGAGATTCGGTTGCTTCGGTAACATTTACAATTTCCTGTTCTGACAACACAGTTTCCTGTTCTGATAAAACAGTTTCCTGTTCTGACAACACATTTTCTTGTTCTGAAAATACAGTTTCCTGTTCTGACAACACATTTTCCTGTTCCGACAACACATTTTCTTGTTCTGAAAACACAGTCTCTTGTTCCGATAATGGTAGCGAGTCTGCTTGCGACACGTCTTCCGTCAGATCTGGTATATCATCACAACACGTTGCATCTCCTTGTTCCGATTGAACATACGAATCAGCATGCGAGAAATCCTCTGGTGATATTCCGATATCAGTAGCGAAACTGAGTGTAGCTAATGTGTTGTCTTCAAAATTCTCTAAAAAATAGAATTAGGATGATTAAATGAAATACATGTAGGCTACTGTAATTAGTACTACAATGATTTTGCCACGTAGACTACCTAAAAATCTTTTTTTAAATCCCCCATTCGACACTGATAACAAGTTTGCTGCTGGTGCAATTAAAATATCATCTGAAGAAATGAAATACTACATGTAGCTAAAACGATATATTTCTACATCAATGCTAGCATTGCAAGTGTTGACAAACTACCAGAAATTGATAAAAATCCGACAGCTATTTTCTTCTATTGTTTAGTTTGAAAAGAGCACACTAATGACATGTGGCAACATTATGTCATTGTGTTCTTTTTAACGCTAATTCTTTTTAAATGATATAAGGCACAAGGCCAAGCTTGAGCTGAAGTTAAATACAATGTACATACATTAAGGCAATTATCTATAATTTTATCTTTTCTGATTGGAGGGTGTTCAAATGGTGTAAAGTATTGTTACAACAAGGTCAAACAAAGATATTTATTTGTTACCAGTGGAAATGCTACATGACGGGAACCAAACAAAGATATTTGTTTGTTACCAGAGGAAATGCTACATGACTGGAAACCAAACAAAAATATTTGTTTGTTACCAGAGGAAATGCTACATGACGGGAACCAAACAAAGATATTTGTTTGTTACCAGAGGAAATGCTACATGACTGGAAACCAAACAAAAATATTTGTTTGTTACCAGAGGAAATGCTACATGATGGGAACCAAACAAAGATATTTGTATGTTACCATAGCAAATGCTACATGACGGGAACCAAACAAAGATATTTGTATGTTACCAGAGGAAATGCTACATGACGGGAACCAAACAAAGATATTTGTTTGTTACCAGAGGAAATGCTACATGACGGGAACCAAACAAAGATATTTGTATGTTACCAGAGGAAATGCTACATGACGGGAACCAAACAAAGATATTTGTATGTTACCAGATGAAATGCTACATGACGGGAACCAAACAAAGATATGTGTATGTTACCAGAGGAAATGCTACATAACGGGAACCAAACAAAGATATTTGTTTGTTACCAGAGGAAATGCTACATGACGGGAACCAAACAACAATATTTGTTTGTTACCAGAGGAAATGCTACATGACGGGAACCAAACAACAATATTTGTTTGTTACCAGAGGAAATGCTACATGACTGGAAACCAAACAAAAATATTTGTTTGTTACCAGAGGAAATGCTACATGATGGGAACCAAACAAAGATATTTGTATGTTACCAGAGGAAATGCTACATGACGGGAACCAAACAAAGATATTTGTTTGTTACCAGAGGAAATGCTACATGACGGGAACCAAACAAAGATATTTGTATGTTACCAGAGGAAATGCTACATAACGGGAACCAAACAAAGATATTTGTATGTTACCAGAGGAAATGCTACATGACGGGAACCAAACAAAGATATTTGTTTGTTACCAGAGGAAATGCTACATGACGGGAACCAAACAAAGATATTTGTATGTTACCAGAGGAAATGCTACATAACGGGAACCAAACAAAGATATTTGTATGTTACCAGAGGAAATGCTACATGACGGGAACCAAACAAAGATATTTGTTTGTTACCAGAGGAAATGCTACATGACGGGAACCAAACAAAGATATTTGTATGTTACCAGAGGAAATGCTACATAACGGGAACCAAACAAAGATATTTGTATGTTACCAGAGGAAATGCTATATGACGGGAACCAATCTATACATTGCTTCTGATACTGTTTTAATCCTTTGCCTGCTGAGCAAATGAAATCACATTTGCAAACAACATAGATCCAGATCAGCCATGGCGTAAAACAGGATCTATGTCATTTGCTATTCAGCACAAGTGTTTTAGCTCCACTATCCGAATAGCAAACAGTATAGAGCCTGTTTACGCCACGGCTGATCTGCATCTATGATGTTTGCAAAAGTGATTTTATCTGCTGCTAGCATGCAAAGGGTTAATATAATAATTATGTCATCATCAAACTTTTTTTCCTTTCAAATTTCAAATCTATTAACCCATTTGATTCTGGATACCGTTCAAACAGTATTTGCAAAGAACATAGAGCCAGATCAGCCGCCATAGAATGTTCCATCTGATCAGTCTCTATGCTGTTTGCTATTCAGATGATCTTGCTAAGACACTTGGCTATGTAGCAAACAACATAGATCCTGATCAGCATGCAGTGTCACGCTGCAGCTGATCTGGATCTATGTTGTTTGCAAAATCCTTTAAATGTATCCAGAATGAAATGGGTTAATCAGGTGTAAAATGAAAACTGTATACTTTCATAATGATATAATTATTGTATCTGTAAATATACATTAGAAATTAAATACACTTCTATTTTTGCCAGCCTACCATATACATGTGCATGTAAGACATTAAAAAATGTCAATGAATGTTTAACGTTCACACGGAATATACATTGTACATGTACCTGTCCACCTGTCACATCATACATAATACATACGTGTATATATATACATACATGCTACATTCTGATAGATATATATACACATACATGTAGCTACTATAAATAATCCTGTATATATTATTAAAATACAAAATTACAATTGTTATTATGCTAACATAGACACCTACACTTTATGCTAGCATAATGCTCTATATACACACTTTATGCTAGCATAATGCTCTATATACACACGTTTTGCTAGCATAATGCTCTATATACACACTTTATGCTAGCATAATGCTCTATATACACACTTTATGCTAGCATAATGCTCTATATACACACTTTATGCTAGCATAATGCTCTATATACACATGTTATGCTAGCATAATGCTCTATATACACACTTTATGCTAGCATAATGCTCTATATACACACTTTATGCTAGCATAATGCTCTATATACACACTTTATGCTAGCATAATGCTCTATATACACACTTTATGCTAGCATAATGCTCTATATACACACTTTATGCTAGCATAATGCTCTATATACACATGTTATGCTAGCATAATGCTCTATATCATGCATTACATACACACTTTATGCTAGCATAATGCTCTATATCATGCATTACATACACACTTTATGCTAGCATAATGCTCTATATCATGCATTACATACACACTTTATGCTAGCATAATGCTCTATATCATGCATTACATACACACTTTATGCTAGCATAATGCTCTATATCATGCATTACATACACACTTTATGCTAGCATAATGCTCTATATCATGCATTACATACACACTTTATGCTAGCATAATGCTCTATATCATGCATTACATACACACTTTATGCTAGCATAATGCTCTATATCATGCATTACATACACACTTTATGCTAGCTTAATGCTCTATATCATGCATTACATACACACTTTATGCTAGCTTAATGCTCTATATCATGCATTACATACACACTTTATGCTAGCATAATGCTCTATATCATGCATTACATACACACTTTATGCTAGCATAATGCTCTATATCATGCATTACATACACACTTTATGCTAGCATAATGCTCTATATCATGCATTACATAAACACTTTATGCTAGCATAATGCTCTATATCATGCATTACATACACACTTTATGCTAGCATAATGCTCTATATCATGCATTACATACACACTTTATGCTAGCATAATGCTCTATATCATGCATTACATACACACTTTATGCTAGCATAATGCTCTATATCATGCATTACATACACACTTTATGCTAGCATAATGCTCTATATCATGCATTACATACACACTTTATGCTAGCATAATGCTCTATATCATGCATTACATACACACTTTATGCTAGCATAATGCTCTATATCATGCATTACATACACACTTTATGCTAGCATAATGCTCTATATCATGCATTACATACACACTTTATGCTAGCTTAATGCTCTATATCATGCATTACATACACACTTTATGCTAGCTTAATGCTCTATATCATGCATTACATACACACTTTATGCTAGCATAATGCTCTATATCATGCATTACATACACACTTTATGCTAGCATAATGCTCTATATCATGCATTACATACACACTTTATGCTAGCATAATGCTCTATATCATGCATTACATAAACACTTTATGCTAGCATAATGCTCTATATCATGCATTACATAAACACTTTATGCTAGCATAATGCTCTATATCATGCATTACATACACACTTTATGCTAGCATAATGCTCTATATCATGCATTACATACACACTTTATGCTAGCATAATGCTCTATATACACATGTTATGCTAGCATAATGCTCTATATCATGCATTACATACACACTTTATGCTAGCATAATGCTCTATATCATGCATTACATACACACTTTATGCTAGCATAATGCTCTATATCATGCATTACATACACACTTTTTGCTAGCATAATGCTCTATATACACATGTTATGCTAGCATAATGCTCTATATCATGCATTACATACACACTTTATGCTAGCATAATGCTCTATATACACACTTTATGCTAGCATAATGCTCTATATACACATGTTATGCTAGCATAATGCTCTATATCATGCATTACATACACACTTTATGCTAGCATAATGCTCTATATCATGCATTACATACACACTTTATGCTAGCATAATGCTCTATATCATGCATTACATAAACACTTTATGCTAGCATAATGCTCTATATCATGCATTACATAAACACTTTATGCTAGCATAATGCTCTATATCATGCATTACATACACACTTTATGCTAGCATAATGCTCTATATCATGCATTACATACACACTTTATGCTAGCATAATGCTCTATATACACATGTTATGCTAGCATAATGCTCTATATCATGCATTACATACACACTTTATGCTAGCATAATGCTCTATATCATGCATTACATACACACTTTATGCTAGCATAATGCTCTATATCATGCATTACATACACACTTTATGCTAGCATAATGCTCTATATACACATGTTATGCTAGCATAATGCTCTATATCATGCATTACATACACACTTTATGCTAGCATAATGCTCTATATCATGCATTACATACACACTTTATGCTAGCATAATGCTCTATATCATGCATTACATAAACACTTTATGCTAGCATAATGCTCTATATCATGCATTACATACACACTTTATGCTAGCATAATGCTCTATATCATGCATTACATAAACACTTTATGCTAGCATAATGCTCTATATCATGCATTACATACACTTTATGCTAGCATAATGCTCTATATCATGCATTACATACACTTTATGCTAGCATAATGCTCTATATCATGCATTACATACACTTTATGCTAGCTTAATGCTCTATATCATGCATTACATACACACTTTATGCTAGCATAATGCTCTATATCATGCATTACATACACACTTTATGCTAGCATAATGCTCTATAGTATGCATTACATACACACTTTATGCTAGCATAATGCTCTATATCATGCATTACATACACATGTTATGCTAGCATAATGCTCTATATCATGCATTACATACACATGTTATGCTAGCATAAGGATCTATATCATGCATTACATACACATGTTATGCTAGCATAAGGATCTATATCATGCATTACAGAGACACATTATGCTAGCATAAGGATCTATATCATGCATTACATACACACTTTACGCTAGCATAATGCTCTATATCATGCATTACAGAGACACATTATGCTAGCATAATGCTCTATATCATGCATTACAGACACATTATGCTAGCATAATGCTCTATATCATGCATTACAGAGACACATTATGCTAGCATAACGGTTTATATCATGCATTACAGGGACACATTATGCTAGCATAATGGTTTATATCATGCATTACAGGGACACATTATGCTAGCATAACGGTTTATATCATGCATTACAGGGACACATTATGCTAGCATAACGGTTTATATCATGCATTACAGGGACACATTATGCTAGCATAACGGTTTATATCATGCATTACAGGGACACATTATGCTAGCATAACGGTTTATATCATGCATTACAGGGACACATTATGCTAGCATAACGGTTTATACTCTAAGCAATAAATTGATTACTAGTAAGCGGTACAGTATACAGCTAGTAACATATTATATGGTATATTATATAATGTACACTACCATATACACAAATTCTCCAATATTCCTAGATATTAATCCAATCGTATTTAAATCCACATTAGTCTACATGTTTGGTAAAAACTGAAATGAAAATAACTAAGGCCAAATGTAATTTTTAAAAAAATGTTTGTTTCCAATTTCCTAATTTTTGAAATTGAGTAGGTAGGTAGAAAAATAATAAATGTTTCCTATGAAAAAGGTAACATTTTCAAATGAATGCAATCCATACTCGCCTATAAGACGAGCTCTTTACCACCAGATTATGGTCTCAAAGTGGCTTCCCGTCTTATAAGCAAGTGCTAAAAAAATAATCAACCCAACTGCATGCCAAAGCCCACATATTTCAGCAGGGATCATTCTAGAGGGCTATGTGGGCGAAATTGTCGCCCTAGGGACCCTGACTTCGCCCTCTGGGGGCCCCACTTCTCCCTAAAAAAGGTATTTGGTATTTGGTTTTTACGATTTTCAAACAAAATGTTGTCTAGTAAGATACACTGGCCCGTTATAAAGCACTCCTTCTATTCAAATGTTGTATTTAATGGTTGTACTGTGCATTTTAACCCTATTTTGCAGAAGTATATTAAAGAACACCATTTAAGGAAGCAATCGCACGCTTTCTCACTTCTCCTAAAAATTCTGACCTAGAATGAACCCCGTTTCAGGACCAAAATAAGGGGTCGTCTTATATGCGAGATCACCTTATAGGCCAGTATGGACGGTAATAATAAGAAAGAACTGACAGACGGACGGCCCATCAATTACAGCACAAACTAATCCTTAATGAGAAATATGAAACTATATATGCCATAAAATGAAGACTAGTCTAATGACTAGATTTCAATATTGATATGTGTTCTTAACGCTTTGTCTGCTGAGTAAATAAAATCACATTTGCAAACAACATAGATCCAGAGCGTAACGCCGCATCTGATCAGGATCTATGTTGCTTGCTATTCACCCAAGCGCTTTAGCTGCACTATCCGAATAGTAAACAGCATAGAGCCTGATCAGACGGTACAGTCTGTGCAGTCTGATCTGGCTCTATGCTGTTTGCAAAAATGATTTTATCTGCCGCCAGTGTGCAAAGGGTTAAACATACTGAAGAAATGACAGTTCAATAACCAAGATCACATTAACCCTTTCAACATCACAGACCTCAAAATAAGCTTACAAAAAGTGTAGATCCAGATGAGCCAGCTCATGACAAGCCGTCTCATCAGGATCTGCACTTTTTGCCAGTAATATTACTATTTTTAGAAATAAATTACTCATTATGATAAATGAACTGGTCCAAATGTAATTTTCTTATTAATTTATTGGTCTAAAATTATCATGCACCAGTCCATGTCAGTTACTTGGTGTTGAAAGGGTTAAAAAAAATAGTAACCTTTCTCATGCATCGTGTACATTCAATTATGCAAATATGCTAGTTTATGCTAGTACATGTTACAGAATACATGATTTTATACTAAACTTTCATCGGATTAAAACTAGTTCCTACATAACCAAAACGAAACCCATTCTCCGTCATTTCTTCATAGTTGAACACAGAAAAGTTTAAATCAATGACAACCTTACCCATATCCCAACATTTAGTTACGTGTTTTATACATTTTGTTACATGTTTCATACATTTTGTTACATCTTTTATACAATTTGCTAAAGTCCTTTATGCGTTTTCTTCTTCTTCAGTTGGAAAAATAATACTATAATTCATATACAATTTATCCAGATGCTGACTTTAGTAAACTACCATTTAAGTCTTATTATAGTTATTTCTAATTTTGTTAATAAAATCAAATAAAGGGAGGTAATTTGTAAAATGGTAATTTCACAAAAACAGGTTCGTTTCTGGCCATATTTTCCAAATTTTACTTTTTTACCGTAATTATTTATCATTGAAAACAGAAAATACAAGACAATAATCGCAATACTAATAATCCTTACAATATCTCGCAGAACATTCTACGTAAACGCATAATGGGGCTTTAAGTGTTTTATACAAGTTGTCTGTTAATTAACATTTATTCCACCAGGTAAGTACATGCTTGCATACTCAATAATTTGTACGGAGTGCACGACTTGGACGCCGACTTGGACGCCACACCATACATGTTACTTAGTGTTTCCCCTTTCCAGTACAAGTTTTCTACCATTACTGCAAACGAAGACGTCAAGAAAAAATGTAAAAACTCTCCTATCGAGACGAGATGTGGACGAGTCTATAGTCGATTCAATAAATGTATTGCATTAAATATAACATATTTATATATATAAGTACAATGAAAAGGTATGGATATATTTTCAGAAGAGCAAAGATACATGACATATCGTAAGGAATGCTGTTAAAGTGACATTACATCAGTGAAAAAAAAGCAAATCTCTACAGACTGTAATTTCCTATTAATAACTTGGTATAATCCTATTAATAACTTGGTATAATTTTTATTCACATATTTGTAACAGAATTTGAGTATTTCATCTAATAAACATGAGTCACATACGACATTTCTTGTCATAACAAAATAATGTAACTAGGGTCAATATCCACGCGTGTATCCTGAATAACAACATTTGTGGTAAAGATTTACCGTTATATCTCACATTTGTGCCTGTGCATATTTATTTTTAGACTGATTAGATTTAGATTAATTATGTAAAGTACGGTATCACGCATTTAGTATGGACTCTAATAATAAACAAACGTCAATTCAGGAGTGTGGCTAACCGCTATATAAACTCTTACGTTAACAGTTGAAAGCTTGTAGACTGCAAGAACACTGTTTATTGATTGAAAGTTAGTGTTCGAATTATTTCGGAAGAATTTGTAGTAGCAATGCTCTTTATAGGTAAAATATGTATATTTTTGCTATTTGCGATGTAATGTCGCTTTAATAAATATATTAACAGTATGTAGATCTATGCTTAGGAGCATAATGTTCACTGCAAATATTTACATTTATACATCTACATAATTTATATCACACAAGAATGTATGAGAAAATGTTGACCGTATTTTGGTACAGACATAACCCCATTCCTTTAAAATCAACTAAAACTTAACATGAACCACAAACCAACAATTGAATTGCTTTAATAGACAATATGGCATGAAGTCAATTTGTGTTGGTGCCAAATGAAATAATTACACCGATATCACTTAGTTAGTATATTATCAACACAAAACGTTTGTGATATATATTTTCCCTTAACCCATTCAACACCAAGTAACTCACATGGACTGGTCCATGATATTCATAAACCAATAAATGAATCAGAAAATCACATTTGGACAAGTTCATTTATCAAAATGGGTAATTATGTCTAAAAATAGTCATATCACTGGCAAAATGTGCAGATCCCGATGAGACGGCTCGTCACGAGCCGGCTCATCTGGATCTACACTTTTTGTAAGCCTATTTAGAGGTCTGTGGTGTTGAAAGGGTTAATTCTTGCTCGTTAACATAATATATTCACAATCACATGATAAAAATCTTGCTTATGGTACAGTCCCAACAATCTGGGCCCAAGGTTATAAAACCTTTCCTCCAATCTCAAACCCGAACAGACGGATCTGTAGTCCAGTGGTAACACGCTGGACTGGTAATCCAGGGATCGCAGGTTCGATCCCCCGTCTGAACCTAATGAAATTAACAGTCTTTCAGATGGGACTTTAAACCGAGGTCTCGTGTCGGTGCTTTACACCGTGCACGTAAAATAATCAGAGGAGACTCTGGAATGGGTCTCTGTCTGTATCATTGCACTATCCTCCAAAATCTAAAATGACTAATATCTTCAGGAGGCGTCGCTCATATGAGCAACTGGTAGCGACGATAAATAAACGTAAAACACACACAAACCCGATATTCTGAGCTTCGGATTGGTTCAGCTGAGGCTAAATCTCAGAATCCACCAATCAAATCGCTTGAGCTGGAGTTTAAAATATGAGAGTCCAACTACTGTGACAATTACCTCTTAGCATTCTGGGTAAAATAAAGAGGAATCAATAGTTCAAATAAGTGACGACAATCCATTAATGTGTGTTTCTTATTTGCGACTGAAAACTCTTTAAATATGTCGTGGAATTTAATAAGAATTATGTCGTTCGTTAATTTTAAAACTAAAGAAAAGCATCCGATACAAATCTCCTAAATCAGCCCCTGATTATTGCAAAAATAGAATACAAATGAAATATCGGGTAATACATGGAAACATTAATCTTTCAAATTTATGAAACACATAAATTTGCCAGTGTTTCATAAATTTGTCAAGGAAATAATTATATGCAACTGCTTACAAAATGAACCCTCAACAACCCCAAGTACATAGAGTTTGACCTCAAATTGGCTACAATTGACCCAAAACATCATTTAAATAATTGGGATGTTGGGACCCATGCCAAATTTGTAGCTAATACCAATCGGCTGGTACTTCTGTTCATTATTAAGTGTGATTCAAATTGTTTTCTCAGTGCAAAAAAAGAAATTTATTATCTATATTAGTGTGATATGGGCCAGAGGTCATTGTGGCCGCGTGGTTAATGTCGTTGACTCCAAATGACTTGTCCCTCACCCGCTGTAGGTTCGAATCCCACTGGAGGTGTCGAATTCTTTAAAGTGAGAAGCTATCTAGCTGGCTTGCAGTAGGTCAGTGGTTCTACCCGGGTGCCTGTCTAAGCCTGAAATATTGTTTGTCGGGGCACCCGGGTCTTCCTCCACCAGTATTAGCTGGAGAGTCGTCATAGGACTTAAGCTATTGGTGCGCCCGTAAACCCCCAAAACAAACAACGTGATAGGGGTCATCAAAATCAATGTACTTGTTTCAGGGGTTGTTAAGGGGTCAAATTTGGAAAGCTACATACATGACTGACAGTGTGTCAATTCTTTCTAAAATCATACATGAACTATCCTATATTAATTACTGGAAGTATTTTACCAACATGCAATAAGATCGCATTGTTTACCTTCCTGAGGTAGACCAAATCCCACAACTGCCGCAATACCGCAGCATACTTCCTGTGACGACTGGCCACACAACTGTTCCTCACACTGTATTATTGTAGACTCGAGATCCGGGCGACTGTTGGCATCATCTGCTGTCATATGACCCAACAACTCTCGTAACTCGGGCGACACACCCTCTTGTGAATGATCACCATTGTATTCTGCCGCATAGAGTAATGTCATGCCCAAGGAAAACAGATGTGCCTGGAAGTAGATTGGATAGTGTAATGTGAAGGAAAACAGATTTGCCTGGAAGTAGATTGTATAGAGTAATATCAAGGAAACCAAATATGTTAGAAGTAGATTGCATAGAGTAATATCAAAGAAAACAGATTGCCTGGAAGTAGATTGCATAGAGTAATGTGAAGGAAAACAGATGTGCCTGGAAGTAGATTGCATAGTGTAATACCAAAGAAAACAGATTGCCTGGAAGTAGATTGCATAGTGTAATATCAAAGAAAACAGATTGCCTGGAAGTAGATTGCATAGAGTAATATCAAAGAAAACAGATTGTCTGGAAGTAGATTGTATAGTGTAATATCAAAGAAAACAGATTGCCTGGAAGTAGATTGCATAGAGTAATATCAAAGAAAACAGATGTACCTGGAAGTAGATTGTATAGTGTAATATCAAGAAACAGATTGTCTGGAAGTAGATTGTATAGTGTAATATCAAAGAAACAGATGTCTGGAAGTAGATTGTATAGTGTAATATCAAAGAAAACAGATGTCTGGAAGTAGATTGCATAGTGTAATATCAAAGACAACAGATTGCCTGGAAGTAGATTGATAGTGTAATATCAAGAAACATATTCCTGGAAGTAGATTGTATAGTGTAATATCAAAGAAAACAGATGTACCTGGAAGTAGATTGTATAGTGTAATATCAAAGAAAACAGATTGCCTGGAAGTAGATTGTATAGTGTAATATCAAAGAAAACAGATTGTCTGGAAGTAGATTGTATAGTGTAATATCAAAGAAAACAGATTGCCTGGAAGTAGATTGCATAGTGTAATATCAAAGAAAACAGATTGCCTGGAAGTAGATTGTATAGTGTAATATCAAAGAAAACAGATGTGCCTGGAAGTAGATTGTATAGTGTAATATCAAAGAAAAGATGCCTGGAAGTAGATTGTATAGTGTAATATCAAAGAAAACAGATGTGCCTGGAAGTAGATTGCATAGTGTAATATCAAAGAAAACAGATTGCCTGGAAGTAGATTGTATAGTGTAATATCAAAGAAAACAGATGTGTCTGGAAGTAGATTGTATAGTGTAATGTGAAGGAAAACAGATTGCCTGGAAGTAGATTGCATAGTGTAATATCAAAGAAAACAGATGTGTCTGGAAGTAGATTGTATAGTGTAATATCAAAGAAAACAGATGTGTCTGGAAGTAGATTGTATAGTGTAATGTGAAGGAAAACAGATTGCCTGGAAGTAGATTGTATAGTGTAATGTGAAGGAAAACAGATTGCCTGGAAGTAGATTGTATAGTGTAATATCAAAGAAAACAGATGTGTCTGGAAGTAGATTGTATAGTGTAATATCAAAGAAAACAGATGTGTCTGGAAGTAGATTGTATAGTGTAATATCAAAGAAAACAGATGGTCTGGAAGTAGATTGTATAGTGTAATATCAAAGAAAACAGATTGCCTGGAAGTAGATTGCATAGAGTAATATCAAAGAAAACAGATTGTCTGGAAGTAGATTGTATAGTGTAATATCAAAGAAAACAGATTGCCTGGAAGTAGATTGTATAGTGTAATATCAAAGAAAACAGATGTACCTGGAAGTAGATTGTATAGTGCAATATCAAGGAAAACAGATTGCCTGGAAGTAGATTGCATAGTGTAATATCAAAGAAAACAGATTGTCTGGAAGTAGATTGTATAGTATAATATCAAAGAAAACAGGTTGTCTGGAAGTAGATTGCATAGTGTAATATCAAAGAAAACAGATTGCCTGGAAGTAGATTGTATAGAGTAATATCAAGGAAAACAGATTGCCTGGAAATAGATTGTATAGTTAATATCAAAGAAAACAGATTGCCTGGAAGTAGATTGTATAGTGTAATGTGAAGGAAAACAGATTGCCTGGAAGTAGATTGTATAGTTAATATCAAAGAAAACAGATTGCCTGGAAGTAGATTGTATAGTGTAATATCAAAGAAAACAGATTGCCTGGAAGTAGATTGCATAGTGTAATATCAAAGAAAACAGATTGCCTGGAAGTAGATTGCAAAGTGTAATATCAAAGACAACAGATTGCCTGGAAGTAGATTGTATAGTGTAATATCAAAGAAAACAGATGTACCTGGAAGTAGATTGCATAGTGTAATATCAAAGAAAACAGATGTACTTGGAAGTAGATTGTATAGTGTAATATCAAAGAAAACAGATGTACCTGGAAGTAGATTGTATAGTGTAAGTTCATGCCCCAGGAAAACATGCCAAAACTGATGAAAATTAATAGCATGTGGTGTAAAGGAAACATTGATGAAAACAGAGGAAACCAATTAGAAGAACCTATCCTCCTTAACGAGTATTTAGTTTAAACAATATTTTATTTCCATGAATATACATAGTATAATGATCACAATAAGAAAATACACATAGGATTGAGGAGAACGCAACTTGCTTATATGGCTACCTCTTTCCTAACAAGTATTTAGGGGGAGTAACTCTCAATGAATACTCTATAAATTAAAATTGAGTTTGAGCCTCGCTGTAGCCATTAAGATTGTGCCGTTAATGCAATTAAATTCCATGTTACCTCTTCTCTCTCCCTCGTGGCGATGTATTCCATCAGGAATGAGGTCTCGAGAGCGATTAGTATTAGTTGTAAGAACTTGTTTTGCAATCGAGCTAAAATAAATTTGTATAAACTAAATCACATATGGCCATGTAAGAATACGCAAAGCGTCCTAATTGTAAGATACTAGCATATATTAGTACTACCAGAACTATTCATAGCTAATGTGTAAAGTTAATTGTCACGCATTGGGTCAATTATAACTTTTCTTTTAAATTGTTTCAATACAGCCATTGTGCATAATTATGTGGTAGTTATCATGTTACAATGCTGAGATCACAAAACTAACTGTTACAGTATGGATATGCATGAAGACCGTAATAACCTCAGTGCCAAGTAGGGCGTTCCTTTAATCGCTGCCAAGTAGGGCGTTCCTTTAATCGCAACAATTTCGGTTTTATGCCTATATATATTAACTATGTCAACACTACAGGCCTCTAAATAGACTTATAAAAAGTGTAGATCCAGATGAGCCGGCTCGTGACACCCCGTCAATATCAGAGCATTTAGTGCTTGGCCATAGCATAAACAATTTGTATGTATACTGTCAAGCAAATGATAGAATGTTCTTAACAAATTTAAAATTTTGGTTTTGAACCCGAAGCCAAGAATCTGTGCCTTGTCTGTGCTGTATGGTCTCAGGTACTAATTTTGAGAATAATTGTGAAGCCAACACAGGACTCGAACCCATGACTTCTTGCTTACCGAGCATGCCGGGCCGCTTACACATAATCTCCCCAATGGTGACTAAGTCCGTACCCAAACAAGACATTTATATAAATTATAAGAGAATGCAGTCAGTAGCGTGTTAAATGTATTCATAAAATGCCAATGAAAGGGTAATTCTGTTAAATAAATGTTGCAATTTATGGAAATTTGAATGTAAAGATTTATCCACCAATCTGGTTAGCATAGAGAGCGAGTAATTAAATATTGTTATCAGAAGCACAATCAACCGTTTATAGCTTTATTGGCCTTAGTGTAACACTAACAATGCTCAAAATTCATAGCTTTTTCCAAGGTTTATCAAATTCTATTGTTATTTCACACTTAAAACACTCATGTAATGGTATGGAAGTAGAATGGTTATATCAACATTTTATAACATATTTCTGCTTTTATTTATAATATATAATTTATGTGCAAATTATTTCCCAACAAACAAAAGATAAACAATAGAAGATAACATTATGACTGTTATAAATTAATGCTAAGCTAAACATTTGGCTGTCCAATTAGCACAGTGGTTAGCGTGCTCGCTTCTCACCAATGCAATCAGGGTTCGATCCTCAGACCGGGAATAATGTGAGATGGTACGGTGGTCGACAGATCAGACAGGTGGGTTTTCTCCGGGTACTCCGGTTTCCTCCCACATGAATGACCACATATACGCTTTCATCCGCGCCAGCGAGAGTGATTAATATAAGTTGTTAAAACTTGCTTCGCAATCGTTGTAAAATAAATAAAGTTTAAACTTCTAAACTAAACTTGCATGCTCTAATCAAGTAATTGTTATTACGCGCATACCAGGGTCAATCTAGTGGGCAGACGGGCGGACGGACATAGGCTGATCACAGCGGACAGTTGACTAAGTGACGACAACGATGTGATGTGCTTCTATCTTCTTTTACTATACAGCAACTGTTATGCATATGCGTGACTGTTAACGATCACAATACAATTCTTAATATTACAAAATGGCCAAGAAACCCGAATTATATCATGAAATGACACTTAATAAAAACGAACCAATGTTTAAAATGTCGTCTGCTATTTCATACAAACAGGCAAAGATTTACGACTATTTCAGAGTGTTGGAGGCCAAGAATGACATTCTGCTCGGTATTTATACTAACACACAATGTGACGTGTGGGATGTGCAACCTGTGGGTGCACACTGTGGAATTCACACGTCGCAGTGGATGCGTGTGCCCCACACGTTGCATGACGCTGCCCACATGTCGCATTACGTCACACACAAATTTGTAGTACAACAGGTACTCACAACTAAAATAAGACTGTTGCGTCAACTAAGCACTGCATACATTCCAATAACATACATATACTTATAAAAAGCACCCGAAACTTACGTTTAATCAAGTTCGCCCTCTACAAATACCACATACAAGCAATACTCTTTGTTTACAAAAACAGTGTATGGAACACCGATGCGTAGCGTCTAATACACAGTGTGCATTCAAGATGGCGGCATACCTGCTACACAAAATACAGTTGGGGCTAAACAGTAAATTACACCCATTTACATACATCAATCACTTAACAGGAATATTCAGTAACACAGATAGGATTAACTACACCAGAGATGTTCCTAAGCAGAACAATACTTGAGGATTATCATATCAAAACCAGCGAGAATACACGAAACTGGACCTCATGTAACCCAGGCCGTAGATTACAACTGGCGTGATATTCGAGGGCGATCTGTTGTTCTGTTTGTTTCATAGAGCAACGGTCAAATTCCTATAGCGCTGCCAGTAAACATGCATCACCACACTCCATGGAAATGCACCTAGGGTGTTACATTATTGTGCAAACCTCAAAAATCTGAACACCACTTAACCCTTTCCCTCATAAAAGCACCTCTTGACGCCATTACCAATACGACATACATTGACAATGTAGTAGTCAAACCAATGTTCATAAACCCTTTCCCTCATAGAAGCACCTCTTGACGCCATTACCAATACGACATACATTGACAATGTAGCCAAACCAATGTTCATAACCCTTTCCCTCATAAAAGCACCTCTTGACACCATTACCAATACGACATACAATGTAGTAGTCAAACCAATGTTCATAACCCTTTCCCTCATAGAAACACCTCTTGACGCCATTACCAATACGACATACATTGACAATGTAGTAGCCAAACCAATGTTCATAATTAAGGCCAGAATCTCATGTAGTCTCAGTAATATCTATGGAGGTGGGATAGATATGGCGACAACTTATCTACTGCATGATAGCTAAATGGCTGTCGTTTGTATGGAGATATAATAGTATATTAACCTAAATCTCTATGTAGTCCCAGTAATATCTATGGAGGTGGGATAGATATGGCGACTACTTATCCACTTCATGATAGCTAAATGGCTGTCGTTTGTATGGAGATATAATAGTATATTAACCTAAATCTCTATTTAGTCCAGTAATATCTATGTACGTGGGACAGACACGGCGACTACTTATCCACTGCATGATAGCAGTAGTCGTTTGTATGGAGATATAGAGATATAATAGTATATTAACCTAAATCTCTATGAAGGAAAGAGTTAACCCTGTGCATGCTACCCTGTTCATGCCGTCTGATCAGGCTCTATGCTGTTTGCTATTCGGATAGTGGAGCTAAAACACTTGGCTGAATAGCAAACAACATAGATCCTGATCAGACACGGCGCTATGCTGTGGCTGATCTGGATCTATGTTGTTTGCAACAGTGATTTTATTTACTCAGCAAGCAAAGGGTTAAAGAGTGATACCTTGTAAGTATTTCCATTGGTGTTGTACTCTGGAGGCAGGTATATAGGTTCAGGATCTGAAATATAATAAAACTTACTTTTGAGAACAAACACAAAATTACCAGAAACAAAAGAAAAGATGACAAAATTACCATAATCAGTTGAGGGCTAATACAAAATTTATCATTTAACTCTACATAAAATAACCATAGAATATGTCATTCAATTTCATGCTAGAGATGAAAATAAGCACCAAATATGTCATTCAATTTCATGCTAGAGGTGAAAATAAGCACCAAATATGTCATTCAATTTCATGCTAGAGATGAAAATAAGCACCAAATATGTCATTCAATTTCATGCTAGAGGTGAAAATAACCACCAAATATGTCATTCAATTTCATGCTAGAGGTGAAAATAACATTTAAATATGTCATTCAATTTCATGCTAGAGGTGAAAATAAGCACCAAATATGTCATTCAATTTCATGCTAGAGGTGAAAATAACCATCAAATATGTCATTCAATTCCATGCTAGAGGTGAAAATAAGCATCAAATATGTCATTCAATTCCATGCTAGAGGTGAAAATAACCATCAAATATGTCATTCAATTCCATGCTAGAGGTGAAAATAACCATCAAATATGTCATTCAATTTCATGCTAGAGGTGAAAATAACCATCAAATATGTCATTCAATTTCATGCTAGAGGTGAAAATAACCATCAAATATGTCATTCAATTCATGCTAGAGGTGAAAATAACCATCAAATATGTCATTCAATTTCATGCTAGAGGTGAAAATAACCATCAAATATGTCATTCAATTTCATGCTAGAGGTGAAAATAACCATCAAATATGTCATTCAATTTCATGCTAGAGGTGAAAATAACCATCAAATATGTCATTCAATTTCATGCTAGAGGTGAAAATAACCATCAAATATGTCATTCAATTTCATGCTAGAGGTGAAAATAACATTTAAATATGTCATTCAATTTCATGCTAGAGGTGAAAATAAGCATCAAATATGTCATTCAATTTCATGCTAGAGGTGAAAATAACCATCAAATATGTCATTCAATTCCATGCTAGAGGTGAAAATAAGCATCAAATATGTCATTCAATTCCATGCTAGAGGTGAAAATAACCATCAAATATGTCATTCAATTCCATGCTAGAGGTGAAAATAACCATCAAATATGTCATTCAATTTCATGCTAGAGGTGAAAATAACCATCAAATATGTCATTCAATTTCATGCTAGAGGTGAAAATAACCATCAAATATGTCATTCAATTTCATGCTAGAGGTGAAAATAAGCATCAAATATGTCATTCAATTTCATGCTAGAGGTGAAAATAAGCATCAAATATGTCATTCAATTTCATGCTCGCGGTGAAAATAACATTTAACTATGTCGTTCAATTTCATGCTAGCGGTTCACTGATAAATGATTAGATTTCATTGAAAACCATAAAAATAAAACAAAATGCTGTACATTTTAATCACTGTATTAATTAAAACCATCCTTTTCCTATGAGGCAACAACCTTTGCACATGTATTTTATCACAATTAGTTCAATTTTTTGTTAACGGTCATCATTTACAACTACGATAGTATAACTTGAGTTTGACATATAAAAAAAATATATATAATATTATGTTCTAACAAATCTGAATTGATATTTATTGATATGTATTGATTTTATTGAATTCTTTTATGCATTATCTCAATAAGATATTTTATAAATTAACTCAAATTTCTTCAAAATCTCAATTTGCCTCAAATGATATGGATTTTTAAGACAGATTGAGATTTGTAAATCAGCAGAAAATAATAACCTATTGTATTATAATAGAATGCTAACCCTCATTTAAAAGGACATAAAAATCATTGAAATGTACATATACTATACGAAAAATGTTGACAATGTCAGAATTTTTTTTATAAATATTGTAAAGAGATCTGTTAATACACTAGATAAGTATCAACATCTGATATACTGTGTAATTCAATACAAAATAATATATGACAATACTATAGCAGATTTTCAAGGCGCCTTATTTCAGAATATAAGCATACAGTGACACCATAACATTCTACATTACCGTTGGTTGAAAACGTCGCCTGATGCATGCAAGCAAATGTCTTGCCCCAGGCTACCTGATACAACTACCTGTAGTTACTGTGGAAAGTTGATACAACTACACATGAAGAATGATGGAAACTAGAGCTATCATCGAAGGTGATGAATACATCCAGATGCCGCTTTGATATGGGAAAGATAAAATGTCAGGCATTGTAATAGAAACTATGTCGGTGAAACTTACGCTCAGCACGTCGTCGTGATGAAGTACAGTTGATGGTAGTTTTAGGAAAATACGTCCAGTCATTCTTAGAAGATATGGACAAGATACGAAATGTTATGAAAAATAGCAAGCATTCGATAAGAATCCTTCCAGGTGTTACACATGTGTGCATATGAGAAATTATGTGATGGCTGTATGAAATTGAATAGAAGCAAAGTTATGTGATAAAACAGTATTAAAGCCAAAATCTCGGTAATTTATGCAAATTTATTTTAGCTTGATTGGGACCAAGTTTTTACAACATAAGTTTAATCGCTCTCGAGACCTCATTCCTGATGGAATCCATCGCCATGCGGGAATCAAATGAAGATTTAAGGATCTTGCCTCAGGACAACATCACCATGGTTCTTGCGGGTTCCGAACTCACAACCTCTCGATTTAGAGGCGGATACTATATCCATTTGACAACGGAGGTTGAACCTCCATTGATTGATAATATTTTATTGTTGTATGTATATAACAAGTACAAACAAATTACGAATACATACATGTAATTAGCAAATGGGTTGAACTTGAACAATGTACAGTCTCCGTGGCCTAGTGGTTAAGGAGTCCACCTACGGAGCGTGAGGTCGAAGGTTCGAATCTCGTCAGGAGTCCGTTCTGATATGGCCGGTTGGTGAGCCACCAACTAGTTAAATAATGGTTACCGATTGCCTACCAGCCTGGCCTTCAAGCATAGGATTCGGGAAGTACTGATGTTCATAAAAAAAAAGAGGTGTCTCATAAGTCAGAAATGGCTGGCCCTTTAAATAGGGGTGGGGTGACACTATAATAAACAAGCATTTTAATTTTACAGCAATAAAATATCAACAGAGGTTACACAACTGTATGGGGGAAAGGGTTATGGATTGGATTCGGGAAGTAAATGATGCCTAATAAATGAGAAATGGCTGTCGTCAATTTCAGTATGGGTGACACCACAATAAACAAGCATGTTACTGTACTTTACTTATTCATTGACAGGGGATATACCCCCCACCATAACATAATTGATCAACAACTTGTACTTATATATATATACCGCTCCACATACTATAGCCCGGTAATGAAGTTTAATGATATCATAACTAGTGCACTTGAAGACCCTTAAATCTTTGCATGCTGGGTAATATAAAGGCTATACAAATATTTGTTGAAATAATTGTAGCACCTACGACAATTCATTATCTTTTTTGTAAATGAAATATGTCATGGAATTTCTTATTTACAGTGCATGATTATGTAATCATGCAATGGCTTTCGAAAATTCAGCATCATCATCATCAACAACAACAACATCATCATAATCAGTAGCAGCAGCAGCATCATCAACAACAACAACATCATCATCATCAACAACAACATCATCATAATCAGTAGCAGCAGCAGCATCATCAACAACAACAACATCATCATCATCATCATCAACAACAACATCATCATAATCAGTAGCAGCAGCATCATCATCATCAACACTCTTTCATCATATCATCATCTCATCATCATAATCATATCTCATCCCACCAATCACCAATTTTTTTTTTTTTTTTTTTTCATAATCATCATCATCATCATCAACAACAACATCATCATAATCAGTAACATCAGCAGCATCATCAACAACAACAACATCATCATCATCATCAACAACATCATCATAATCAGTAGCAGCATCATCAACATCAACAACAACAACAACAACATCATCATAATCAGTAGCAGCAGCAACATCATCAACAACATCATCATCAGCAGCAGCAGCAGCAACAGCATCAGAATCAGCATCATCAATGTTCTAATAAGACGTAACTGAGACGTTGTAGCATTTTTGTGTACGTCTAGTGGAGTATATCGCAAAAGAGTACAAAAACCTGAACTAAAAATGGATCAGTGTTGAAGAATTGTCGATTAGCGCAGTGGTCAGCAGACTCGCTTCTCACCAATGCAACCTGGGTTCGAACCTTGGACCGGGAAGTATGTGAGATGGTACAGTGTGCACCATTGGATAGGTGGGTTTTCTCCGGGTATTCCAGTTTTCTCCCATATGAATGACCACACGTACGCTTTCATCGCCTCCAAAGAGAGTAACTAAGTTGTTAAAGCTTACTTCACAATCGTTATAAAATCGTTATAAAATAAATAAAGTTGTAGTTTTTATGCTTTCCAATGAACTATAGAAATACATATGTAAAATAGTTAGCGGATATTTGTTTGTTTCAGTGTATGATCGAATTATATTTCACCGAATGACCATTGAAAGCATTATTATTAAGAGTGGCGTTTTTCAGTAATTCAGTAAAGGGTATATAAACAACCCTTCTGGGGCCTAATTAATCCCTCCTGAAAATAAGGTTCAATCCCATAATCCTTTGTAAATATTCGCTGCCCTGATTGTACATTCATTGATATGATTTATTCCGTTATCTAATCACTATATTAGATTAGCAAGTCAATAATCAATCACTACCTATGCTCAGGCTTCCTTTGAAATTTGCTGTGCAAGACATACCGATACTTCTATACTTCGGTAAACATCTGACAGAGCAGGTTTAAAGAAGTTTTCTCACATATATTTGTCTCCGTGGCATAGTGGTTAAGGAGTCCACAGGAGGTCGTAGGTTCGAACCTCGTCAGGGATTCATTCTTATATGGCCGGTTGGTGAACCGCCAGCTAAATAATGGTTACCGATCAGCCTGGCCTACAAGGATACGATTCGGGAAGTAATTCACCAACAACACCATATATAATTATAGAGTTATTATCTCCCTTTATTAACATGTTTATTATTACCCTGTACTATTGCATCATACTATTGCATCTCTACATTTTATTCATTTACTACTATTAACCTATAATCCACAGATCCAAATTGATGCAACCACCTTTAATCCATAAGTAATCCACCTTTAATCCAGCTGTAATCCAGCTGTGATCCACCTTTAATCCAGCTGTAATCCAGCTTAGACTATCATACAGACTGTATAAATCCCATATGGATTCAAAGTCGTGATAGCGGAGTGGTAGTGTGTTCCCTTCAGGTGTGCAAGGCCCGGGGATCAGACCCGGCTGTAGCCATTACAATTGTACCCCATGGTGGTGCTGTCTTTAGGTTAGACTCTTAAACTCTTTCACCGCCAATGTCGCATAAAAGCGACTTTGCAAATAGCAGAGAACCCGATTGTTCCGTCTGATCAGGCTGTATGCTGATTGCTCTTCATACAATGAGGCTGAAGCACATGTCCGAATAGCAAAAAACATAGATCCTGATCTTGATCTATGTTGTTTGCACATGCTCTGAATTTATTCGGCGCTGAAAGAGTTGTGCCCCATGGTGCTGCTGTCTTTAGGCTAGACTCCTTCATCCACTTTGTCTCTACTCTCTCCCTCATGGCGATTGATTCCACCAGGAATAAGGTCTCAAGAGCTACCGTAATAAACTAATATCATAAGAACTTGTTTCGCAATCGAGCTAAAATAATATATTTCATGGGCTTGGAGCGCATGTCTTGTCATTGCATAAAGATCCATTCACCCGACAGCAGAGATCGAACCTTCCAGCCTTTATGAGGTGTAGGAAGACTCCATATGCCCCTTTGTGCATTGTGTCAGGCACTGGCAAACCCCTGGATAGCACCAACCTTCAATCAAGCCGGTGTGTGGGATTTTACACTGTTAAGGCAGGGGCAAGAGGTTTCTTTGGTAGAAGAATCCAGATGCCTCTCCTAACATGATTTCAGCCACTGGCAGCCACACTGATAGAACGGCCAACCTTTCTTAACCCGTTCCTTCATAGAGATTTAGGTTAATATACTATTATATCTCCCTACAAACGACAGCCATTTAGCTATCATGCAGTGGATAAGTAGTCACCATATCTATCCCACCTCCATAGATATTACTGGACTACATGAGATTCTGGCCTTTATTATGAACATTGGTTTGGCTACTACATTGTCAATGTATGTCGTACTGGTAAAGGCGTCGAAAGGTGCTTCTATGAGGGAAAGGGTTTAGCCAGCTGCATAGCTTACAATCATAATACAAATAAAAGAATTTGACAATGCTGGTGAGATTTGACAGGTGGGTTTTCACCAGATACTCTGGTTTCCACCCACACAAATGACCACATTTATCCTTTCATCCAAACGAGAGCGATGTATATAAGTTGTCTATAATAAACGTAACTGCTAATTTCTCAGAAAAGGTAAAGATTATATACCATTATGGTTGGTGCTGCTACTAACGCTTCCTAGCACTTATTGTGTGTGTTTTACGTTTATTTATCGTCGCTACCGGTTGCCCATATGAGCGACGCCTCCTGAAGAGATTAGTCATTTTAGATTTTTGGAGGATAGTGCAATGATACAGACAGAGACCCATTACAGAGTCTCCTCTGGTTCTTTTACGTGCACGGTGTAAAGCACCGACACGAGACCTAGGATTAACGTCCCATCTGAAAGACTGTTAATTTTATTAGGGTCAGACAGGGGATCGAACCTGCGATCCCTGGATTACCAGTCCAGCGTTTTACCACTGGGCTACAGATCCGTCTGTACTTATTGTGCATAATTGAAAACCTTATATACTGATCAATAACCTATATGCATGACACCATACCTTCATAATATATATATTTGCTGGAACAGAATGCTGTTTGAATGATTAGTCCTGGATGTAGAATTGGTTATGCATACATTTCCTGGAACAGAATGCTGTTTGAATGGTTTGTCCTGGATGTAGAATTGGTTATGCATATATTTCCTGGAACAGAATGCTGTTTGAATGATTAGTCCTGGATGTAGAATTGGTTATGCATATATTTCCTGGAACAGAATGCTGTTTGAATGATTAGTCCTGGATGTACAATTGGTTATGCATATATTTCCTGGAACAGAATGCTGTTTGAATGGTTTGTCCTGGATGTAGAATTGGTTACCGGTATGCATATATTTGCTGGAACAGAATGCTGTTTGAATGATTAGTCCTGGATGTAGAATTGGTTATGCATATATTTCCTGGAACAGAATGCTGTTTGAATGGTTTTTCCTGGATGTACAATTGGTTCTGTGTGTGTGTTTTACGTTTATTTATCGTCGCTACCGGTTGCCCATATGAGCGACACCTCCTGAAGAGATTAGTCATTATAGATTTTTGGAGGATAGTGCAATGATACAGACAGAGACCCATTCCAGAGTCTCCTCTCGTTCTTTTAGGTGCACGGTGTAAAGCACCGACACGAGACCTCGATTTAAAGTCCCTATCTGAAAGACTGTTAATTTTATTAGGGTCAGATGAGGGATCGAACCTGTACAACTTCAAGTACATAATAATGGAAGCAGTATTTATTGAATTCTATGTCAAATAATACCGAAATATATCAATTGGCTGTCCGATTAGTGTAGTGGTTAGCAAGCTCGCTTCTCACAAATGCGACCCAGGTCAGATCCTCAGACAAAGTAAATTGTGGGATGGTTTGTAGTCTCCAGATCTCACAGGTTAGCTTTTCCAGGAACTCCGGTTTACTCCCACATGAATGACTACATATAAATATAAAGCCGCAACAATGAGAGTGATTACTATAAGTTGTTAAAGCTTGTTTGCGCAATTGTTGCAAAATAAATAAAGCTTATTAAAACATGTCAAATAGAATTGTGCTCTTTTTGCGGGAGATAGAAAAGCGATTCAAACATCACTAATTATAATCTTCTATCATATTTATATTGTTATCGGATTAAAGAATTTTTCTGAAAGAGTTCAATAGAAAAGCCAAGGATCTGTTTACAGGAGAAATATTGGATTAACCTAAATGTAAATAAGTTCCATACAGTTGGGCGAATACGACTCTTTGAATAATTAACATTGTAATAGGAATACACTCGTATGTTTCACGGAAAGCTTTAAAGCTTCAATGAGGGATTGTTGAAGCTTTATCGAACAATTAAATGCGGAGAGACAATGACGAAAGGTCGGTGTTCGATCAATGGCCATTTCTTATGAGTGTGTGCTTTTCAGTGTCTATATATATGCGCGCATGGGCCTGACGCAATGGGGCATTTGGCGGGGGAAATAAATGTTGCGATTTAGTGTTTGTTTGATTTTTGGGGTTTAACCCTTTCAACACCGCAGACCTCTAAATAGGCTTACAAAAAGTGTAGATCCAGATGAGCCGGCTCATAACGAGCCGTCTCATCAGGATCTACACTTTTTGCCAGTAATATTACTATTTTTAGACAAAATTACCCATATTGATAAATGAACTGGTCCAAATGTAATTTTCTTATTAATTTATTGGTCTAATAATATCAAGGAACAGTCCATGTCAGTTACTTGGTGTTGAATGGGTTAAAGTTACACTAACAACTTAACTTATGTCATATGGTGACTCTCCAGCTGTTATCGGCTAAGAACTGTCACCAGGGTAGAACCACAAACCTTTTGCAAGCCAGCTGGATAGTTTCCTAATATGAAAGAGTTTGTCACCCCCCCCCCCCCTCCAGTGTATTTAGAATATTCTTAGTATAATTGTTTTAAAGAGGAATTTGGAATTTTGTAACAAGTACTTTAAGTTCATTGGAAATGCTTAGTTTATACAAACACAAATTTATTTTAGCTTGATTGCGAAACAAGTTATTTCAACTTATATAAATCACTCTCGAGACCTCATTCCTGATGGAAGCCACCGAGGGAGAGAGAAGAGGCAATGTGGAATTTAAATGCTTTGCCTAAGGGCACAATCGTAACGGCTCCAGTGGGGCTCGAACTCCGGACCTTTTGCACTTGAAGCGAACGCGCATCCACTGCGCTATCACGACTTCCACATTGGAAATGTCGCAGATATCAATTATTACGTGTTCTACCTTTAACTCTTTACACGCTAGCAGTGAAAATAACAATTAAATATGTCATTCAATTTCATTAGAATTGTGTCATAATGACTATTTATAGCATTCATTTTACCCAGTATGCAAAGAGTTAATATCTGCCCATAATGACACAATTGTAATGGGTTTCTGTGACATATTACCAGAGTTTTTTACGTTACAAATAAGCAAAACACTTTGTCGTCTGCTTTGTGTGTGTGTTTTACGTTTATTTATCGTCGCTACCGGTTGCCCATATGAACGACGCCTCCTGAAGAGATTAGTCATTTTAGAATTTTGGAGGATAGTGCAATGATACAGACAGAGACCAATTCCAGAGTCTCCTCTGGTTCTTTTACGTGCAGTGTAAAGCACTGACACGAGACCTCGGTTTAACGTCCCATCTGAAAAACTGTTAATTTTATTAGGGTCAGACAAGGACGGGGGATCGAACCTGCGATCCCTAGATTACCAGTCCAGCGTGTTACCACTGGACTACAGATCCGTCTGCTAGAATTATTTGAACTATTTATAGCCTTTCTTTTACCCAGCATGCAAGGAATTAAAACAAGTGAAAGTATACTACCGGTATTTAGCTTAATCATTTGTAAAATATTATATTTATGTTATATTTCGGGTTTTACGCCTGCATCAGCACCATTTTGGGCTATATCGCCGGCGGGCAGTTTACCTAACAACACCTTTCCTGGGCAGGCTCCAGCGGTTAACCAGTACTTGGGTGCACTAACCTCCGTAAGAAAGTGCCAACTTTTTCATATAAATGAGACATGGCCTGAGCGGGGCTCGAACCCGTGACCATCAGTGATGATAGGTTACAGTGGTATACAAGTCAGCGACCTTAACCACTCGACCACGGAGGCGGACTTGTGAAGTATTTGAGTTGTGAACTTTCATTTTCCCATTTTCCTATTCTTGGTCGTAGTTGTTGTTGAGTTAGATTTTACGGCCCATCAACACTGTTCAGATTATACGGAGCCAAATAAGAACTATATATTTCGGTTTTGCATTAAATTTTATTTGATACAGATATTCAGCTGTACTTACAAGCCATTTGTCTAAACACGTTCTGCAGACGGTCACTTAGTTAGATGCTTACAACAGGTCAGTCCGTCTGCCTGTACAGTCTTAGTCTAAAAACGTGTCATGTAAACAAACTACAAAGGGAGATTACCCACACATATCTTTAAGTCTAATTACGATAGAAAGTGAAATGACAAATGAACCACAAGATAGATCCCGGACTAATGCTTGTAATGTTAGAACATACGTAATCCTGGGGTTATTATACCATATTGTACAGATATTGCCACATTGGTCAACACAATTACAGCCAAATCTGTCCGTCTAATATGCACAATTGTATATTACTCTATTATCAGACTATAATCTCCATAAGCTGAGAAAATACTATGGAGAAATACAATGCTAGCCCAGGATTACTGGACAAGTGCTTGGCACATGTCTAAATCTGTAAAACTTAAAAATAAAGTGGTTTTGTATCAAACTGCTGTTGGTCTAGTTTAGACTTAAAGTCCCATAATTGCTGTTGGTCTAGTTTAGATTTAAAGTCCCATTAACTGCTGTTGGTCTAATTTAGACTTAAAGTCCCATCAACTGCTGTTGGTCTAGTTTAGACATAAAGTCCCAACAACTGCTGTTGGTCTAGTTTAGACTTAAAGTCCCAGTAACTGATGTTGATCTAGTTTAGACTTAAAGTCCCATAAACTGTTGTTGATCTAGTTTACATTTAAAGTCCCAAAAGGTCCAACAACATAATTTTGTCAGTGAGTCTTGATCGGAAACATAGCCGAATGCAGATCTCGCAAAAAGTAAACAATGGGTCGTAACTTTACTGGCAGTAAGGTTAACATTCGAAAATTTCTAAAAACTTGACTAGCCATAAAGAATTTCTTACTGAACTTACTGTATTACTCGTATTACTCATCCGGACTATTATTAGGGCTTTAAGAAATAACAAATTATTAAGCATCGCCTATTCCCGCTGCTTTATGTTTTCACAAAATTCTGTTACATCAAATTCTTAATAAGTGACATCATTTTTAATTAGTGTACAGTCAAACCTGTCTTAAGCAACAAGCCAATGGAATCACAGAAAGTGACTGATTAGCACAGATGGCTGCTTAATAGAGGTCAAATGTATAATAAAACAACATATTGGGAAACTGGCTGCTTAATACAGGTTGGCTCCTTAATATAGGTGACCACTAACACAGGTTTGACTGTGTATATATATATACTTCAACTAATTCCGGCTTTAAAGCTCAGCCGTCAAATGATGTCACAGATTAGCTAATTCCGGCTTTAAAGCTCAGCCGTCAAATGATGTCACAGATTAGCTGAGTCACTGATCGAGAGCTGGTTAGCGGCGCCTATCGCTATCTCACCTGCTCCCCGAGAGCAGCGTACTGTACTGAATCTTGAATTCCAAGGACAGTTTTATACTGTATCATGTCATTGGCTTAACTGCGGAGGCCTACTGAACTATTTCCAAAATAATCCAATGAAAAATGAGTTTATGAAAGAATGCGGGCAAGTTTCAAACAATTTCCTGATTGTTGCTACAACGACGCTGGACAGTGATGTATAGATACATTGCATGATGACATATCACGATCAGACAGTGATAAAAGTAACCTTCAATGGTTTAACTTCAACAATCTGTCAAACGATCTGGAGTATTTGTTAGCAAATGAAAGCAAAGAAAATGAAGAAGCCAATATTTGACTCAACCAGTGGACATTGAATGATAGGAGAAACCAAGTTGAAAAAGGACTTTGCTGTTGAACGACCTCCATACAATGTAGGTCTGACTCAAAACTTCTGCAGGCCATCGTATAGGCCTAACTCAAACCTCCTGCAGACCATCTTATAGGCCTGACTCAAACCTCCTGCAGGCCATCTTATAGGCCTAACTCAAACCTTCTGCAGACCATCTTATAGGCCTGACTCAAACCTCCTGCAGGCCATCTTATAGGCCTGATTCAAACCTCCTGCAGACCATCTTATAGGCCTGACTCAAACCTCCTGCAGACCATCTTATAGGCCTGACTCAAACCTCCTGCAGACCATCTTATAGGCCTAACTCAAACATCCTGCAGGCCATCTTATAGGCCTGACTCAAACATCCTGCAGACCATCGTATAGGTCTGACTCAAACATCCTGCAGGCCATCTTATAGGCCTGACTCAAACCTCCTGCAGACCATTGTATAGGTCTGACTCAAACATCCTGCAGGCCATCTTATAGGCCTGACTCAAACCTCCTGCAGACCATCTTATAGGTCTGACTCAAACATCCTGCAGGCCATCTTATAGGCCTGACTCAAACATCCTGCAGACCATCGTATAGGCCTAACTCAAACCTTCTGCAGACCATCTTATAGGCCTGACTCAAACCTCCTGCAGGCCATCTTATAGGCCTAACTCAAACCTCCTGCAGACCATCTTATAGGCCTGACTCAAACCTCCTGTAGACCATCTTATAGGCCTGACTCAAACCTCCTGTAGACCTTTGGTGTTTGTGATCTTATAGGCCTGACTCAAACCTCATGTAGTCCATCTTATAGGCCTGACTCAAACCTCCTGTAGACCATCTTATAGGCCTGACTCAAACCTCCTGTAGACCATCTTATAGGCCTGACTCAAACCTCCTGTAGACCATCTTATAGGCCTGACTCAAACCTCCTGTAGACCATCTTATAGGCCTGACTCAAACCTCCTGTAGACCATCTTATAGGCCTGACTCAAACCTCCTGTAGTCCATCTTATAGGCCTGACTCAAACCTCCTGTAGACCATCTTATAGGCCTGACTCAAACCTCCTGTAGACCATCTTATAGGCCTGACTCAAACCTCCTGTAGTCCATCTTATAGGCCTGACTCAAAACTAGTTTAATGCAACAGTTGAGGAAATGAAGGCCTACGTAGTAATTTAATGCAACAGTTGAGGAAATGAAGACATACATAGTAATTTAATGCAACAGTTGAGGAAATGAACACCTACATAGTAATTTAATGCAACAGTTGAGGAAATGAACACCTACATGGTAATTTAATGCAACAGTTGAGGAAATGAAGACATACATAGTAATTTAATGCAACAGTTGAGGAAATGAACACCTAAATAGTAATTTAATGCAACAGTTGAGGAAATGAAGACATACGTAGTAATTTAATGCAACAGTTGAGGAAATGAACACCTACATAGTAATTTAATGCAACAGTTGAGGAAATGAACACCTACATAGTAATTTAATGCAACAGTTGAGGAAATGAAGACATACGTAGTAATTTAATGCAACAGTTGAGGAAATGAACACCTACATAGTAATTTAATGCAACAGTTGAGGAAATGAACACCTACATGGTAATTTATTGCAACAGTTGAGGAAATGAAGACATACGTAGTAATTTAATGCAACAGTTGAGGAAATGAACATCTACATAGTAATTTAATGCAACAGTTGAGGAAATGAAGACATACGTAGTAATTTAATGCAACAGTTGAGGAAATGAACACCTACATAGTAATTTAATGCAACAGTTGAGGAAATGAACACCTACATAGTAATTTAATGCAACAGTTGAGGAAATGCAGACCTACATAGTGTATGATTGTGTCTACATGTCCGTACTGTAGCTTCTTTTTTCTTTTCTTTTAAACTTTATTTATTTTACAACGATTGCGAAGCAAGTTTTAACAACTTATATTACTCTCATTGGCGTGGATGAAAGCGTATAATTATGTGGTCTTTAATGTGGGAGGAAACCGGAGTACCCGGAGAAAACCACCTGTCCGATCTGCAGCTTCTTGTCTCAGAATGTCCTAAATGTCCGGAATCTGACCCAACTTCTTTTATTCAAGCAAAATACATGGGGGGGGTACGTTTATTTAATGTACAATTCATTAGTATTGTACCATTTACAGAACTTTTGAATGAAGCCGATCATTCACTAGTATTACTGGCTGTGTAAATTAATTAGTAAACGTGTAAATCCATAAATATCTCAATATAGAATTATTTACTTTTGTGTTGTAAGTATTTTGTAATTATAGTGTGCGAAATGTTGTGGAATTTATTCATTAGATTTACAAAGTTAAAATGGATAAAATATTAATTCTTTTGTTGTTAAGTCATATTTTCATAATCGTCACGTTCTGCCCTGTTTTGCACGTTTGTATTTGCTGATTATATTATAAAATGTGGGAGCTTGTAAAACGTAAAAACGAATGAACAAACGAGAAATACCGGTAAGCGAAAAAAACAAATTCTCAATCAGACAAAAAACAGCAAAGATACACACACTCAAAGTTATTCAATTTTGAAACAATTTTAAGTGAAACATTATGATCATTAACCCTTTCAACACCACATACCCCTAAATAGGCTTACAAAAAATGTAGATCCAGATGAGCCAGCTCATCACGAGCCATCTCATCAGGATCTGCACTTTTTGCCAGTAATATTACTATTTTTAGACAAAATTACCCATTTTGATAAATAAACTGGTCCAAATGTAATTTTCTTATTAATTTATTGGTCTAATAATATCATGCACCAGTTCATGTCAGTTACTTGGTATTGAATGGGTTAATCAATATGTATATATCGCTCCAGTACTTATCTACTGATATATGTTAAAAGTAGTTGCATAAGTATTGTGGCCTAAGAGAGCTTATCAGTAAATCACCACATGGGCCGAACAAGATAAACTTTGAGAAAAAATGGTATTTTATGGGAATGGCAAAAGAATGAGAGACATGGGTCAGTTACTGCCCCTGAATACTCCCTAAAAGTAAATAGGTCCTATTGGTTATGTTATGTTATATTTCGGGTTTTACGCCTGCATCAGCACCATTTTGGGCTATATCGCCGGTGGGCAGTTTACCTAACAACACCTTTCCTGGGCAGGCTCCAACGGTTAACCAGTACTTGGGTGCACCAACCTCCGTAAGAAACTGCCAACTTTTTCATATAAATGAGACACGGTCTGAGTGGGGCTCGAACCCGTGACCATCAGTGATGATAGGTTACAGTGGTATACAAGTCAGCGACCTTAACCACTCGACCACGGAGGCGGACTTAGGTCCTATTGGTCCTATTAATTGTTTTCCTCTGTTTTTATCGTTGTTTTCTTTGCACAACATACTAGCAATTTATTCCACTATCGGTTCTTATGATTATTAAATTACTAGATCTCGGCAGATCTCCTACAGTATTATCAATGGGTACTTATTTGTAAAATAATGTTATCAGCTAATTAACACGATTTTTTATAAAATCACATTTATCATACCGCAACATCTGGCAACAGTAAAAACAAAGGATTCCAACTAAAAAGAACTATTTACATTTTGGGATAAATCAGACTTTATCTGCTAAGGGTGGTAATAGACAATTAGAGATGTCTCTCATTCTGAACAAAGTTTGGTATACAATAGTGTTGCTATAGTGTTCATATTTTCGTTTTTTTAAATTTGACCTAGTGGCCTAATTTATTTTATGGAAATGGTCAATTATCAAAACGATGTAAACAAATTCACTAACATATATATCGATTGACCCAATTTAGTCAACAAGAAAATTGCCGGAACAGATGTATTTTCTCCGTATGATGGATGACCTTTGACTTCTCAAGTACAAAGCTGATTAGCTCGACATGCAAATCTTATTATAATACCTGTGATAATAAGGTGAGCAAAATATGCAAAACAACTTACCAACATCTAGGTCCAAGAAGCAGACATTTCCGACCTGGTCAAAGGCGACTGTGTCCGGGGTAACACAGAGCGTTTGAAACATGTCCGGTGAGCTGTTGACAACCTCGAGCACGAGACAGCATTCCCGACACAGTGCCCACAACTCATCCTCTGGCAGACAGGCATCACGTGCAACCAACACGTCTGACAGACTCACTGTCTCATCACCCTGGATGTCGGAAGTATCCATGGCAACTTAGTCCCCTGAAAATAATAATTAAATATAGAATTACATGAACCATACACACGGAATTGGTTCACAAACGTAAAGTGGGAGGGATGTTCAAACGGTTCTGATGAGGGATCTTCTGATGCGGGAGGTTCAAACGGTTCTGATGAGGGATCTTCTGATGCGGGAGGTTCAAACGGTTCTGATGAGGCATCTTCTGATGCGGGATGTTCAAACGGTTCTGATGAGGGATCTTCTGATAAGGGATGGATCATAAATGAATTGAATTGCCGGCTGCTACAATTATTTAAACTATTTATAGCCTTTATTTTACCCAGCATGCTAATTGATATGTCATAGTCATTGGCAAAAAGGGAGATCATTCTGTAATACCTAAATGTTATTGTTACCATATCTGCAATATTTCAAGTTTCATCAGTTTCTAAGTTACAATGTGATGAGATCTACACAGCACATGTTTATATGTTTATCTCTTGTTTATCTCATTAGTTCTGGATCAATGCAAACAGAATTGAGCCCAACTGGCACAGAACTAAGTGCTTGTGTGACCTTGACCGTGAACCGTCTTTGCGCATCATTTTGATATGATTAACATTTGCATGTCATTTTAAAATTTCTATGAACTGGACACGAAAAACAGCCATTTGCAATTTAAATTCTATGTGTGACCTTGAAGTGACATGGCTGAAATGTGTTTCTGCACATCATCTAAATATAGTTGTTATTGTGTGACCTTGACCGTGAACCGTCTTTGCGCATCATTTTGATATGATTAACATTTGCATGTCATTTTAAAATTTCTATGAACTGGAAACGAAAAACAGGCATTTGCAATTTAAATTCTATGTGTGACCTTGACCTTGAAGTGACATGGCTGAAACATGTTTCTGCACATCATCTAAATATAGTTGTTAACATTTGTGCCACGTAATTCTAACATGCCCCATGGTTTCAGTGCAACATCATAGTAAATCCTACCCTAGTCTATTCATAAAGTAAATAAATATGAATTAACCCTTTCATTACAACACAGGCCTCTAAATAGGCTTACAAAAAGTGTAGATCCAGATGAGCCATCTCATCAGGATCTGCACTTTTTGCCAGTAATGTTACTTTTTTTAAACAAAATTACCCATTTTGATAAATCAACTGGTCCAAATATAATTTTCTTATTAATTTATTGGTCTAACAATATCATGGACAAGTCCATGTCAGTTACTTGGTGTTGAATGAGTTAATAATATGTGGAAGTCGTGATAGCGCAGTGGATGCGCGTTCGCTTCAGGTGCGAAATGTCCGGAGTTCGAGCCCCACTGGAGCCGTTATGATTGTGACCTTAGGCAAGGCATTTAAATTCCATGTTGCCTCTTCTCTCTCCCTCGTGGCGATGGATTCCATCAGGAATGAGGTCTCGGGAGTGATTTATATAAGTTGAAATAACTTGTTTCGCAATTGAGCTAAAATAAATTTGTATAAATAATATGTAATTATGTACATTATTATTGCTAGCTAACCGATTACCTTTCAATTCAAAGTGTCATAATTTGATTCCATTTCTCTCGCCTTGGCCATACGTAAATAAACAATAGTGACTCAACACACTCATGTATTATTCATATATTAACCCTTTCAACCCCACAGGCCTTTAAATACGCTTATGAAAAGTGTAGATCCAGATGAGCCGGCTCATGACGAGCCGTCTCATCAGGATCTGCACTTTTTTGCCAGTAATAATTATTACTATTTTTAGATAAAATTACCCATTTTGATAAATGAACTGGTCCAAAGGTAATTTTCTTATTAATTTATTGGTCTGAAAATATCACGCACCAGTCCATGTCAGTTACTTGGGGTTGAATGGGTTAATGTAAATTTGCTAAATCATAATATATGTAGTATAATTATGTCAAATGAACAAATTGCTTTAGGCATGTGAGTTTATCAGTTGACGACATCGACCTAGCTATAAGATATAACGTAAAGATATCGTAAATTACTCTATTCTACTTGGGACTATAAAATTATGATGTTATAATTTAGTTACAGTTTATGCAAATTTATATATACCGTCAAACCTGTGTTAGTGGTCACCTCCATTAAGCAGCCAACCTGTATTAAGCAACCAGTTTCAAGATTCCCTATATGTTGTTTTACTACACATTTGACCTCCATTAAGCAGCCACCTGTGCTATGCAGCCACTTTCTCTGACTCCCTTGGTTGGCTGCTTAACACAGGTTTGACTGTATACAAACAAACCTGTGTTAAGCAGCCATCCAAGGGAATCATTGAAAGTGGCTGCTTAGCACAGGTGGCTGCTTAATAGAGGTCAAGTGAATAACAAAGTAACATATTGGGAATCTGGAAACTGGCTGCTCAATACAGGTTAACTGCTTAATAGAGGTGAACACTAACACAGGTTTGACTGTTTACAAGTTTTACTACATTTTTGTACATTAGTTTCATCATTCTCTCCGCCTCATTCCTGATGAAATTCATCACCCATGTCATTTATATAACATGATTACCTCACCACCGAAGAGTAGAATCTAATAATAAACAATTGTGGCTTCCGTGGTGCGGCTAATTGTTTTTTTAATTTAACCTCGGATTTACTCGCACTTTTGAAAATCTGCAGATAACACTCCTTGCTGAATGAAAATAATTGTTTGGGAAGGATATTTTGTAAAAACAATGTTATTTATACGTTTTGGGATTGGTACATGTAGGATTTTATGCATCTTTGAATGCAGTTTAATCAAAAGTATGTGTTTTTACGGACCATTAACCCTTTCAACACTACGTACCTCTAAATAGGCTTACAACAAGTGTAGATCCAGATGAACAGGCTTATGGCCAGCCATCTCATCAGGATCTGCACTTTTTGCCAGTAATATTAGTATTTTTAGATAAAATTACCCATTTTGATAAAGGAATTGGCCCAAATGTAATTTTCTTATTAATTTATTGGTCTAAAAATATCATGCACCAGTCCATGTCAGTTACTTGGTATTGAATTGGTTAAGCAACTATACTACAAATTCAGTTGAAAAAAATTATATATTTTTTTTTTTCAGAGATAACAATTAAATTCAACTTTATTGGCATAATCAGCAAACAAGTTGCCCATTTACAAACACAAAAAACTATGGCAAAGACAAATACAAATACAAATGGTAATGAATATTAAATATATACATAATGGCATGTATATTTATACATTTTCATACAACATACATTTAAGAAACAATTAAAATGTCCATTTTTCCTTATTAACATACATTCTTTAACTCTTTCTCAACACCAAGTAACTGACATGGACTGGTCCATGATATTCTTAGACCAATAAATGAATAAGAAAATTACATTCGGACCAGTTCATTTATCAAGATGGGTAATTTTGTCTAAAATTAGTAATACTACTTGCAAAAAGTGCAGATCCTGATGAGACGGCTCGTCACGAGCCGGCTCATCCGGATCTACACTTTTTGTAAGCCTATATAGAGGTCTGTGGTGTTGAAAGGGTTAATATATTTAGATACTTTCACTTGCAAATAATAATAATAATTAACCATACAATATAATTATAATGTCATTCAAATCATTTTATTGCAGATGCTGGCTGCAGATACAGCAATTCATTGCATAAAAATCTGTCAAATGAATCACAAAAGATGTATGAATATTATATGGTTCTTAGTTTACTCCAAAAACTGTAAAACACAAGGTGACTGAGTAGGAATTTTGCTTGAGTGTATACTTTATAGGGGCTGATGCTAGCACCCAATAAGATAAAAAAAATTAAAAGTGAACTTGACTTTTAATGTTTAAGAGCAAAATTGACATTTAACATTTTCGAGATTGATAAATGTCCTTTGAGCTCATTTGAATCTAAAATGTTTTAAAGTTACATTAGCTTTAAATGTTTTAAATCAAAATTAGGCATGTTAACCCATTCAACACCAAGTAACTGACATGGACTGGTCCATGATATTGTTAGACCAATAAATGAATCAGAAGATTACATTTGGACCAGTTCATTTATCAAAATGGGTAATTTTGTCTAAAAATAGTAATATTACTGGCAAAAAGTGCAGATCCTGATGAGACGGCTCGTCACGAGCCGGCTCATCTGGATCTACACTTTTTGTAAGCCTATTTAGAGGTCTGTGGTGTTGAAAGGGTTAAATGTCCTGGAGCTCATTTGAATCCTAAATGTTTGAGAGCTAAGTTGACCTTAAATGAGTCGTAATGCAATCTTGAGTTTAAATAAAGTTTTAGAGCTAAATTGATTTATTGAGGTTTTTCTATAGCCATCTCAAGTTTATGTTTTAGACAATTTACCTATAAATGCGATTTTCGTCAACTTGAATCAGAACAGACGGATCTGTAGTCCAGTGGTAACATGCTGGACTGGTAATCCAGGGATCGCAGGTTTGATCCCCCGTCTGACCTTAATAAAAAATTTAACAGTCTTTCCGATGGGACTTTTAACCGAGGTCTCGTGTCGGTGCTTTACACCGTGCACGTAAAAGAACCAGAGGAGGCTCTTGAATGGATCTCTAACTGTATCATTGCACTATCCTCCAAAATTCTAAATGACTAATCTCTTCAGGAGGCAACGCTCATATGGGTAACCGGTAGCGGCGATAAATAAATGTAAAACACACACATTGAATCAGAATTATGTTAGAAATTTTATATTCTGCCAGAATGCACCGTAAGACGTTTCATGAAAACTGACAATGGTTTAGGAGCAGAAGAAGAAAATAGAGCTTCAAGATGGCGGCCATCTTGAATTTCAAAACAAAAGAGTTAAATGGTCAAAATATCAAAATATATACATCACTTAGCATGGATTTGTTTGTTTTTTGTGGTTTAAAGTTGCGCCAACAGCTTAGGTCATGTGGCAACTCTCCAGCAATTATTGGCGGAGTAGAATTACCGACCTTCGGCAAGGATAACTTCCACACTTGAAAGAATTTGACACCGCCGTGAGATTCAAATCTTGTAATGAAAGGGAAGCGATAGGTCAGTGTAGAGCGATAGGTCAGTCAGTGTAGAGCGATAGGTCAGTGTAGAGCGATAGGTCAGTCAGTGTAGAGCGATAGGTCAGTGTAGAGTGATAGGTCAGTGTAGAGAGATAGGTCAGTCAGTGTAGAGAGATAGATCAGTGTAGAGCGATAGGTCAGTGTAGAGCGATAGGTCAGTCAGTGTAGAGCGATAGGTCAGTGTGTAGAGCGATAGGTCAGTGTAGAGCGATAGGTCAGCAGTGTAGAGCGATAGGTCAGTGTAGAGCGATAGTTCAGTGTAGAGCGATAGGTCAGTGTAGAGCAATAGTCTCAGTGTAGAGCGATAGGTCAGTGTAGAGCGATAGGTCAGTCAGTGTAGAGCGATAGGTCAGTGTAGAGCGATAGGTCAGTGTAGAGAGATAGGTCAGTCAGTGTAGAGAGATAGGTCAGTGTAGAGCGATAGGTCAGTGTAGAGCGATAGGTCAGT
>CM026393.1:53304878-53327378 GCA_014843695.1 Archivesica marissinica
ACATTTGAACCAATTCATTAATCAAAATGGGTAATTTTGTCTAAAAATAGTAATATTACTGGCAAAAAGTGCAGATCCTGATGAGACGGCTCGTCACGAGCCGGCTCATCTGGATCTACACTTTTTGTAAGCCTATTTAGAGGTCTGTGGTGTTGAAAGGGTTAAATGTCCTGGAGCTCATTTGAATCCTAAATGTTTGAGAGCTAAGTTGACCTTAAATGAGTCGTAATGCAATCTTGAGTTTAAATAAAGTTTTAGAGCTAAATTGATTTATTGAGGTTTTTCTATAGCCATCTCAAGTTTATGTTTTAGACAATTTACCTATAAATGCGATTTTCGTCAACTTGAATCAGAACAGACGGATCTGTAGTCCAGTGGTAACATGCTGGACTGGTAATCCAGGGATCGCAGGTTCGATCCCCCGTCTGACCCTAATAAAATTAACAGTCTTTCCGATGGTAAACCGAGGTCTCGTGTCGGTGCTGTACAACGTGCACGTAAAAGAACCAGAGGAGACTCTGGAATGGGTCTCTGTCATCATTGCACTATCCTCCAAAATCTAAATTGACTAATCTCTTCAGGAGGCGTCGCTCATATGGGCAACCGGTAGCGACGATAAATAAACGTAAAACACACACATTGAATCAGAATTATGTTAGAAATTTTATATTCTGCCAGAATGCACCGTAAGACGTTTCATGAAAACTGACAATGGTTTAGGAGCAGAAGAAGAAAATAGAGCTTCAAGATGGCGGCCATCTTGAATTTCAAAACAAAAGAGTTAAATGGTCAAAATATCAAAATATATACATCACTTAGCATGGATTTGTTTGTTTTTTGTGGTTTAAAGTTGCGCCAACAGCTTAGGTCATGTGGCAACTCTCCAGCAATTATTGGCGGAGTAGAATTACCGACCTTCGGCAAGGATAACTTCCACACTTGAAAGAATTTGACACCGCCGTGAGATTCAAATCTTGTAATGAAAGGGAAGCGATAGGTCAGTGTAGAGCGATAGGTCAGTCAGTGTAGAGCGATAGGTCAGTGTAGAGCGATAGGTCAGTCAGTGTAGAGCGATAGGTCAGTGTAGAGTGATAGGTCAGTGTAGAGAGATAGGTCAGTGTAGAGAGATAGGCAGTCAGTGTAGAGCGATAGGTCAGTGTAGAGAGATAGGTCAGTGTAGAGCGATAGGTCAGTGTAGAGCGATAGGTCAGTCAGTGTAGAGCGATAGGTCAGTCAGTGTAGAGCGATAGGTCATGTAGAGCGATAGGTCAGTCAGTGTAGAGGATAGGTCAGTGTAGAGCGATAGGTCAGTGTAGAGCGATAGTTCAGTGTAGAGCGATAGGTCAGTCATGTAGAGCGATAGGTCAGTCATGTAGAGCGATAGGTCAGTCAGTGTAGAGCGATAGGTCAGTGTAGAGCGATAGAGTCAGTGTAGAGCGATAGGTCAGTGTAGAGCGATAGGTCAGTGTAGAGCGATAGGTCAGTCAGTGTAGAGCGATAGGTCAGTGTAGAGCGATAGGTCAGTGTAGAGTGATAGGTCAGTCAGTTAGAGCGATAGGTCAGTGTAGAGCGATAGGTCAGTGTAGAGCGATAGGTCAGTCAGGTAGAGCGATAGGTCAGTGTAGAGAGATAGGTCAGTCAGTGTAGAGCGATAGATCAGTGTAGAGCGATAGGTCAGTGTAGAGCGATAGGTCAGTCAGTGTAGAGCGATAGGTCAGTCAGTGTAGAGCGATAGGTCAGTGTAGAGCGATAGGTCAGTGTAAGCATAGCAGTCAGTGTAGAGCGATAGGTCAGTGTAGAGCGATAGGTCAGTGTAGAGTGATAGGTCAGTGTAGAGCGATAGGTCAGTGTAGAGCGATAGGTCAGTCAGTGTAGAGCGATAGGTCAGTCAGTGTAGAGCATAGGTCAGTCAGTGTAGAGCGATAGTCAGTGTAGAGTGTGTAGAGTGATAGGTCAGTGTAGAGTGATAGGTCAGTGTAGGTGAGAGATAGGTCAAGTGTAGAGTGATAGGTCAGTGTAGAGTGTGTAGAGTGATAGGTCAGTGTAGAGTGTGTCAGTGTAAGTGTGTAGAGTGATAGGTCAGTGTAGAGTGATAGGTCAGTGTAGAGAGATAGGTCAGTCAATGTAGAGCGATAGGTCAGTTAGTGTAGAGAACGATAGGTCAGGGTAGAGTGATAGGTCAATGTAGAGTGATAGGTCAGTGTAGAGCGATAGGTCAGTGTAGAGCAATAGGTCAGTCAGTGTAGAGCGATAGGTCAGTCAGTGTAGAGCAATAGGTCAGTCAGTGTAGAGCGATAGGTCAGTCAGTGTAGAGCGATAGGTCAGTGTAGAGTGATAGGTCAGTGTAGATAGGTCAGTGTAGAGTGATAGGTCAGTGTAGAGTGTAGAGTGATAGGTCAGTGTAGAGTGATAGGTCAGAGTAGAGTGATAGATCAGTGTAGAGCGATAGGTCAGTGTAGAGCGATAGGTCAGTGTAGAGCGATAGGTCAGTGTAGAGTGATAGGTCAGTGTAGAGCGATAGGTCAGTGTAGAGTGTGTAGAGTGATAGGTCAGTGTAGAGTGATAGGTCAGTGTAGAGTGTGTAGAGTGATAGGTCAGTGTATAGTGATAGGTCAGAGTAGAGTGATAGATCAGTGTAGAGCGATAGGTCAGTGTAGAGCAATAGGTCAGTCAGTGTAGAGCGATAGGTCAGTGTAGAGTGATAGGTCAGTGTAGAGTGATAGATCAGTGTAGAGCGATAGGTCAGTGTAGAGTGATAGGTCAGTGTATAGTGATAGGTCAATGTAGAGTGATAGGTCAGTGTAGAGCAATAGGTCAAGGTCAGAGTGATAGGTCAGTGTAGAGTGATAGGTCAGTGTAGAGTGATAGGTCAGTCAGTGTAGAGCGATAGCAGTGTAGAGAACGATAGGTCAGTGTAGAGTGATAGGTCAAGGTCAGAGTGATAGGTCAGTGTAGAGAACGATAGGTCAGTGTAGAGTGATAGGTCAAGGTCAGAGTGATAGATCAGTGTAGAGTGATAGGTCAGTGTAGAGCGATAGGTCAAGGTCAGAGTGATAGGTCAGTGTAGAGCGATAGGTCAAGGTCAGAGTGATAGGTCAGTGTAGAGGATAGGTCAGTGTAGAGCGATAGGTCAGTGTAGAGTGATAGGTCAGTGTAGAGCGATAGGTCGTGTTAGAGTGATAGGTCAGTGTAGAGTGATAGATCAGTGTAGAGCGATAGGTCAGTGTAGAGTGATAGGTCAAGGTCAGAGTGATAGGTCAGTGTATAACGATAGGTCAAGGTCAGAGTGATAGGTCAGTGTAGAGCGATAGGTCAGTGTAGAGTGATAGGTCAGTGTAGAGCGATAGGTCAGTGTAGAGCGATAGGTCAGTGTAGAGCGATAGGTCAGTGTAGAGCGATAGGTCAGTGTAGAGTGATAGGTCAGTGTAGAGCGATAGGTCAGTGTAGAGTGATAGGTCAGTGTAGAGTGATAGATGGACACACAGCCAATGGGAAAACTATATGCCTCCCTTCAAGGGCATAAAAATGTATCAATATATCGGCAGACAAATATCGATATATCGACTGCAACACATTAAACAGTAGAAGTTTAAAATAGTAGAGCTTGCATGATTATGATGTTAAATCTGCTTACAATCGTATGTTCTTAACCATTTGTTCAAAATCACTTTTGCAAACAGCATAGAGCAGATCAGACGGCACAGACACGGCTAATCTGGATCTATGTTGTTTGCAAATGTGATTTTATTTACTCAGCAGGCAAACGGCTAAACAATAGAACAATAAACAAATATGACATGAACTTATTGCTTTGTTCTTTAGACTTGAAATCAATGCTTCAGGAGTATCACAACTTTCCATTTTTGTTGTTTCACGTTGCGTGTTATGGCTTAACTGAACGAATAAACCCGTCATAAAATACGGTGGGCCTGAAAAACTTCAAATGTATCAATATTCCGAATTTGAAATTAATATCGAATCAACCCACGGGTACAAAGATACATCGTGATCGCGCATTCGCTTGAGGTGCAAATGGCCCCAAGATCGAGCCCCGCTGGAGCCATTACGATTGTGCCCTTAGGCAAGGCATTTAAATTCCATGTGCCTCTTTTCTCTCCCTCGTGGCGATGGATTCCATCAGAAATGAGGTCTCAAGAGTGATTAATATAAGTTGTAAGAACTTGTTTCACAATCGAGCTAAAATAAATTTGTATAAACTAGAGACATATTGCAATTGTCAATGACACCTCTAGGTGAAAGAGGGAGGATATAAGAATGTGATTACATGCTCACAATATTGCATGCCTGGGAGATGAGTTGAGGGACATTTTATTATCTGTTGCAGATTGTACATCCAGATTTCATACATCTTTAATGACATGATGGGCATATAAAACATGTCAAGTCATAAGAAATTTGAATAAAAAAGCCATGATGACCTTGCAAATATTCTTTATGTCTGAACTAATTGTGTAGTGCTTTTCTTTATTGTAATATTTTATTTTCCTACTATACTACCAAGTGTACTATATAACTATACTAGCGGATTTAGGGGTAGCGGATTTAGGGGTTGTGGATTTAGGGGTAGTGGATTTAGGGGTAGCAGATTTAGGGGTAGCGGATTTAGGGGTAGTGGATTTAGGGGTAGCGGATTTATGGTTAGGGGTAGCGGATTTAGGGGTAGCGGATTTAGGGGTAGCGGATTTAGGGGTAGCAGATTTAGGGGTAGTGGATTTAGGGGTAGCGGATTTAGGGGTAGTGGATTTAGGGGTAGCGGATTTAGGGGTAGCAGATTTAGGGGTAGTGGATTTAGGGGTAGTGGATATAGAGGTAGCGTATTTAGAGGTAGCGGATTTAGAGGTAGCGGATTTAGGGGTAGCGGATTTAGGCAGGGTAGCAGATTTAGGGGTGTGTGCGAAACACCCCCTAAAAAAATTAAAAAGGGTGAAGTTTCTCGGTCTCGTAAATATGTATCTTGCACTCATGGTAGATTAACTTTTGAGTTCTCTCGTAAAATCAAATCTTTATTATTTTTATTATTACTCTATACAATTCCCACCAGAAACAATTACCCTCAGATCTTGCCCCCTAGAAATGGTCAGATAGCAAACCCCCCCCCTCATCCTCCAGACCACACACCTAACTGCAAAAGATTGGATTATAGCCTGTAGTATCCTGAGTTTGGATAAGTCCATAACGGTACATGTATGACACATATTGATTAAAGTAATTAATTATACATCAAAGAAGAACTGCACCCTTTCTATTTTACCACAGTATGCTCATAGAAATTTGTTTCAACAAACTAATTGATACCTTTAAGTAGCAATGCACCAGTTATTGTAATCTTGTGTCCCATTACTCCACTTGACACCTCCCCCACCTTCCCCATTACCCAGGGTCATCCTACTCCCCCACAACCACCTTCTCCCCAACCACCTTCTCCCCCACAACCACCTTCTCCCCAACCACCTTCTCCCCCACAACCACCTTCTCCCCAACCACCTTCTCCCCCACCACCACCTCTCCCCAACCACCACCTTCTCCCCAACCACAACCTTCACCCCAACCACCCTTCTCCCCCAACCACCTTCTCCCCCACAACCACCTTCTCCCCAACCACCTTCTCCCCCACAACCACCTTCTCCCCAACCACCACCTTCTCCCCAACCACCACCTTCTCCCCAACCACCTTCTCCCCCACAACCACCTTCTCCCAACCACCACCTTCTCCCCAACCACCTTCTCCCCACAACCACCTTCTCCCAACACCACCTTCTCCCCAACCACCACCTTCTCCCCAACCACCACCTCCCCAACCACCTTCTCCCCAACCACCACCTCCCCAACCACCTTCTCCCCCACACCACCTTCTCCCCAACCACCTTCTCCCCCACAACCACCTTCTCCCCAACCACCTTCTCCCCAACCACCACCTCCCCAACCACCTTCTCCCCCACAACCACCACCTCCCCAACCACCACCTCCCCAACCACCACCCCCCCAACCACCTTCTCCCCAACCACCTTCTCCCCAACCACCACCTTCTCCCCAACCACCACCTTCTCCCCAACCACCACCTTTCTCCCCAACCACCACCTTCTCCCAACCACCACCTTCTCCCCAACCACCACTTCTCCCCCACAACCACCTTCTCCCCAACCACCACCTTCTCCCAACCACCACCTTCTCCCCAACCACAACCTTCTCCCCAACCACCACCTTCTGACCCACAACCACCTTCTCCCCAACCACCACCTTCTCCCCAACCACCACCTTCTCCCCCACAACCACCTTCTCCCCCACAACCACCTTCTCCCAACCACCACCTTCTCCCCAACCACCACCTTCTCCCCAACCACCACCTTCTCCCCCACAACCACCTTCTCCCCCACAACCACCTTCTCCCCAACCACCACCTTCTCCCCCACAACCACCTTCTCCCCAACCACCACCTTCTCCCCAACCACCACCTTCGTCCCAACCACCACCTTCTCCCCAACCACCACCTTCTCCCCAACCACCCCACCACCCTGTGCCATGCTTTTCTCTTATCTCAGTACAACACAAAATGTAAACGGTGTGCCAGCACAGATGGACTCTTATTAGTAGCTATGGTAAAACTCTGTTTCTGAGCAGCAAATTGAGAGTACATATCTGTAGACATATTGATCCCTTTCTATTCGAATTGAAGACTTTACAATTTTGAAATACTTGTCTATGCTCATATAGGTACCGTTTATTCCAGTGGTACTGGGTGGGAGACAGGGGGTTGGAGATATCTCTACAGCTATGCCAGTGTTTGATGCAAATGAGATGATATTTACTGTTCAACTGCTTGTCCGTGTGTTTGTGCCACACATGCCAGTTTAACAATGTGTACACCACATTTAAAATGTACTCTTTTTTAATTTTAAAATGTAAAAAGTAGTAAATTCAATGATAACATCTTTATGTACCACACAGCCATAAACACAAAGATTGATCATTATTTTAATAAGCTCCAAAAGGCATGAAATATACAATATAGTATTACAAGGGAATAATATATGATATAAATACACTCACCGATATTATCCCCAAGTCACGCCTCCATGACAGTAGACAGCAGTTATTTCATTATGTCTTCACACTGACAAATCAGCAACAGTTTATAGATCTGTAGAAAAACAAGATAAAAACCTTCATTTATAACATATCACTACAAAATCATGTCCTGTAATTCAATGTATGTTGCACAAAAATCCTGTAATTCAAAAGATTAGCCTTAGAAAAAACACTGAGCATCCCCCTTGGCATCTTCACTTTTGTACATGTAAAGGAATTTGTTTGTACGTCAAAGAGATGTACTAAGACAAAGAGAGTACATGTCGACAGTTCTTAGCAAAACTATTGTATCGTCTTCATTATGTATATGCACTTCAAGGGTTTCATGACTGTAAATAGTTTCATGACTGTATTCTATATGTATATGCACTTCAATAGTTTCATGACTGTATTCTATATCTATATGCACTTCAATGGTTCCATGATTGTGTTCTATATGTATATGCACTTCAATAGTTCCATGATTGTTAGCTAATCCCTCATCAGAATCATGCAATAAAATATGGTTAATCAGATCATGATTGTCATCATTATATGCTCTTCAATAGTTTCAAGATTATCTTCTAAATATGCATGCACTTCAATAGTGTTATGCTAGTCTTAATTTACTTTATATTTATATCCACTGCAATAGTTTCATGCTAGTCTTCTAAATGTTTATATGCAAAAAAACTAGTTTCACACCATTGCCTTCACAAGTAGTCTTCCAGATGTATATACACTTCCATAGTTTCATGACTAGCATCTATATATCTATGCCCTTCAATAGAATGTCTTCTATATGTATCTGCATTTGAGTTTGATTCATGAATGTCTTCTATATGCATATGCACTTCAATAGTTTCATGAATGTCTTCTATACTTCTATATGTACTTCAATAGTTTCACAATTGTCTTAAGTCTGTATTATACACTTCAATAGTTTCACAATTGTCTTAAGTCTGTATTATACACTTCAATAGTTTCACAATTGTCTTAAGTCTGTATTATACACTTCAATAGTTTCACAATTGTCTTAAGTCTGTATTATACACTTCAATAGTTTCACAATGTCTTCTATAATTATGCATAGATAGTTTGTAGATAGATAGTTTATTCTGAACAAAAAGCAAATGCTCATGAGTTCATTATAACATTGGCATTACAATACTTGGTCAATGGTGTATAGTTCAATCACAAATTCAACATTCACTACATGCACATTTTGAAAGCATAATATCGAATTAAACTACATAGTGGTTACACATGATCAAATTGAATTGAAATAATTGTATAATATAGTGCAACGATCTGCAACCTGAAAGAGAAAATACATATATATACATACACACACATGTACATACCTACATAATATTATGTAATCATACGTACACATGTACATACATACACACATACATTTATACATATTATGCATATACACTTCAATAGTATCATGATTGTCTTCTACATATACATGTATATGCACTTCATTAGTTTCAAGATTGTCTTCTATATGTTTAAACTTCAATATTTTCACAAATAATCCATGAAGTTAATTAGCAGGTCAACAACTGAAATATATATGAACCATTTCCAGAGCACAAGGTGGCCACTTCTCTTTCCAAACAGGGGACATTTAAAATATTGATATAGAACAAAGTAGGAACATATAGAGAGCACTTGGCAGAATGCATACCTCTGCCACACTGTAATCCAGAGCATCACTTGAGGTTATTTGGAAGTCGTGATAGTGCAGTGGTAGCTCATTCGCTTCAGGTGCAAACGGTCCCGAGTTTGCGCCCCGCTGGAGCCGTTATGCAAGGCAAGGAATTTAAATTCCACATGCCTCTTCTCTCTCCCTCGTGGCGATGGATTCCGTCAGGAATGAGGTCTTGAGAGGGATTCATATAAGTTCTGAGAACTTGTTTCGCAATCGAGCTAAGATAAATTTGTACAAACTACACTAAGGTTAATGGGTTGGTTCCAGGCTCATGACAGACCTTCCCAAAACAATTCATGAACATCAGATTAGAATCTATGTAAGGTTCGCGTAATCCTAAGAGACAAACAAATAGACAAACACAGGTGAAAAATTCTTAAGGAGACTTTTGTATCTTTTAAATCTATCTTTTTAAACTAATTTAGACACTCTGAAGAGTAACACTACCCTCTGATATTTCATGTGTATCCGAAAATCATTCCATCTCAATATTTGTTAATGAAAAATAAAAGTTATTGTCACATACCCACATATTCACATACCCACATACCCACATACCACATATTCTATGTATCGGATTTTGTATGAAATTTGTAAAAAAAAAAAATTTTAGGAAGAAGTGGGGCGCCCAGGGTGCGAAGTCAGTGTCCCTAAGGGCGTATCACCCTCTATAATGAGCCCTGGTATCCGGTTCCCAATTGAAAACTGAGTGAGAGCACACACTACATACAGTTGAACAAGTTCAGAACGTATAATGCAAATTACCCATTTTCGTAATCCAAGTATTTGATTATAACATTTAATGATGCCACGCACAGTATGAGAGACGTATCAGGTATTCCTAATATCTTCTTAATTCCTTTAAAATTTAATCCCTCCAAAATGCATTGAAACGTTTGCAGACAAAACTCTGGAGGATTTATATTCCTGCAACACTAACTTACAATACGAATTCAAATTCGGTGTATAAATCGTAATTCAAGCACGAATGCTATTTTGGCACCTGTACAAATTTTTCACAAAAGGGTTAAATCCTAGTGTGCGTGTGTCAGGCACTGTGTTTAGACGTTTATATCGCGGTGATCATTTATTTTCGGTATCGTTAATGTTGATGGTTCATTTCAAAAGAAGCTATATGATAACTGTGTGGAGCCAGTGTGATGTCGGGTCACAAATGGGGCATATACTCGATTCTTGTGAATGAACAAAACATGATATAAATGGGTATAATGCTGTAGATAACTGTATATGTACTTGCAATACTCTAGGTCTTTATTATTTATATAGATAGATTTTCATACCCTCACTACATGTACTTATTTCAATAATTAATAGCTACAGTAAATAGTCATACACCCCCATATAAATTAATGGATAGATTGTCATACCCCCCATAATTAATAGCTACGGTAAATAGTCATACACCCCCATATAAATTAATGGATAGATTGTCATACCCCCCATAATTAATAGCTACAGTAAATAGTCATACACCCCCATATAAATTAATGGATAGATTGTCATACCCCCCATAATTAATAGCTACAGTAAATAGTCATACACCCCCATATAAATTAATGGATAGATTGTCATACCCCCCATAATTAATAGCTACGGTAAATAGTCATACACCCCCATATAAATTAATAGATAGATTTTCATACTAAACCCATTGTAGGAGGTCACGCATCAGTGCCTCTAGGTATACATGTAGGATATAAGCCGAAAACGATCCAATATGTAAAATATTGGACTATGTGAGGCGCATAGCGCCGAAGACAGTACAAATATTTTACATATTGGATCCGTTTGAGGCTTATATCTTACTTAAAACACACACTTATATAACAAGATCCTATTAATTAAAATTGTTAATTTCGTACATTAGTATTCGTTCGCGTAGTATTTAATATAATACTCCAATATTAATAATAATGGACTGCAAGTACAAAGGTATGACGTCAAGACAGTGTTTTAAAAAGAAATAAAGGGCCATACAATACTATCCCCACTTTCATTATGCTTGTCTGATAATAGCATTGTACATGGACATACAAGTTAACCCTAGACAGTCCATTATTCTCCTAATCACATACTTATCTTTTTATCTTTATTTTAAATTATTTTAAGTCTCTACTGGTTGCCCATTTGAGCAATGGGCAGTTTACCAAGCAACACCATTCCTGGGTAGGCTCCAGCGGTTAACCAGTACTCGGTGCGCCAAACTGCGTAATAAACTGCCAACATTTTAATATAAAGAGACACGGTCTGAGCAGGGCTCGAACCTGTGACCATCAGTGATGGTAGGTTACAGTCGTATACAAGTCAGCGACATTAACCACTCGACCATGGAGGCGGGGACATCTATTTGTTTATGAGGTAGTAGACATAGGTAAATATATGTCACTGTGAATGCCATGTTTATTTCACTCAAGGTATAAGGATAGTTTTAAACATTACGTGCATATAAACGAGGCTAAAGTGGTTATTTTACATGCACGGTATACAGCACCGACACGAGACCTCCGCTTAAAGTCCCATCTGAAAGACTGTTAATTTTATTAGGGTCAGACGGGGGGATCGAACCCTGGATTACCACTGGACTACAGATCTGTCTATATCCAATACCTAATTGATGCCACTCATAAAAGCTTATCTGATCATAAGAAAATTGTGAAAGACAAATTGAAAAAACTTCCTTTGAAGGTCCTTCCTGTGAAGTTTCGTCAAAAATACTAAAGAACTAATCCAAGATAACATCTAGCTAGTACAGGTAGCCCACCAACCCTGCAGAAGTATATAACCTCAACATCAAAGTATAAATCTATACAAATTAGTTTAATCGCTCACGATACCCCATTCCTGATGGAACCCGTCATCATGACAGAGAGAGAAGAGGCAACTCGCTAATGTTGGTAAAACTTGTTGCCCAACCCATTTGCTTCTAGATTTTATTCGTGCACTGTGCAAGTATAAGCATAGCATTGCAGTTGTATCAGTTTGCTTATATATTTACCATGTTTATATTTGTAATTGTATTGTATATAAACAAGCATTGCAGTTGTATCAGTTTGCTTATATATTTACCATGTTTATATTTGTAATTGTATTGTATATAAACAAGCATTGCAGTTGTATCAGTTTGCTTATATATTTACCATGTTTATATTTGTAATTGTATTGTATATAAACAAGCATTGCAGTTGTATCAGTTTGCTTATATATTTACCATGTTTATATTTGTAATTGTATTGTATATAAACAAGCATTGCAGTTGTATCAGTTTGCTTATATATGTACCATGTTTATATTTGTAATTGTATTGTATATAAACAAGCATTGCAGTTGTATCAGTTTGCTTATATATGTACCATGTTTATATTTGTAATTGTATTGTATATAAACAAGCATTGCAGTTGTATCAGTTTGCTTATATATTTACCATGTTTATAATTGCATTGTATATAAATAAGCAATAAAATATGATTAAATAAATAGAGAGAAGAGGCAATGTGGATTTAAGATTCTTGCCTAAGGACAACACAACCACGGTTCTAGCAGGGTTCTAATTCACAACCTACGACTGACATTGTATCCCAACCGCAGAGTCTGTACGCATCAAAGAATATCAATACCATTTATATATTATGTTGAATGCTCCCAATAAATCTGGCATTATCACTATATATCACACAATAATGGAAGCCAAAAATCAATTTAACTGCCATATTGATAATGTACATCTTCTATTGAATCTTATCCCAATTTAAATGTCATTGAAGCTTTGTCTATCATCTGTAACGTAAAACAATCTTTGAAGGCCACATTGTTCTCATCTTCAAATGTTGCAATTTACCAATTTTGAAACAGTTTGCAAATTGTTATGATGTTCAGCAGCGAGCGAATGGTATGTGTTAACGTAGGCATACAGTAGGCATATATAATCATAAGCCAGGATTCGAACCCGCACCGCTATGACCATTCTACTACCGCACCACCGCAACTACCAAAAGAAAAGGTTGCATAAATGACGCTGATAAAATCATCTTCAGTGTATCACATAGATTTGGTTTGTTTTGATGACAGAAATGATATTTGATTTTTTTTAAGCTTTATTTATTTTACAACAAGTTTTAACAACTTATATTAATCACTCTCGTTGGCGCGGATGAAAGCGTATATGTGGTCATTCGTGTGGGAGGAAACCGGAGTACCAGGAGAAAACCCACCTGTCCGATCTGGCGACCATCGTACCATCTCACATACTTCCCGGTCCGAGGATCGAACCCGGGTTGCATTGGTGAGAAGCGAGCACGCTAACCACTGCGCTAATCGGGCAGCATCAGTGTTATATTTGATTAGTTTATACAAATTTATTTTAGCTCGATTGCGAAACAAGTTATTTCAACTTATATAAATCACTCTCGAGACCTCATTCCTGATGGAATCCATCGCCACGAGGGAGAGAGAAGAGGCAACGTGGAATTTAAATGCCTTGCCTAAGGGCACAATCGTAACGGCTCCAGCGGGGCTCGAACTCCGGACCTTTCGCACCTGAAGCGAACGCGCATCCACTGCGCTATCATGACTTCCACTGATATTTGATTGATGCTAGTATCATGCTACCATGTATTTTAGGTTGCAACATGGTCCTGGGATGTCCCGGGGGTCAAGGGTATGGCCCGAATGCCAGCAGTTTTTGACAGCTCAGGTCATAATTGTGTAGGCGCTTAGCTAGGCCCCTCAGATGGAATACGCACCATTCTAGGGGGTGGGGTCTGTAGGGCATATTGTGATTATTTCGTTCTGTATTTCGGGTGTAGTGTAATTTGTTCTTGGGTCACTGTTCTCCAAATGATCAGATAGTACAGGATTAAACTTGGCCTGGTAATCTAACAGTATTTAAAGTTACTATCTGTGTCTGGGTAGAACCACAGCCTTCCATAATCCAGCTGGATAACATCCTTACATGAAAGAATTTGACACCCCCAATGGGATTTAAACCTACAGTTGAGGCCGAGGGTCAAGTTGACTAGGGTACTGGTTGACTGCATAGATGTATACATGGGGCGTATCTATGCAATCGGCTGCCTATGTGTCTGTCTACAGATAAAGAATGCTTTTATCGCTGAAGAAGTCACTGCGGACTACGAGTATTTATAATTATTCTGTGCTGACATAAATCCATCAAGAGATGGAGAAATTATGGCTAAGTGTATATTACATGGATTACACGGTTATTAACCTTGAAAACTGTCACAGTCATGCATTGCCGAAATTTATATGTCAATGTAAAGCATCCATGACTAGGAATATTCTGACCTGACATCAAATAAATCCACCGAGAAATGGAGACCAGATAAATCCACCGAGAAATGGAGACCAGATAAATCTACCGAGAAATGGAGACCAGATAAATCTACCGAGAAATGGAGACCAGATAAATCCACCGGGAAATGGAGACCAGATAAATCTACCGAGAAATGGAGACCAGATAAATCTACCGAGAAATGGAGACCAGATAAATCTACCGAGAAATGGAGACCAGATAAATCCACCGAGAAATTGAGACCAGATAAATCCACCAAGAAATGGAGACCAGATAAATCCACCGAGAAATGGAGACCAGATAAATCCACCGGGAAATGGAGACCAGATAAATCCACCGAGAAATGGAGACCAGATAAATCCACTGAGAAATGGAGGTTTTTTTACCTCGAAAAATGTCACGGTCATGCATGACCACAATTCCTTGTTAATATGAAGCACTGGTGACTAGGAATAGTGTGGCGGACATAAAATAATTCTAGCCAGATATGAAGAGGTTGTGGCAAATGTTACAGTTTTTGAGAGCGACACGACAAGACAGACATGGACCATATACGTTGGGTTTGAGCCCTGGGCTCACTGTACAGTTCTTTCCCAGTTTCCCTACAACGCACAAATCATTTCAACTTGAAGTATACATGTAATGTATACAGTTTAATATGTGTGTCTCTTGACAGTGAATATCCTAATACACTGTATGTAACTGAGAATAAATTAAATTACAAACAAAACCAAGTTACGGGTATTTTATGACCATTTGTCCACTCTAGCGAGTACATTTTATCTATGCTCAACAACTAACACAGTGTCATAGTATACAAACACTTAATAACTGAACTTATTTATCGCTTCATCTAATGTCCTTTTTATTCATGTCTAACAAACTTTAACCTGTTTCTTGAATTACTTACAAGTTCATTTTCTAGTGACTATCACTTTTGAAATACGTGGCACAAAATGTACATACTTATGAGCATTGGCATATTTTCTACCGGTTGCCACTGTTGGACAACGGGGACAAATTTCTGATTATTAACATGCTAGATTTGCAACTGGTTGCCGCTCTGGGTGAGTACGGGTACATATGTATGATCATTGGTGTGTTTGCAACTGGTTGCCGCTCTTGGCGAGTACAGGTACAAATGTATTATCATTGGTGTGTTTGCAACCGGTTGCCCTCCTGGGATACTACAGATACAAATGTATTATCATTGGTGTGTTTGCAACTGGTTGCCGCTCTGGGTGACTACAGATACAAATGTATTATCATTGGTGTGTTTGCAACCGGTTGCCCTCCTGGGATACTACAGATACAAATGTATTATCATTGGTGTGTTTGCAACTGGTTGCCGCTGTGCTCTAGGTGAATACAGGTACAAATGTATTATCACTGGGATGTTTGCAACCGGTTGCCCTCCTGGGATACTACAGATACAAATGTATTATCATTGGTGTGTTTGCAACCGGTTGCCCTCCTGGGATACTACAGATACAAATGTATTATCATTGGTGTATTTGCAACCGGTTGCCCTCCTGGGATACTACAGATACAAATGTATTATCATTGGTGTGTTTGCAACATGTTGCCTTTCTGGGTGACCATGGGTACAAATGTATTATCACTGGTGTGTTTGCAACATGTTGCCTTTCTGGGTGACCACGGGTACAAATGTATGATCAGCCTTGTTTGCAACCCTTCCCACATATAACCTTAGATCCTCTTGATGTCATTACATAGTCAATGTACTAGCCGAACTAACATTCATAATAAAGGCCAGAATCTCATGTAGTCACTGATATATCTATGGAGGTTGGGTAGATGTATGTTAGGGTTTTTTCTTGAGCAGAATGGCAGGGTGCAAAATGGCAGGGTGCAATGCCCTGCCTTTTTGGCCCCACCCTATTGCCCATTAGCCCCACCCTCTTGCCTTTTCAAAAAAATATTTAAAAACAATTTTTTTATATATATAATTATATAAGACTCAACAATTTCACCTTCTCTTTCATCAATCACTATAATTTAGCACCCTGCCCCTTTTCTGACCCACCCTGCCCCTTTTCTGACCCACCCTGCCCATTTCCTGACCCACCTTGCCCCTTTTCTGACCCACCCTGTCCATTTTCCCACTAGAATAAACCCCATATGCTGACAAATAGCTATATGGCTGTCGTATGCATGAATATATATATATACAGTAGTAGTCTATGCTTAGTATAAACTTTACATATTTTACTACAATTGCGAAACAAGCTTTATCCCTTTCCTTCATAGAGATTTAGGTTAATATACTATTATATCTCCATACAAACGACAGCCATTTAGTTGTCGTGCAGTGGATAAGTAGTTGCCATATCTATTCCACTTCCATAGATATTACTTGGACTACACGAGATTCTGACATTAATTATGAACATTGGTTTGACTACTACATTGTCAATGTATATGGTATTGGTAATGGCGTCAAGAGGTGCTTCTATGAGGGAAAGGGTTATAACAATTTATATTAATCACTGTGTGCGCGGATGAAAGCGTATGTATGTGGTGTTTCATGCAGAAGGAAACCGGAGTACCCGGAGAAAACACACATGTCCGATTTGGCGACCACAGTACCATCTTACATAAATCCATGTGCAAGGATCGAACCTGGGTTGCATTGGTGAGAAGTAAATAATATTTTATATATGTAGTGTATGTGGGAATGGGTTAAAATGAGCTACTAGTGTGTTGTCATCAAAATTCAATTTACACAATTTAAGCATTCCAAAAAGCTAAACTTTAATAGCAAAGTAGCATAGTACAAAAATGTACCATTTGCCATGTCTGATGTTAACCAAACTAAATAGATAAATTTAGTGTCTTAGTTACAAAATATAAATGAAAAATTCTAACTTCAAATAAAATATGCAAATTATAATATAAATTCTGAACGATACATCAATTTAAATTATTACAATTTGCATTTTGTTCTGTAATAGTATCTACCGTCACTTCTCCATGGATATCTATGACAAAGCAGTTCAGTTTAAGAGTTTTAAATTCAATAGCAGCTACAAACATTAAATAAAATATTTCCTATTATATATCAACAGGCAGCAAATAAAATGCCCCAGGGTGTAGTAACGTAATATATACAGTATTACATATATTTATATGAAAGTAAATTTATAGCCATGAAATTTCCCTGCAAATTTGTAAAAAAATTTGCATTACAATTAAAATTTGTAAAAAAATTTGCATTACAATTAACTGTGCTATTGAAATGGTAAATATTAAGTGCCCCCCTTTGTCATTCACAATTCTTATCAAATGAGACGGATTCAGAGGGGCAACGGAATTTGTACCTGGCAACAAATATTGCCATTAAATGTCCCCAAAATACAAAATGTATCAGAGGTGGTTTCAGTTGGCTGTCAAAATAGTGGGTTATACACCGAAACATTAATCTTTCAAAATTTATGAAATTGTTCACATACATTTGCAAGGAATTAATTTTTGGATACAAAGAGTTCAAATTATTGTAGCAGAGGACAGACAATTCATTAATGTGTTTTTCTTCTCTGTAAATTTGTTATGGAATTTCATGACATATTTTACTCTTATTTTTGCTGCTAGCCTGCAGAGTCAAAATAAATACGTCAAAATATTATATGTTATATTTCGTTTTTTTTAATTTTTATACAAATTTATTTTAGCTTGATTGCGAAACAAGTTATTTCAACTTATATAAATCACTCTCGAGACCTCATTCCTGATAGAATCCATCGCCACGAGGGAGAGAGAAGAGGCAACGTGGAATTTAAATGCCTTGCCTAAGGGCACAATCGTAACGGCTCCAGTGGGGCTCGAACTCCGGACCTTTCGCACCTTTCGGGTTTTACGCCTGCATCAGCATCATTTCGGGCTATATCACCGGCGGGCAGTTTACTTAACAACATCTTTCCTGGGCAGGCTCCAGCAGTTAACCAGTACTTGGGTGCACCAACCTCCGTAAGAAACGGCCAATTTTGTTCATATAAATGAGACACGGTACGTCAAAAGAGCAAACTGTTTGTTTATTATAGTGTCACCCCTATTGAAAGGGCCAGCCATTACTGACTTGTGAGACACCTTTTTTTATGAACATCAGTACTTCCCGAATCCTATCCTTGAAGGCCAGGCACCAGGCTGATAATTGTCCGGTTGGTGAGCTACCAGCTAGTTAACCCATTTCATTCTGGATACATTTAAAGGCCTTTGCAAACAACATAGATCCAGATCAGCTGCAGCGTGACGCTGCATGCTGATCAGGATCTATGTTGTTTGCTACATAGCCAAGTGTCTTAGCAAGATCATCTGAATAGCAAACAGCATAGAGCCTGATCAGAACGGCACGTTCCATGGCGGCTGATCTGGCTCTATGATCTTTGCAAATATTGTTTGGCACAAGACACAAAAAACAATGTTTGGCCTATGGTCAATATATTAACCCTTTCAACACCACAGGCCTCTAAATAGGCTTATGAAAAGTGTAGATCCAGATGAGCCGGCTCGTAACGAGCCGTCTCATTAGGATCTGCACTTTTTTGCCAGTAATAATTATTACTATTTTTAGATAAAATTACCCATTTTGATAAATGAACTGGTCCAAAGGTAATTTTCTTATTAATTTATTGGTCTAAAAATATCATGCACCAGTCCATGTCAGTTACTTGGGGTTGAATGGGTTAAGTAATGTTTGCTTACTATATGAGCATAGGGCAAAAAACAATGTGTCTTGTGCCTGTGGTTTGAACGGTATCTAGAATCAAATGGGTTAAATAATGGTTACCAATTCCCTCACAACTTTGGGCCTGGCTTGCAATGATAGGATTTGGGAAGTACTGATGTTCATATGAGCAGACCTGTAGCTACCTCGAGGCACAAGGAGGCAGTATCCTCCTCATTTCTTTTGGCCTCGATTTTCTGATTTTTATATTTCTTTTTTATCTCTTTCTCGTTCTGTGACAGTATGCTGGTTGTGTGTACTAAGCCATTTGCAAATCACATTTTTTCTTGAGCATTTTTAGACCATGTAGGTAGGCATAGGGATCATTCAAGAGGGCGAAAATATGGGTGAAATAGTCGCCTTAGGGACCCAGACTTCGCCCTCTAGGGGCCTCACTTCTCCCTAAACAATTTTTTTTAAATTTGTTTTTACAATTTTCATACAAAAGTTTGTGCAGTAAAAACAGACAGAGACCCATTCCAGAGTCTCCTCTGGTTCTTTTACGTGCACGGTGTAAAGCACCGACACAAGACCTCGGTTTAAAGTCCCATCTGAAAGACTGTTAATTTTATTATGGTCAGATGGGGATCGAACCTGTGATCCCTGGATTACCAGTCCAGCGTGTTACCACTAATTCCTATATTACACGAGATCTCGGTTTTTATTGCTGTGGAGAGATTAGGGCAGGCGAAAAGTAAGCGCTCGAAATTCAGACAATACTACAACAACAACAACAACAACAATAAAGGTTCAACTGAGAGCCACGGAGGTGGGGCAAGTGATAGAGGATAGTAGTGTTTATTAGTGTAAGATAGGATTTTATATCATCTCTAGTGATCACATTCATGGGTTACAAATCTATCTTTATGTTTTATGTGTGTAAACCATGCGTGCCGACAGTAAATCTCATTAAAATACCAGTAAGTAATAATTAGTACTTTGTACGTGACAGGTGTCTCTATGGACCTGTAAATTAAGTAGGCCAATACATTAGTGTAGAATCATGTGTCGACAACAAAATCATTAACCAACTGTATGCAATGGACTTGTTTTTTGAAAACGTGTTGTTTTTGGTATGAAAAGTGCTAAAAATGGAAGCAAATATTTGGATTTATAATGCAGCAGAATCCAGGAAATGGCATCCAATTTTTAATAAAATTCCGTGGAACTCCCCTAGCCGACTCATTCACTTCGCTCAGTCAGGGGACTCCCCTAGTCGACTCATTCACTTTGCTCAGTCAGGGAACTCCCCTAGTCGACTCATTCACTTCGCTCAGTCAGGGTACTCCCCTCAGTCAGGGTACTCCCCTAGTCGACTCATTCACTTCGCTCAGTCAGGGTACTCCCCTAGTCGACTCATTCACTTCGCTCAGTCAGGGTACTCCCCTCAGTCAGGGTACTCCTAGTCGACTCATTCACTTCGCTCAGTCAGGGTACTCCCCTAGTCGACTCATTCACTTCGCTCTGTCAGGACTCCCGTAGTCGACTCATTCACTTCGCTCAGTCAGGAACTCCCGTAGTCGACTCATTCACTTCGCTCTGTCAGGGAACTCCCGTAGTCGACTCATTCACTTCGCTCAGTCAGGGTACTCCCCTCAGTCAGGGTACTCCCCTAGTCGACTCATTCACTTCACTCAGTCAGTGGACTCCCCTAGTCGACTCATTCACTTCGCTCAGTCAGTGGACTCCCCTAGTCGACTCATTCACTTCGCTCAGTCAGGGGTCTCCCCTAGTCGACTCATTCACTTCGCTCAGTCAGGGTACTCCCCTCAGTCAGGGGACTCCCCTAGTCGACTCATTCACTTCGCTCAGTCAGTGATAGAGGTTTGCTCATTCATTCAATTTCTCATTTCGCCTCCTCGGTTTTTTATGTCTGGCTACGCGCCTGAAGAGGTGTCTCATAAGTCAGGAATAGGGGGTGAAACTATAATTTAAAAAAACACTATTTAGGGGATGACACCATAATAAACAAACACTTTATTTATACAATACATTATAACCTGACCTGTTGCTCTCCCTACAGTGGAGGAAACAAAGTTATCTATCTGTGACCTGTTGCTCTCCCTACAGTGGAAGAAACAAAGTTATCTATCTGTTTGAAAATATTTACCTTTCAAGATATACATAAAACTGTTATTCCGTTCAAACTTAATATACGAAAATCAATAGATCTGCACAGAAGGTATTTTTCCAATTTGAAATTTACACCCTAAGTTCCACTTTATACACAAAACAAAATCTCCTTTGTCAAGTAAGTCTAAACTAAAATTCTCACAGATAATTAGTAATTTCACAGGTTGTCAGCCAAAACTCCTAAAACACAAATGATTAAAATATGTACTACATTATCCTGTTAAACCTGCAACCAACACATTGGTAAATATTGGAAGCTTAATGCTTTAATGACAGTAAAATCGCCTGTGCATGTTTTTGCATGTTCCAATTTGTTCAAGGGATATAACTTTACCTATATTTCTACATGTAGTTATCAATAACCAATCAGTGACAAAACACTACGGTACTACATGATTTACTATTAAACACGTACATGTACATTGTATTTATTTATCATTTCTACAAAACCTGTATTGAAGTTGTGTTTTTGTTTGTATAAGATTCTTGTTATCTATGAATAATGTGATTGTGTTTATTTTATTGATTAAAATTGTTTAAATTGATTGATTTTATGCTAGTTTAGAAAGATTAATTAAATTAATCAATTAAACAAGAATTTATCTGTGTTTTGAAAAATAATTAATTAAATATACAAGTATTTATATGTGTGTGTTTTCCATTGCTGATAACTATAAAAAGTAAAGTAAAGCGCTTGTTTTGATTAGTTTAGTTCATAGAAATTTATTTTAGCTCGATTGCGAAACAAGTTCTTACAACTTATATTAATAACGCTCGAGACCTCATTCCTGATGGAATCCATCGCCACGAGGGAGAGAGATGAGGCAATGTGGAATTTAAATGCCTGCCTAAGGGCACAATCTCGGGCCTTTTACACTTGAAGCGAACATTCTACCACTGCGCTATCACGATTAAATTGTTTCTTTCAATATCCCCTACCTCCTTATTTGTTTCATTCAATACCCCCTACCTCCTTATTTGTTTCATTCAATACCCCTACCTCCTTATTTGTTTCATCATTCAATACCCCTACCTCCTTATTTGTTTCATCATTCAATACCCCTACCTCCTTATTTGTTTCATTCAATACCACCTACCTCCTTATTTGTTTCATCATTCAATACCCCTACCTCCTTATTTGTTTCATTCAATACCCCTACCTCCTTATTTGTTTCATTCAATACCCCCTACCTCCTTATTTGTTTCATCATTCAATACCCCCTACCTCATTTTTGTTTCATTCAATACCCCTACCCCCTTATTTTTTTCATCATCAATACCCCTACCTCCCTTATTTTTTCATTCAATACCCCTACCTCCTTCTTTGTTTTCACAATACCCCCTACCTCCTTATTGTTTCATCATTCAATACCCCTACCTCATTATTTGTTTCATCATTCAATACCCTACCTCCTTATTTGTTTCATCATTCATACCCCATACCCCCTTATTTGTTTCATCATTCAATACCCCCTACCTCCTTATTGT
>CM026393.1:53332378-53511842 GCA_014843695.1 Archivesica marissinica
TGCATATCGTTCTCACAAACATCTCAACACGTTCTCAAACATGTCAGCAGATGCTCAAACTTCTCAACACATGTAGCCTACCTAATTAACTGGGAACCATTGTGAATGGTTTGTCGAAATTAATTATCGCTACAAACAATTGAAATACTGCAGCCAAAAAAATAACAAACACATCGTGTCTTTAATCATGTCGTATTTAAAAACATACGGTATATTAAATCAAATAAACTATAATTACAAAGTTTCTATACCTCTATGATATCATACGAAGGCAGCGTCACTTTATGCGGTGAAGTACGCGAAAAGTACGGGAAATATTACATACGATAAAACCACGTGATGTTATCAAATCGCCATTTTTTTATGCATTTAGTAATTTCAATTAAATTCTTCAAAGTTTGCCAAAATAAACGCAATATATGCTAATTTTGTGGTCTTATTCATTTCATTTATTTATATAGACTGTGGGGGCCGTTCGGGTCGAATTTCATGAAATATTGGTCAATTTTGGTCCGGAAAAAAATGTCCTGATATCTGTACTGGTGTATAATGCGCAGTAGATAAAATGGATGAGGATTTCAGTAAGAAATGTGCGCACTATACATAGCTAAATACGGTAGGAATTTGCAAAACGGTTACACGACCCAGAAGGGACATTTGTTTATTACTCAATCCTACTATACAGGGGAGGTAATCGTGTGACACTAACGTGTAGATGTAGGTTTATTCAAATTACTCTGAACATAATTATGTACACGTGCAAATGGTGAGATATAACGGTATAGGTGTACGTAGATTCTTTGTGATCATTGACAGCACATCTTTATTCGTGATGCACGTGCTGTGTCACACATTGTTTTAGAACTTCTTTATAGAAATATGTCATGTCAAGAAATGTTGTATGCGATAACATGTCTACAAGGGGTCTGACATTACAAGATGATAGATAGTTTATTAGTTGATTTGAAATACTCAGATTAGATCTGTGACAAATATTTGGAAAGAAATTATTTCATTGTAATAGGAATTACAGTCAATTTTCTTTTTTCACTGATCTAGTGTCACTTTAACTAAATTATATTTATATATTATGTTTAGTGATGGCAAAGAATAGCAATTTTGCTATTCGAATATTCGATTGGGAAAGTATTCGAATATTCGAATATTCGATCATGATTCTGTCGAAAGATTCAAAACCTACTTTCTGTTTCAGTGTGACTTCTTCCGGGTATGGCCGTGTAAATATGGCGACGACTCAATCAGTTATTGTTATCATTCTCTGTACACATTGTATTTAACACCAGTCACCTCGCTATGCATAATTATAATTTTACATTCGACGTAACTGGTGTATGAATAGTCCTATAGCATATATGCATATATGCATAGTAAACATACATTTTTGATACATACATGCATGTATTACTTCCGGAGTGAATAAAGTATGTAAATAAAATATGGCCTGTGTTTCTTACACATATTTCCCATTGGAATTTACTGTGCCGAGGGATTGGGAAAGTCATTTCAAAGACTACCGATATTAACCAAGCAACAATAATTGGCAAACAATTTTCTAATTTGTCTTTAATTACAATTATGTGTTAGAACTTTGTTATTTAAATGTTTATAAACAATAATTTGCAAACTAATTAATTATATTACCCCTTGATAACATTAAATCAAACACGACGTACCTACCGTATATACACCAATTTACTGTAATTATCTGATTACCTGGGAGAGTATCAATTAAGTGAATAAACACCTGCGATCGAGGGGACCACAACATGCATGATTTAGTCACACATCCTGGGGCGATTTCTTTTGTATTCTGACTTAGAATTTCCAAGGTTTTATGATGGATTCAAATGAAAACAACACCGATGCATCTGATTTTATGACAGTTTATTTCAATTTCTTTTTACGAATATTCGAATACCGTAATAGTATTCGGATATTCGGACGTCCGAACGAATATTCGAATATTCGAATATTCGTTGCCATCCCTAATTATGTTATATTTCGGGTTTTACGCCTGCATCAGCACCATTTTGGGCTATATCGCCGGCGGGCAGTTTACCTAACAACACCTTTCCTGGGCAGGCTCCAGCGGTTAACCAGTACTTGGGTGCACCAACCTCCGTAAAACTGTCAACTTTTTCATATAAATGAGACACAGTCTGAGCGGGGCACGAACCCGTGACCATCAGTGATGATAGGTTACAGTGGTATACAAGTCAGCGACCTTAACCACTCGACCACGGAGGCAGACTTTAACTAAATTAAAAATAGCATACGGGTACCAAAACCGAGTCCAGAAACAATGAGTAGGGACACAGATGGATCTTAATCCATGGATCTCATAAGCTTTTATGAGCGGCATCAATAAGGTATTGAATACAGAGTGCTTGCTTTTTGTAATTATGGGTAACATATTTAAAAATAATGTTTTTGTTTAAAATATGTTTTATTTTAGCACTCACTTATAAGACAGGAAACAACTTTAAGGCCGTAATCTGGTGCTAAAAAAACGCGTGTTATAGGCAAGTATGGACGGTAACTAAATTGGAGATTTTATGGCGCAATGGATATGGTGCATGCTTCGTATCCGAGGGGATGCAAGTTCGAGCCTCTCAAGAACCACAGTGATGGTGTCCTTATACATGACCCCTAAATCCACATTAATGGTGGCGTCGATGGATTCCATCCGGATTGAGGAATAGCTAGAAAGCGATTAAACTAATGTTATAAGAACTTGCTTCGCAATCGAGCACCTAACTACAAGTTCCCAGATAAACATCAATAATGTATTTAACATTTCGTCCTATCTTTTTTTCCCTTTTTCTCACGACATGTATTCTTACTAGAATAATTGAATAATCAATCGCGTTGCAACATCAAAACATACAGATACATTGAAAGCAATGTCTGAGAAAGATTCATGTTTCAGACATTAAAATATAATATATCTGTCATTTACCGACTGTCGGTCATGTCAGGTCTTGGTAACCTGAAATGATTGGTCCATTATTTGATCATTTCAGATCCATTCTAAATAAACAAAGTCATGGAAATTGTTTTTTTTTTAGGGTGGGAATACATTTATTAACCCTTAACCTGCAGAATAAATTGGACGGAATGTGCATATCGCTGCGTCTGATCATAATCTATGTTGTTTGCTATTCAGACAAGTGTTTTAACTCCAGTATCCGAATAGTAAACCGCCTGATCAGACAGCACGTTCTGTGCCATCTGATGTGTCTAGTCTGATTGACAGGTTAAGCAAACATTTTTTCTATTTATACTAGTATTATCTTGTCCGCCTCCGTGGTCGAGTGGTTAAGGTCGCCAAACTTGTATACCACTGTAACCTATCATCACTGATGGTCACGGGTTCGAGCCCCGCTCAGACCGTGTCTCATTTATATGAAAAGGTTGGCAGTTTCTTACGGAGGTTGGTGCACCCATGTACAGGTTACCGCTGGAACCTGCCCAGGAAAGGTGTTGTTAGGTAAACTTCCCGCCGGCGATATAGCCCAAAATGGTGCTGATGCAGGCGTAAACCCGAAATATAGCATAACATAAATATAACATAACATGCAGCGTTATGCTGCGGCTGATCTGGATCTATGTTGTTTGCAAAAGCCTTTAATTGTATCCAACTAGTATTATTATCATCAACTTTAAATTTATTAGTAAAACACCTGGAAGGATTCTGATTGGTTGAGAGAATAATCCTTATAATTTGTAAATGAAACTTTAAAGTATGCATATGTCTATTTGAATTGGTGCATAATGGTTAACCCTTTCAACACCACAGACCTCTAAATAGGCTTACAAAAAGTGTAGATCCAGATGAGCTGGCTCGTGTCGAGCCGTCTCATCAGGATCTGCACTTTTTGCCAGTGATATGACTATTTTTAGACATAATTACCCATTTTGATAAATGAACTTGTCCAAATGTGATTTTCTGATTCATTTATTGGTTTATGAATATCATGGACCAGTCCATGTGAGTTACTTGGTGTTGAATGGGTTAATGTTAATGGTAAGACCAACTACGATTTATAAAAAAGTCTTGACACAATTATAATGCTGTTTAAAATATAACTATAACGCTGCTTTAGGTAGTGACGTCATTACAATTTAGTGACCTCATTACTTTGCGCTGACATTTGGCACCAAAATGAAATTAGCAGTGTTATTTTGTGCAAAAATATGATTTAAAACCCAATATTGTAATGTGATAAAAAGATCTTACACACATGATTATTTCAAACCATATTTTATGAAACTCATTTTGGATTTTTAATATTAACCCGTTCAACACAACAGGCCTCTAAATAGGCTTACAAAAAGTGTAGATCCAGATGAGCCGGCTCATAATGAGCCGTCTCATCAGGATCTGCACTTTTTGCCAGTAATATTACTATTTTTAGACAAAATTACCCATTTTGATAAATGAACTTGTCCAAATGTAATTTTCTTATTAATTTATTGGTCTACAAATATAGTCCATGTCAGTTACTTGGTATTGAATGGGTTATGCTCGCCTTTTGGCTTAATAGCAAAATTCCAAAACTCGTTTCATAAAATATCGTATGAAATCACCACTCATGTAAGATCCTATATACATGTATGCTATAACAAACTTACTGTATTCGTAATGACATCCTTAGAAATAAAAAATGAAAACAATCCAGATACCATATCAGTCTAAAATTCCACATTAGTTGACACGTATACTGACATAATGTGGTTAGGATGTTAAATAAATGTGTATGAACATTTAAGCAACCACATTTTGATGAATTTGTTGTAATTGGGGCATGCGATGTACAATGGTTATTTTAACATCTAACTTAACTTTGCATGCTAATGGTGAAAAGTGACAGTCAAATATGTCATGCAATTTCATTAGAATTAGGTCGTAACGACACATATCTAATGCAATTCCATGACATATTTCAAGAGTTTTCAGCAATAAATAAGAAAACCAGATCAATAAATTGTGGTCTGCTGCAATTATTTGAGTTATTTATACATTTTTGTAGCCTTCATTTTACCCAGCATGCAAAGAGTTAATGCCATAAATTTAAATCATTAGCAGAACATATGATTGGTTACTGGTGTTGACACACTGTCACTATCAAAGCCATATATATAGTGACCGGATGTCATTTTTAAACTTTACAGACGGATCTGTAGTCGAGTGGTAACACGCTGGACTAGTAATCAAGGAATTGCAGGTTCGATCCCCCATCTGACCCTAATAAAATTAACAGTGTTTTCAGATGGGACATTAAACCGAGGTCTCGTGTCGGTGCTGTACACCATGCACGTAAACGAACCAGAGGACACTCTGGAATGGGTCTCTGTCTGTATCATTGCACTATCCTCCAAAATTCTAAAATGACTAATCTCTTCAGGAGGCGTCGCTCATATGGGCAACCGGTAGCGATGATAAATAAATGTAAAACACACACACATTTTTTTCCCCCTTGCTTAGATATGGCCTAAAAAAAGTGTCACGCCTTATAGTGTATCATAGCGTCTGTGGTTCAAAATTTTCAGCTTTAGAATCCCGAGTTCGCTTCATAATTGAGTAAATTGAATAAATACAGAACACAAAATGTGATTAACCCTTGCCCTCATAGAAGCACCTCTTGACGCCATTACCAATACGACATACATTGACAAAATAGTAATCAAACCAATGTTCATAATAAAGGCCAGAATCTTGTGTAGTCCCAGTAATATCTATGGAGGTGGAATAGATATGGCGACTACTTATCCACTGTATGATAGCTAAATGGCTATCATTTGTATGGAGATATAATAGTATAGTAACCTAAATCTCAGGCAGTCCCAGTAATATCTATGTAGGTGGAATAGATATGGCGACTACTTATCCACTGCATGATAGCTAACTGGCTGTCATTTGTATGGAGATATAATAGTATAGTAACCTAAATCTCATGTAGTCCCAGTAATATCTATGTAGGTGGAATAGATATGGCGACTACTTTTCACTGCATGATGGCTAAATGGCTGTCGTTTGTATGGAGATATAATAGTATATTAACATAAATCTCTATGTAGTTCCAGTAATATCAATGGAGGTGGGATAAATATGGCAACTACTTTTCACTGCATGATGGCTAAATGGCTGTTGTTTGTATGGAGATATAATAATATATTAACCTAAATCTCTATGAAGGAAAGGGTTAATATAAAATAATTACCAGTACATAAATGTAGAGAATGAAATCCAGAACAGGATCATGGCATCAAAGATCCAAAATTAAAATCTCCACCAATATGCACAATGAAACTATTAAAGTAATATGTAACCGCAATATGCACAATCTAACCATTAAACTAATACGTAACACCCGCTACATAGTTTACAGAAATGATGTATAGTAATACAGTGTCACATGAAACAAATTGTTATCATACATCTAGTTTCAAATAATACCTTCGGTATCCCACCCCATATTTATGAAACTGAAAACTTTTAAATGTCACAATTTTGTTTACAATCTCAGATGTCTCTTTAAAGTGGGCTGGTTGTTCATCCAACCGGTGCATAATTGTGGGTGTCATAAATTTTATTACCTCTGTCATGGAGTCGGAGGTTATATTTTTGTTACCGTTTGTTTGTTTGTTTGTTTGTTTGTTTGGTAGGATTTCTTTCACAAAATGTTACAGACAGATTTTCATGGAATTTGGTGGACAATACGAACCCGAACGATTTTGGAGGTGATCTGGATTTATACGTATTTTACTCAATAACCCTTTCAACACCACAGACCTCTAAATATGCTTACAAAAAGTGTAGATCCAGATGAGCCAGCTGTCACAAGCTGTCTCATCAGGATCTGCACTTTTTGCCAGTACTATTACTATTTTTTAAACCAAATTACCCATTTTGATAAATGAACTGGTCCAAATGTAATTTTCTTATTAATTTATTGGTCTAAAACTATCATGCACAAGTCCATGTCAGTTACTTGGTGTTGATTGGGTTAACTGGTAGGTAAATAAGGCGGAAATATAAAATAAAGGGAGATACTAAAATAATTATATTGATCGACAGTTTTCGATACCATAAGCATTATTAAATGACATATTGGCCCAATTACGATTTTTATAAATAGAAAGTTGAGTTTGAAAATGTATGGTTAATTAATTAATGAATCTCATGAACAATAGATTATTTATTGGGTGTCATACGGAATGAACAGTTTATGTCCATATATGGGCATACATATAAGAAGCATGGTCACAGTGCTTGTTTCCCCCGTCTGACCCTAATAAAATTAACATTCTTTCAGATGGGACTTTAAACAGAGTTCTCATGTCGGTGCTTTACACCGTGCACGTAAAAGAACCAGAGGAGATTCTGGAATGGGTCTCTGTCTGTATCATTGCACTATCCTCCAAAAATCTAAAATGACTAATCTCTTCAGGCGGCGATGCTCATATGTGCAACCGGTAGCGACGCTAAATAAACGTAAAACACACACACACAGTGCTTGTTGTTTGGTTATTTTCAATGTATTTGGTTTGGGTCAATATCTAGCACATTTTTAAAGACATAGTGCCTTAATGTGTTGCCGACATGAAACAATGTGCCTTAATGTGTTGCCGACATGAAACAATTTAAATTATCTCTTTTGTCAACTATTACAACTAGTTACAAGATACAACTAGTTACAAGATACAACATACATGTACTTCGCCTCTCGGATACAAACAATGCAAGTAACTCATGAGACAATGCCCCGACATCTTTTTACGATACAACTGGATCTAGAGTAGTTAATCCAGAATAGCAGAGAAAAAATGTAAAATTTACCTCGCAGAACATTGTTTTCCATTATTAAACAACATGTGACTTCAACGCTGTGTCTTTGGTGCTGAATACTAGTTTGAGTCCACTGTGGAAGCCTGTCCACTGTGGGTCTTGTTCCAGTAGGTCCGGTCTGCTGTGGCTGTGGGTTTGATGTGGGTATGGGCCCACTGTGGTTTGGAGACCACTGTGGAAGCGAGTCCACTGTGGGTCTGGTTCCAGTAGGTCTGGGTCTGTTGTGACTTTGGGTTTGATGTGGGTATGGGCCCGCTGTGGTTTGGAGACCACTGTGGAATTGGGGTCAACTGTGGGTTTTTTGTTCCAGTGAATCTGGATCTGCCATGGCTCTGGGTTCCTTATTAGTTTGTGTCTACTGTGGGCTTCGGTTCAATTCTGGCTTAAGTCAGCTGTGGGTTCAGATCTGATGTAGGTTTGGGGTTTATATGAGTTTGGGTCTGATGTGGGTTTGGGGCTGATGTGAGTTCAGGTCTGATGTGGGTTTGGGGCTGATGTGGGTTTGTGTCTGCTATGAGTTCAGGTCTGATGTGGGTTCAGATCGGAGGTGGGTTTGAGGCTGCTGTGAGCTCAGGCCTGATGTGGGTTTGGGGCTGATGTGAGTTTGAGGCTGATATGAGTTCAGATCTGATGTGGGTTTGGGGCTGATGTGAGTTCAGGTCTGATGTGGGTTTGGGGCTGATGTGAGTTTGGGGCTGATATGAGTTCAGGTCTGATGTGGGTTTGGGGCTGATGTGGGTTTGGGGCTGATGTGGGTTTGGGTCTGATGTGGGTTTGGGGCTGATGTGGGTTATGGTCTGATGTGGGTTTGGGGCTGATGTGGGTTTGGGGCTGATGTGGGTTTGGGGCTGTTGTGAGTTCAGGTCTGATGTGAGTTCAGGTCTGATGTGGGTTTGGGGCTGTTGTGAGTTCAGGTCTGATGTGAGTTCAGATCGGAAGTGGGTTTAGTTCATTCAAATTTATGTTAGCTCAATTGCGAAACAAGTTATTGTTTGAATAAAAAAACATCGAAACTCAAGTTATTACAACTCTCGAGATCTCATTCCTGATGAAATCCATCGCCACGAGGGAGAGAGAAGAGGCATGCAGAATTTAAATGCATTGCCAGTGGGGCTCAAACTCTGGGCCTTTTGCACCTGAAGCGAACGCACTACCACTGCGCTATAATGACTTCCACTGAAGTTAGCTTGGATCTGATGTGGGTTAGAGTTTGCCTGTTTACAAAATAGAGGGGCGGGGTATGTTTACCTGTCTGTCTTGTCACCATCTCCATCCATTCTAAAGCACAACTGTTAAATTGGTGCAGTTCTTTGATTTCTGAAAGGAAAACAAACATCAATGAGATAATATTACCCACAGTTCTAATGGTACATCACTACATCTCATTTAAATCTGCTGCCGACTAAAACATGACAGACAAACAACAACAATAAAGACAGGTGAGATGAGAACCCTGCAGGCTGTATATCAATTGGCTGATTTTTATCACCAGATAACAAATAATTGAGCAAAATGTCCCCAATAACCCTGTACCCTCATAATTATATATCATTTTCTTCACTTATGGAATGAATTAGAGCGAAATTATTTCCCTTGAAGTGTAACATAGCCACTGGTAGGTGATGCAGCAAGCATGTAATTTGTATGTGCTATTCAGTTCTGGCAGATATTCAGTTCTGGCAGTTATTCAGTTCTGGCAGTCATTCAGTTCTGTTCAGTTCTGGCAGTCATTCAGTTCTGGCAAGTTATTCAGTTCTGGCAGTTATTTAGTTCTGGCAGATATTCAGTTCTGGCAGTTATTCAGTTCTGGCAGTTATTTAGTTCTGGCAGTTATTCAGTTCTGGTAGTTATTTAGTTCTGGCAGTTATTCAGTTCTGGCAGTCATTCAGTTCTGGCAGTTATTCAGTTCTGGCAGTTATTTAGTTCTGGCAGTTATTCAGTTCTGGCAGTTATTTAGTTCTGGCAGTTATTCAGTTCTGGCAGTCATTCAGATATGGCAGTTATTCAGTTCTGGTAGTTATTTAGTTCTGGCAGTCATTCAGTTCTGGTAGTTATTCAGTTCTGGTAGTTATCCAGTTCTGGCAGTTATTCAGTTCTGGCAGTTATTCAGTTCTGGCACTGGCAGTCATTCAGTTCTGGCAGTTATTCAGTTCTGGCAGTTATTCAGACAGACGGGTGGACAAACATGGACAGACGGATGGACAAACATGGTCAGACGGGTGGACAAACAGACAGTAAAGGTAAAACCATTAGGGGAGACATAAATAATCACTCTCGTTGTTACGGATGAATGCGATTATGTACATGGTCATTCGTGTTGGAGGAAACAGGAGTACCCGGAGAAAACCAACCTGTCCAGTCTGGCCACCAACGAACCATCTCTTCCAAACTTCGAACACGGGTTGCATTGGTGCGAAATGAATGTGCTAATCACTGTGGAAGTCATGATAGCTCAGTGGTAGCGCATTCGCTCAGGTACGAAAGGCCCGGAGTTCGAGCCTCAGCTGAAGCCGTTATGATTGTGTCCTTAGGCAAGGCATTTAAGTTCCACATTGCCTCTTCTCTCCCTCATAGTGATGGTTTCTATTTGGAATGAGGTCTCGAAAGTGATTAATATAAGTTGTCAGAACTTGTTTCGCAATCAATGAGCTAATCGCAGCCTAGTGTTAAGTCTACAGAACCACCATTAACAATGTCATTGGTGCTTTTGTAATATATCCATAAAGGGAGGTAATTTAAGAATGTGTCGTGATATAGGAAATACAACATTATGGACTTGTAAGAAAAAACATCACGAAAACGGTGGAATGACCGCTTAAATTCTTCTATCTCTTATGTGTCATATGACAGATTAATAGATACAGATTAATCTGTCCTAGGTCACACCAGGCAATGACAGATTAATAGATACAGATTAATCTGTCCTAGGTCACACCAGGCAATGACATATTAATCTGTCCTAGGTCACACCAGGCAATAACATTTTTTTTTTTTATTTTTACCCCCACCATATCCTACAGCATCTTTATATCAATATGACAAAGGGAGCTCAATAACTTATACTCGAATAACACACACACACACACACACACACACACAAATACACACACTCACAAATACCCGCCTGTCTTATCGTTGTCCGTGCGTATATAGATAAAACATGCTTCTCAATATTTCTACCTTAGATGCGTTTACATACATGAGGTAATGCTTTTAATATCGACCAAAGTTGTACAGTTTGGTAAAAAAAAAAAAAATCAAATACAACAACATTTCAACACAGCTCTGGCATAAATACGTTCATAGATTCCCATATTCTTCTAAAGTTATCTATATTATTATTAACCACTGCAGCCTTTTTGTTTATATAGTAATAATATAATATGATATGTTTTGCTCCTATTACTGTAAGGGGGCATTCTTGCATTTTACATTTATATATATACATTTTCAAAAAGATAATTATCAAATTCTTTGCTATCTCGTTATTATTGAGATTAATGTATCCAAAGATCATTGTATTTTCATTTAAAGGTGCAAATAAGTCTATTGATGGCGTTAATAAAGCAGTGATTAGTTTCCTAGTTGCATTGCATCCCCAGAATAAGTGTTCTATTGTTTCATTCTCAGTCTTACAGAAGGTGCAAAGTGGGCTGTCCTTGTACTTTATTTTATTTAGTAAATCGTTTGTTCCTAAAATTCTATGTAATATTCTTATTTGGAACCACTGTAGTTTAGAATCTTTTGTTATATTGAAAGGCAAAGAATAAATTTGTTTCCACTCCTCTTTATTAAATGTTACACTAGGCTTTTCTAACCATTTTGCTTGACTAGTTGGCATAGAAGTATTGTTATTTAAGATATTATACATTGCTTTTGACCCTTTCTTATTTATAGTTATGTCTTTTAGAGTGGGTGGTAATGTTGGTCTGGGTGGTATGACAATGTCGTTTGTAGTTATATTGTACGTTATTAATAGTTGTTTTACATCATTTAAAACACCCTGATAAACTAAATAGTTTGTTGTGACATTGTATGTTTTCTTAAATTCATCTAATGTTAAAAAAGTGCCATCAGCATTTAAAAGGTCAGCTATGTAATGGACACCTGCATCAAACCAGGATTTTAAGAAGACACTCTTCGCACCAATTAATAGTTTATGATTATAAAACAAGGGTATGTTACCTATACACTCTTTTTTCACTACACTGTGCTCTATCAAATTAGCAAAGGCACCTAAGGTGTCCTTCCAAAACATGTTATTACTTTCTCTAGATAGTTTTTCAGCATAGTGTTTTCCGCAATGGAATAATTTCTGCATTTCAAGTTTTTCATTAACAATACTTATCCAACTTCCATTACCTAATATTCTTCTTAACCATGTAAGTTTTAAAGCCTTTATGGAAGCAGTTATATTGATCATTTTTAAACCTCCCCATGTGTACTCATTTACTAGAATATTGCTTTTTATTTTGGCAGTACCTTGCCAAATAAAATCATAAATTAATGTATTTAGGTAATTAATAAGTTCCTCTGGTGGGTTTGGCAATGCAATAAATAAGTGGTTAAGAGTGGAAATTAATAGAGTTTTAATAACTGTTATTTTTCCAATAGGTGTTAATATTCTTCTTTTCCATTGTTTAATAACGTTTTGGATCTTTTCAATTTTATCTTTATAATTTATTTCTATTATCTTGTTCAAATCTACATGGAAATGTATGCCTAACATTTTGAAACTATGTTGATTCCAAGATAGTTTCCATCTTGTTTTTATATTATCACTAGAAAATTTCTTTCTACCTATCCATACAACCTTAGTCTTATCAAAGTTTACATTTAATCCAGATATAATAGCATAATCCGATAAAGTATTTAATGTCTGATTCAGAGATTCTGTTGATCCATCTAAGATCATGGTTGTGTCATCTGCAAATTGTGATAATTTATGTTCTACGTTATTTATGTCAATTCCTTTAATCTGTTTATTGCTTTTTATTTTCAAAGACAAAACTTCTGCACACAAGATGAATATGTAACAGGATAAAGGGTCTACTTGCCTACATCCACGGCCAATTTTTATAAAATCTGATAAAATTCCACATTGATTTACCGCGGACTGTGCATCTTTATATAAAATATCAAACCACTTTTTAATGGATGACCCAAAATTAAAGAAGGATAAAGTCTTTTGAACAAATGACCACGACAGGGAGTCAAAAGCTTTTTCAAAATCAATCAAAAGAAGGAGTCCTGGGATGTCATTTTCTTCTGTATATTGCATTATATCGTATATTAATCTTGTATTTTCGCCAATATATCTGCCTTTAATAAATCCTGTTTGATCTTTGCTTATCAATTTATCCATAGTAGTTTTTATTCTATTTGCTATACAACCTGAACCAATTTTGTAAACAGTATTAAGTAGTGTTATGGGTCTCCAGTTTTTCAAGAATTGTTTGGGTTTATTTTCTTTTGGGATACATGTAATTATACCTTGTGTTTGAGAGATAGAAAGATTTCCTGATGAATAAGCCTGATTTATTGCTCTTACTACAAAGCATCCTAATTTGTTCCAAAATACTTTATAGAAATCTGCGCCGAAACCAGAAGTTCCTGGACTTTTATTATTTGCCATATCTTTTAACACTTTAGTTGACTCGTGGTAAGATATATGTCCTTCAAGATTACTGGATTCTGAATGTGTTAATTTAGGTGTTTCAACATTATTTACAAAATTAATAAAAGTTTCTTCAGCAAGATTAATTGATTTTGATTTAAATAACTTTCCATAAAAACATTTTGTTCTTTGAGTATGTCGTTTTGGTCCTTTATGATCAAACCATCATCAGTTTCAATCTTGTATATTGTTTTTGAAATAAAACTATTTTTTTCTAAACTGCAGAAATATTTGCTAGGTTTTTCACCGGCTATGGACCAATTTACTCTAGACCGTATTAAATAGCCTTCAAGTTGTTGTTCCTTTATGGTGTTTAATTCATTTCTCAGTAGCTGAAGCTTATCTAAATTTGAGTCAGACAGATTAGATTCAATCTCATTTATTTCATTTAATAATTTTTTTTCCTTTGATAGATTCAATTTCTTTTTATAAGAACCATAGGATATTGATTTTCCCCTTAATTCCATCAAAAGCGTTTCTAAGAATAACTGATCGTTTATTGTATACTGTATCTCATTATTTGGGATTTCCTTGATATTATCTGAATTATACACTAGTAACATGTATTGTTGTTTTATTTCATCAATTTTCCTGTTGATCGCGTTTAAATATTCTATATCTTTTAACAGCGAGTTATTATGCTTCCATAATCCTTTTCCATGTTTAAAATCATCAAATTTAAGTCTTAGTAAAATAACTGAGTGGTCCGACTGAAAACTTGATTCAATAGAAACGTTTTCTACATACGGTACGAGAGTTGATGTTAGCAGAAAGAAGTCTAATCTGGCCTGTTGTAATGGGGTGGGTTTCCTCCATGTATACCTCTTCAAATCGGGGAAGAACTCTCTATAAGGATCTAATAGCTGTTTTGTTTGAATATATTGTAAGACATTTTTCCTGGCATGTTTGTTATTTGTTGCTTTGTAATTAAAATAATCCATTTCTGTGTTAAGTACTAAGTTAAAGTCTCCGCATAGCATGTATAGCTCATTTCCAAAAGTGTCGATAATACTAAATATGTTATCAAAGAAGTCAGGTTTATCAGAGTTTGGACCATACAAATTGATTATGGTAAATTTTTTCTCATCTACTGTCAAGTCTATAGCAATAAATTTCCATCTGGATCTGTATATTTATTATGAAGTTTATATTCAAAGTTTCTATTGAACAGTATAGCAACACCTCTAGAATTAGACGTTCCTGAACTAAATATACATTCATTGTTCCACTCAGAATATATGGATTTGTACATATTTGGTGTAAAATGTGTGTCCTGGAGACAATATATGCTACATTGTTTTTGTTTTAAGAATTTAAACACCTGTAGTCTCTTTTTATTGCCATTTAGTCCTCGGCAATTGAGAGACAAAATATTTAAACTATTGATATCCATCAGATATAGAGATCAAATTATTATTAAAGGTAATTGAGAAGCAAACTTATGATATTGAGCATTCATTGTATGTATACGACAGAACAGGCAAGTACATATAGGAAAAACAAATACTAGAACAAAAACAAAGAATTTTGTTAAAGGTTTACACCTCAACATTATGGACAATCTAATAATAAAAACAAAGATAAACCTTCTTAGATCATAAAATTCTTAAAATAAATCTGGGACATGGCATTTTTGTTAGGTATATATTTAACTGTAAAGAGCTATGATACATTTGTATTCCTGTTTTACACCAATCCATGTCATACGAATGGTTGTTTCATATACTACCTACTACATGACATTTAATTCAATATTCATAGTTTCTATAAAGGGATGATCTAGTAATCAAACAACACCCGATAATGATGATACTATATATTAACTGATACGTAGGAAAATCTGGTGGGCAAAAGATAAACTTGCGTTTTACATGTATAAAGTGGGGTCACTTTCACACAACCATTTTGTGTTTAGTTTATTAGCAAGTTCGATATCGTTTGGAATCTTATACCACGATCTAATTGTCAACATGATTATATAGAACATGTGAAATATATATAGTGTACAACATTTCATGCTGGTCTTGTTGTTTATTATGTTTGCCCAACAACATTATACTGATACGAGATGTGTGACGTCACTGCGATCATTCCTTATTGGATTTAAACATTATGTCATGACAAGCGTTATATATAATAACTTTAACATGTATATTATCGAGATTATGTATCAATTTTATGCATTCTAGCATGTTTTACAGAGTATATATCTTTCGTTTTACATGGTATAATATTTAGTTACCTATGGATGTTTAAAGAAACAATACTAACACCCTTTGCAACCCGACACAGCAAATCGCGATCGCTGCGAACGTCAGTATAACAACAAGAAATTAAGCCCACTGTAACTCGCCCTCGGCAACTTCAATCGATAGTTCCGTCGCATCAACCCCCGCAACACCGAGCATTCGCTGTATGGGTTTGCACAGGTTGATAACGTTCTTATTGATTGTGGCACGTTATGTAGATGCACTCATATATATGATCCAAAGTTCAAAAATAAAACCCCTATGAATGTTCCTAGTATTTATTTAGTTAATATATTACTTCTATGTGTGTGCTTTTTATATCTGAGCAATAAATAGTGTTCATATCAAAACATTTCCAAAATTATTTCCCATTCTTTCCCGAAAACGAAAGGGAAAGGACAGTCACTACTAATTAAAAGTATCTTAGCATTTGTACACTCTTTAATGTAGATTATAAAATAATCAAAACATTTCCCAAAACTAGTTCATGCTCTTTAAAGTCGAAACGAAAACTAAAAGGGCAAGGAACCTCACAGGAAATATTTATATTCAGATAGGCGCGTAGCTACCTGTACGCAGTTGCGTACACATTGTTCAAAATATTGCAAAAATAAAAAGTTAAACATATTATATTAATTAATTAATAAGCAATAAAAAGCGAAGATTTAACCTAACCCGTACACTGTCTACTGAAGATACCGTGTAGAGACATATTATATCTTATTCTGTTGCTGAAACGGCTCTAGAATGCACAACATACATGTTAGCAAACACAATTCACAGGTGGTGGAAGTCGTGATAGCGCAGTGGTAGCGTTTTTGCTTCAGGTGCGAAATGTCCGGAGGTCGAGCCCCGCTGGAGCCGTTACGATTGTGCCCTTAGGTAAGGCATTTAAATTCCTTGTTGCCTCTTCTCTCTCCCTCGTGGCGATGGATTACATCAGGAATGAGGTCTCGAGAGTGATTAATATAGGTTGTAAGAACTTGTTTCGCAATCGAACTAAAACAAACTTGTATAAACTATAAAATAAAATTCAGATGGGCATGTTCCCGGACCCCCATATCTTGTTTGCGTACACATTAGAACGGACCTAGCTACGCCCCTGTCAGACATATAGCATACATACTGGTTTATTAAAAATCATTCTTTTTTAGTTATTTCATATTTAGCATTCATGAAACGTTAATGAGTTTATTTTGTTTTAATAAACACCTTGTGAGTAATATTGTCTTTATATATGGGTTTTGAGCCGACAATTCTGTTCAGCTTTGGTGTAAGGGAGATAATTACACCTAAAACATAGTGTAGTTCCTTTTGCAAAGCGGGTGACCATCAATGCGTTATTAATCATCAATGTCTAATAACACGGCAGGTGTCATCTTTATCCGCGGTTCAAAGGTCTTATAAAACAGCAGTAGATAGAACGCAAAAAACAATAAAGTGTGGAGCCAGAACAGATGCCACGTATACATATAAAGTTTAGACCATGCAACAGCTAGTTATACATGTAAAGAACTAAACAGACTCAATATTTACACAAAACATATAGTGTTTCTCTCTTTTGTCATTTGTGGATTACGTGACTCGCGATTGCTGAGATCGGGATACGACAGGATCTCAGAGAATATATGGAGTAAGGGAAACAACTCATTCATCTCATACACTATGACATTGTCCCATTCCGATTTCAACAACCACAGTCCACGGAATCCACACATGTCCATTAAAATGCATCTCTATATAGACTTGTAAATATTTATATATGTCAGTCTAAGTCTTGGCACCACTTGAAACAATCTGAAATTGAACGATCAGCATTATGCTCTACCACTGGTGGAATTGCTGCTACCTTCTGGTGTATGTGGAGTTAGTCTCATTTTCGGCCACGGCATGTTCAACCAATGACCGAATTCATTGTACTGGACCTCTCTCGTCCTTAGTTTGATTTTTCCACCGGAAGTCTCCTTGAAAGTGGCAAACATTCTCCCCTCATAACACCAGCATTTCTCAACTCTACTTTTGTCCTTTAGACGCAGCGAAGATAGTACTTGCTGGTTAAACCAAATTAGGTCCTGGCTTATGGAGACCTGGGATCCCTTCAATTTGCTGACGTTCTTCATCAGATCAATTTTCGTTTGTCTTCGAACAAATTTCACGATGACTGGCCTATTTTTTCCTACTTTAAATTGACCCAGTCTGTGTGCAACATCAATATCTGAACTCGTCAATGTCAGAGTTAATTTCTGATTGATTAATGTAATGACTTGTGTTGTAGTCTGTTCGGACGTTTGTTTGGGTATATCATCCGAAACACCAAACATCCGGATATTGTTCTTTCTACTGTACTGCTCAATGTCATTTGTTACCTTTTCAGTTGTTTCCGTTTCTCTTATAATTTTATCACGGAGATAACTATTGCTGTCTTTCAGTTTTTCAATCACCTCATTTTTGGCCTTCATTTCCTCTTTGATTTTATTGTTTTCAACGGCCCTTTCATGTACGTCTCCTTCTAGTATGCTAATTCTATTGGCAACTGATCTGAGAATATGTTCCTTCATTTCATTTACAGTGTCTTTGATGATTTCTCTAATCCAGGACTTATCATTTTTTGTTAATACCTGTGAAAGCTTATCATTTATGACATCAAGCTTTTTTTCTAAAGATTTGCATTCAGTTTGATCAGGAGAAGCCATATTTTCAATGTATTCATACAACGTTTTTTGTTTTTTACTATTCTGTTTTGGTTTCTTTGTTTTCTTTTTTCCCTTTTCTGGTGTAATGCTAGATTCTTTGAACACTGATGTATCTAGTATATTAGTGCTTGTATCTCCTTCACTGGTAGTTGACGAATGTGTACGTTTACCCGAGCTCATTATTGATCAAATAGTATTTCACATACCTGTACTGTTAATGCACAATAGCCTATGTCAGTCTATTCAAATGAATCAGCCATGCATGACGATTTATCAATCAGAGTTTATGTACAGGTATCTCTACCTGTAAATATCCCACCCACCTTCGAAATAGGCAAACAGTTTTTAAAACAGTTCAATGTGGATTTCTTCCTTCAAAAGTCAAATTTTATCAAATTCATCCGTTCCTACCAATTACTTCCCTTTAAGATTCATTTGCCTACGTGTTGCTGTCTCCAATCCATGATCTAAGAGGTTTATTTCTGATTTTTCATATCACATTATGAAAATTGTATGTTTATTTTCTACCGGAACCGGAAACCTTTCAGATGTGTACCAGGCAATAACATATTAATAGAAATATGTCCTAGGTCACACCAGGCAATGACATATTAATAGAAATATGTCCTAGGTCACACCAGGCAATGGCAGATTAATAAAAATATGTCCTAGGTCACACCAGGCAATGACATATTAATAGAAATATGTCCTAGGTCACACCAGGCAATGGCAGATTAATAAAAATCTGTCCTAGGTCACACCAGGCAATGATTGTTTTGTACATATGGCAGTTTATATATCTGAGCTCGTTTGCAAACCAAGTTTGTGCAACATTAGGTATTCTATCTATGTACATATTAATTGGGTGTTCGATTCACTACAAACTACCAGTACAATACAATACTACAACAATACGCTATATACACAATAAACATTAACCCTTATCCTGTCCAATAAATTGGACGGAATGTGCAAACAACATAGATCCAGATCAGCTGTCTGATCAGAATCTATGTTGTTTGCTACTCAGACAAATGCGTTAGCTCCACTATCCGAATAGCAAGCAGCATGCAGCCTGATCAGAGAGCGTGTGTGTGTGTGTGTTTTACATTGATTTATCGTCGCTACCGGTTACTCATATGAGAGACGCCTCCTGAAGAGATTAGTCATTTTAGATTTTGGAGGATAGTGCAATGATACACTGGTTATTTTACAAGCACGGTGTAAATCACCGACACAAGACCTCGGTTTAACGTCCCATCTGAAAGACTGTTAATTTTATTAGGGTCAGACAGGGGATCAAACCTGCGATCCCTGGATTACCAGTCCAGCATGTTAACCACTGGACTACCAGGCCCGTCGCTGGGCATATGCAAGTACGCATGTGCGTATCATTGGTCTCAGAAAATGAAAAAAATGCATTCGTGTTAGTAATGATGACTTGTTAACCAGTTTATGATGTACGCATGATGTAATAGCATTGCTTACTTGGTTACTAGTAGGGATACATAGGTGCCGTGATGTGTGTAGTGGTGGAATAATTGAGCCCATTGTAAATATGGTGCATCTCGAAATTTAGTTTGTGCTATTTTACGTTCTTGTTTAATTAATAAGGGCAATATATCATGTATATTATACATCTAGCCTTAATTTATACCTTTATACGGATTGTCGTAAGAACTTTAGTCCTGCAATTGTATGCTACAAAATGCATTGAAATGCAGGAAATTGCTTCTTCATTTCAAATATCTCGGGGGGGCATGTCCACGGACCCCCCTAGCATACTCGCTCTCTATGCTCACTCGAGGAACAAGCATATTTGGCCGTGCGTATCATCAAAATAGCTCCAGCGACGGCCCTGACTACAGATCCATCATGTTCTGTGCCGTCTGATCTGGCTCTATGCTGTTTGCAATTAGTGACACTAGTTTTGATTGGCAGGTTAATATATAGGTTATAATGGGATGAAGGGAAAGTATGAATTATCTATTGTTCTCAATACACAAGTGTCGTCTTGCGGGCTCAGACAGACAGACGGACGTCATGATTTCAATATGTCCTTTCTTGGATAACACGATATAAACTATTGCAATAGTGAATTATTTCTGCACCAACATACATATATATTATCGATTTAGAATTAATGATGTACGAGCCAACACACCTTGCTATATGGTTTTCAATTATATATTTATAATTAAACATATCGCAAGGTGTGTTGGCTACATCCATTGCTTAAATGTATACACTGGTACCCACACATGTTCTGTATCCCTGCGCGTACATCAAACGTGGGTAATAAATGATAAAATCAGTCAATTGTACTAGTAATAATTAACACAAGTCATGGCTTCACTAAAGGGAGGTAACTGCATCTAGCTTCTTTACATTCTACAATAAAACATTCCCCTTAGCAATTATTTCACTTACTTTTCAAATCTGGATGAAGTCTCTGTACGAGTTTGTTTCCTTCAAATGGAAATATTCATCATCATCATCAATCCTCTTCACCCCGGTTGGGGTATAGGGCCTTCACCACTGCTCTCCACTTGGACCGGTCCGTTGCTGCTGCTTTGGCTTCCCCCCAGGACATCCTGCTTTGGCGCAGCTCACTGTCCAGAGTCCTTCGCCATGTCGTAACTGGTCGACCTCTTTTCCGTGTGCCCTGTGGATTCCAATCCAGTGCTTGGCGTGCTATGTTGGGCTGGTCTCGTCGTAGAGTGTGCCCTATCCACCACCACTTCCTCTGTGTGATAGAGTCTGTGATGGGGTCCTGTCTTGTTTGCCGCCACAACTCCTGGTTGGTGATCTTTTCCGGCCATCTGATGTGTAGGATCTGTCTGAGGCAGTTGTTGATGAATACCTGTAGTTTGTGGTCACGGCCCTTGGTGCGTCTCCAGGTCTCAGCTCTGTACAAGAGGACTGTCTTAACATTCGTCTCAAACAGTTTGAGCTTTGTCTTGAGGTGGATGTTATTGTTGTTCCATACTGGCTTCAACGTCACAAAGGCATGTCGTGCTTTCCCAATACGGGCTTGGATGTCTTCTTCTGTTCCCCCCGTTTTGCTGATGACACTGCCGAGGTAGGTGAAGGAGTCAACATTATCGATTGGATGGCCATCTATCTGAATGGGTATGTTCCTTGCCGCGTTTACCCTGATGCACTTGGTCTTCTTAATGTTGATCTCCAGCCCTGTAGTCTTCGCAACTGTGTGTAAGCGTTCTGACTTCTGTTGCATGTGTTGGTGTGTGTGGGACAGGAGGCCTATATCGTCCGCAAAGTCGAGGTCCTCCAACTTCTCTGTAAGTGTCCACTGTAGTCCTCTTGGTCTGTCTACTGTCGTTCTCATTATCCAGTCCAGTACGACGGAGAAAATGAGAGGCGAGAGCATACAGCCCTGACGGACGCCGGTGCTGACGGGAAATGGCTGTGAAAGGTTCATGTCATGGATCACATGGCAAGTGGTGTTGTTGTACAGGCTCCGAATAATGTGGATGATCTTTCCTGGTATGCCGTAGTGCCCGAGGATGCTCCATATGACGTCTCTATCAATCGTGTCAAACGCTTTCTTGAAATCGATGAAGTTGATGTAGATTGGAGACTGCCATTCGATGGACTGTTCAACGATGATGCGGAGTGTTGCTATCTGATCCGTGCATGATCTTCCTGCCCTGAATCCTGCCTGTTCTTCCCTCAGCTTGGCGTTCACTGCATTCTTGATCCTTTCTAGTAGGAGTCTTGTGAGGACTTTACTTGGGATAGACAGGAGCTGGATGCCCCTCCAATTCTGGCAGTTGCTGAGGTCACCCTTCTTGGGTAGCTTGACGATGTGCCCTACTCTCCATTCTTCTGGAACCACTTCTTCATCCCAGACTTGCTGTAGAAGGTCTAGTAGTAGTGTTGCTGTGGTCTCAGTCGATGCCTTCAGTGCTTCTGGTGGGATGTTGTCTGGCCCCGGTGCTTTCCCATTTTTGATCTTGTTGATGGCCCTTGTCACTTCATTCCTTGTGATCTGTCCCATCTCTACTTCCAGTTCTGGTCCGTCTGCTATGTCTGGTGGGTTGATCACAGGTGTACCGCTGAGTAGTTCCTGGAAATGGTCCTTCCACCTTGTCATCTGGTCTTCTGGTTTGGAGAGGGTGTTACCATCAACGTCCTTCACTGGTTTGTTGGGGTTGCTCCTTCTGCCGGAAAGTTGTCTAGTTATGCTGTATAGGGTCTTCATGTCGTTGTGGTATGCTGCTTCCTGTGCTTGTCCAGCCAGCTTGTCTACCTGATCCCGTTTGTCTTGTCGTGCGCTCTTCTTGACTTCTTTGTTCTTGTGCTGTATTCTCCCTGGATGTTCTGTTTCTGTGCTCTGGTTTTCGCCTGCTTCAGTCGGTGCCGAATTTCTTTTCTTTCTTCAATGATCTGGATGGTGTGGTCTGTGAGCCAGGTCTTGTACTTCTTCGTTCTAAATCCCAGCTTCTCTTCGCATGTCGTTGTGAAAGAGCATTTGACGCGGTCCCACTTCTTTTCCAACGATCCGTCTTCTAAGTCGGCTAGGGCCTGAAACCTGTTGCCGAGGGCGATGGCGAACTCTTGCTGTTGCTCTGCTGCCTTCAGTTTGGATGTGGCGTATCGCTTGTTCTGCTGGATGCCCGTCGTTCTTGCACTGGCAATTCTGACTTGTAGTTTGGCGATGACTAGTTCATGGTCGGAACCTGCATCAGCTCCTCGATACGCTCTGACATCCGTGAGGGTCCTCCTCCATCTTCTGGAGATCGTGACATGGTCGATCTGGTTTGCTGTTGCCTGGTCGGGTGATGTCCATGTGGTCTTGTGAATGATGCGATGTTTAAAGATAGTTCCACCGATGACAAGATCATTTAGCCCACAGAAGTTGACGAAGAGTTCCCCATTTTCATTCGTGGTCCCGAGTCCCTCCTTTCCCATGACGGTCTCTCTACCAGTGTTGGTTCCTCCAACTTTCGCATTCATGTCACCCATAACAATGGTGATGTCCCTCTTGTGCACCCTGTCTAACACTCCTTGAAGCTGCTGGTAGAAGTCTTCGTTGGTGTCCATGTCTGCAGCGTTGGTTGGTGCGTAGCACTGGACGATGGTAACTTCTTGAAATTTAGAGTGAAATCTGGCGGTCAGTAGTCTGTCACTTATTTGTTCCCATTCCAAAAGACATTTGTGCGCTTTCTTGGTAAGCATGAGTCCAACTCCGTTGCGATGTACATCGTTCTCATTTGCTGGTCCAGAGTATAGAAGCGTGTGTCCTGTTGCCAAAGTAACCTTTCCTGCTGTGGTCCAACGTACCTCACTTAGTCCTAACATATCTATTTTATATCTATCCATCTCTCTGGACACCTGAGCCGCTTTTCCCGTTTCGTATAGTGTTCTTACATTCCAAAATCCGATCCGTGAGACGTTCTTAGGGGAGAGAAGATTTGTCCACAGATTGCTCTGTTTCATACGCTCTCCTCTTGGTCGATACCGTAAATCCTCCGTAGTAGTTGCTGTAGTGTTGGTTTCTGTAGCGAGTTGTTGTTTTACGCGGTAGGGGTGCTGGCCCTACGCACAACCTTCCTCCTTTCTCAGTCGGGCTTAGGACCGTCCATGGCGGAGTTGGAAATATTCATACACTGGTTTATACAAATTTATATTAGCTTGATTGCGAAAGAAGTTCTTGTGACATTAGTTTAATCACAGGAACATGAACTTTTATCCATAAGCCACCAAAGGTCTCGTACCTCATCCTAGGACACCCCCCTCTTTTTTTTAATAGAGGGGGTTGTCCTAGGATAGAGGTACGAGACCTTTGGTGGCTTATGGATAACATTTCAAGTTCCTGTGGTTTAATCACTCTCGAGACCTCATTCCTTTAAGAAATCCATCGCCATGCGGGAGAGAGGAGTCAATGTGGAATTAAGTGTCTTGCCCACAGACGCTTGGGATCTGGATAACTTTTGAACCGTCACAAATGGATTGAGGTTCAAACCCAGGGCGTGTCTGTGCCCTTTTTTAATGCCTGCACATATTGAGGCGAGGATAGCCTAGTGGGCGCAGGTGCGGGGGGGTGTCCCTCCTATGGCAATGTTTATCATAATCATGACAGTACTTAAATTGTATCCCCAAATGCTCCGAATGCCTGTGGATTCGATTATAAATGTTGATAATATAAACTGAAACATTGTATATACCGGTATGTATGTACCATTAATGTCAAACCCTTTGCGGGGAACCTAGAAATGTTTTCCTGGGCAGGCTTAGCCGACCTAAGCGGTTAAACAGTACTAAGCAATGTGTATGAGATGCCTTGCTCAATGACACTACATACGTGGCCTGACCGAGTATCGAACCAGGGACCGTTCTATTCCAAATCCGATGCTCTACAACTGGACCACAGATGCCACACATTGTATGCTTGGAAAAGCTAACTTGTCCCATAACGGTGTCCCATTTGCAGGTAAGTGGGCTCATCCTGATGTCCCAGTTATTAGTAACAGTATCAATTAAAAAACATCTTTGTACGGGGGATAAAACCCGGTGCTTCATGAAGCCATAATTATTGTCCGATTAGCGCAGTTGTTTGCGCGCCCGCTTCTCACCAATGCAACCCGGGTTCGATCCTCGGACCGGGGAGAATGTGAGATGGTACGGTGGTCGTCAAATCGGACAGCTCCGATTTCCTCCCACATGAATGACCACATATACGCTTTCATCCGCGCCAACGAGAGTGATTAATATAAGTTGTTAAAACTTGCTTCGCAAAACCATATTTACATTACCACTAAAACAAAGTGGAGCTACTCGGCGTCCGTGGTCCAGTGGTAGAGCGCCGGATTTGGAATAGAACGGTCCCGGGTTCGATACTCAGTCAGGCCATGTATGTAGTATCATAGAGCAAGGCACCTCGCACACCTTGCTTAGTACTGGTTAACTGCTTAGCTCAGCTAAGCCTGCCCAGGATAACATGTCTAGGTCCCCGCAAGGGGTTTGACGTTAATGGAACATACATACATACAATTAAAACGTAATAAAAAAAGATGACTGGGAAAGTAAAGTCACTTGAGCGCAATAGACATGTATTACTGACGGTTAACCCGTTGCATGTTAGTCAGGCCCATCGCTGGGCATACGCAAGTACGCACGTGCGTATCATTGGTCTCAGAAAATGAAAAAAAATGAAAACTCCAAAAATGCATTAAAACCCGAGGGGGGTAGTATGGATACATAGGTGCCGTGATGTGTGGAGTGGTGGAAATATAGTGCATCTCTAAATTTAGTTTGTGCTATTTTACGTGCTTGTTTAATTGATAAGGGCGATAGATCATGTATTATAGTATACATCTAGCCTTAATTTATACCTTTATACGGATTGTCATAAGAACTTTAGTCCTGCAATTGTATGTTATAAAATGCATTGAAATGCAGGAAATTGCCCCCGGACCCCCGTAGTGTACTCGCTCGTTATGCTCACTTGACAAACAAGCATATTTGATCGTGCGTATCATCAAAATAGCTCCAGCGACAGCCCTGCTAGCGGCAGATATAATCACTTTGGCAATCAGCATAGAGCCAGATTAGAATGGACACAAATGGAAACCTGAATGGTCAATCCACGCCAAACATGAATGAGATCACAGTAAGTTCAAATGGCATAGACAAACTTCTCAATAACCTGAATCCCCATAAGGCTAGTGGTCCTGACCAAATTAAGCCAATCATACTTAAAACCCTGTCTAAAGAACTCTCACCTATCATTGAAGTCTTATTCCAAAAATCCCTCAACGAAGGATCACTGCTTGCCCAATGGAAGTCAGGAAATGTTGCTCCCATTTACAAAAAAGGGGACAAGTCAAAACCCGCCAACTATAGGCCTATCTCACTAACATGCATGACTATGGAGTCAGAGGTCAAACATTAAGGTGGATTAAGAGTTTTCTAGATAATAGACTCCAGTCAGTTGTCCTTAATGGTATTAGTTCAGAGGCCATTCCGGTGTCCTCTGGAATCCCACAGGGATCCGTACATGGACCCCTGCTTCTCCTAGCCTACATAAACGACCTCACACAAAACATCAGTTCCAAAGTCCGTATCTTTGCAGATGATACTGCAGTCTATCTATCACTGACATCTGCAAATGAATCGGTCACACTCCAAAACGATCTTAAGAGATTAGAAGAGTGGGAGTTGGAGTGGGACATGGAATTTAACCCTCCACATGTCAAGTTATCCATGTCACCAGAAGGAAACATCCTATTCCCAGTAAATATAAACTCCATGGAGTCCTACTTGAGTCGATCACCTCAGCCAAATACCTTGGCGTGGTTATCTCAAATAACCTGTCGTGGGACACTCACATAAAAAGGTCAACAAAGAAAGCAAACCAAGCATTAGGATTTCTACATAGAAACCTCCAGGTCAAATCCGAACACCTTAAGTCCATGGCTTACCAGACACTAGTGAGACCCCAGCTTGAATATGGCTCCGAGATCTTGTCGCCCCATACCCAAACATTGATATACCAAATTGAAGGTGTCCAGCGAAGAGCAGCCCGTTGGATAAAGGCTGACTTCTATCGTACCTCTAGTGTTACAGACATGCTACAGTCCCTAAATCTACGCAGACTAGATCAACGGCGTATTGACAATAGGTTATCCCTTATGTATAAAATTCATAATGATCTTGTTGCTATTCCCATTGAAAATTACCTAGTTCCCCTCTCCCGTCCTGCTTGCCATTGCCATTCCTTAAGCTATAGGTTAATTACAGCAACTACAGACTACTACAAGTTTTCCTTTTTTCCAAGAACAATCTACCATTGGAACCATGAGGCGGCTAATCAGGTACACATGGGTATTCTCAATTTCCTAAGTACATTTGATAGCGTGCCTCAGTCCAACGTCATATGAAAGTGAACGCTGAATATGTCACAGTAGATTCTGGTGTGCCACAGAGTTCGTCACTACGGCCGTTATTATTCCTGTGCCACATCAATGCTCAATAAGAAACAGGTGCATGCTCTATAGAATTATCAAGACAAGACAAAACAATACCATTTTATACTTCAGCAATAAGGTCTCTTTAAACATGTGCACGCAATTACGTGGGAGAATGAAATTCAAAGCAAGGAAATGTTATTTAATGAGCATTTCATCCAATTTCTACAGGGTAAACAACCATTTACCCCAACAAGTCCAAGACAATCCATACCTAGGAGTAACCTTCTCCGATTTGAATTGGTACTCTCACATCACTAAAATAGTAAAAACAAACCAACAAGTCTGCACTGGGCTTTCGGAAAGGCTCTTCAAAATCATGCAGATGATCAGCATATTTGGCACTGATACACATTAAAATACTGCTCGACAATCTATCGGAGACCTATTATGTACAGTGCATATACATAATGGAAAGAGTTCAACGTCAGGCTGCAAGATTCATCCCCGCCGACTACAAGAGTAGAGAAAAGGGTTGTGTTACTAAGATGTTGAGAGAACGGAAACTGTTACTCCCATAACTACAGGATTGAAGGAAGATAAACCGCCTACCCTTGTTTTACGAGGTGGACATGGGGCTGGTTCCAGCTTTCCCCTACCAATATTTTCTTACGTGTGTACCCGAAAGACCTAATCTACATCCCATCTAGGTTAAGCAAGTCACGTGTCGACCTCCCCTGGATATCATACAAATTAGTGAAGCTCATTAGAAAAAGGGACACACTTTATTCAAAACTCAAAATGTCACCAGCAACAAATTAAAATCATTATCATTCAAAAAAAGATCAGAAAATCGTATAGTGTTATACTTAGACGGTTAACGATTATAGTTGACCATGAACATTTAACGTTTGCTACTACCACGCGTACCGGCTAGTTCATAGCGTCTACTTCTGTTCACTTACCTGTCTACTTGGATCTTTTTGATAATCAGTTTGATAATCATACACTATTGTTGGACCATATGACTTGGTGCTTGTTGTGAATGTGCAGTATACTATCATCCGTAGTCATACTCAGATGCGTTTCCTACGATCGTTTGGCTCTGCACCCTAGATTGTTTTCGTAAACTTATATCATGTTGGTGTTTGTTATGTTACGTGAACACGACGTGTCAATAGCTACATCAATTTTCCTCCCAATTGAAGAGCGCACATTTTGCAGACGAAACTGCAATTGGGGCTATGACTGTTTTATCGGGAAATATTTGTGATACATGCCCTTTTCCATCGTAATAATCCTGCAAATATGTTCTTGAAATAAGTATATTGTGGAAGTCGTGCTAGCACAGTATTAGCGCGTTCGCTTCAGATGCGAGAGGCCCAGAGTTTGCGTGTCCGCTCAGGCAGCTACGAAACACAGGTTTTGGCCTAGGCAAGGCTCTTAATTCCACATTTCCTCTCTTTATGGTTGGGTTACATCTACCCGAACCTCCATATAAAGGGATTGATTGGTCAAAAATATAATGATAGAAATATTTGCCATGCTGTTTTCCAGTAGTTTTTCATACCTACCTATCCCGGCGTGAAGAATTTTCGGCCAGAACAGGTTTTCGCCAAACTGGGAATAGCGAGAGATCACGCAATATTTCACGCTCCAGTTACCGGAATATAAATAAACATGCCTTGTATGTATGTATGTTCCTTTAATGTCAAACCACTCGCGGGGATTTAGACATGTTTTCCTGGACCGACCTAAGCGATTAACCAGTACTAAGCAATGTGTGTGAGTTGCCTTGCTCAATGACACTACATACGTGGCCTGACCGAGTATCTAACCTGGGACCGTGCGATTCCAAATCCGACGCTCTACCACTGGACGCCACACGGACTGGTACCTTGTACACTTCCAATCTCTTCCAAAGGCTAGATAGAAGGATCAAAACATCACAGACGGATCTGTAGTCCAGTGGTAACACACTGGGCTGGTAATCCAGGGATCACAGGTTCGATCCCTGTCTGACCCTAATAAAATTAACAGTCTTTCTATCGCCACAAGAGAAGAGGCAATGTGGAATTTACGGTAAATGCCTTGCCTAAGGGCACAATCTTAGCGACTACAGCTGTGTGCGAAGAGTTCAGAACTCCAAGCCTTTCGTACATAAAGCGGACGTGCTATCACTTGCAAATCATTTGTTTGGGACCAAAAGCGTCTGTGGCTTCATTGTTAGGATTGTCATCTGAAAATGCTTGATTTGTTTTTTTATTGTGTTTTTACCTCAATAAAGTGGAAGGGACAGGTTGTCAAATAAAGAGTGAGAGATGGGAATAAATTGATTTGTATTGTCGGATGAAATGTCACCTAGGGTTTGCTATGGCCGGCACATAACACAATGACACATGCATATATGTATGCAAGGTTCCCTCTGTCTGAATTTTTGTCTGCGCTACTCCTGTCACCAATTGAAAAAAAATGTACCCAATTTAAAAACTGGGAGCCAACTATTGTGTTTGTTTATTATAGTGTCACCCCTATTTAAAAGGCCAGCCATTTCTGACTTATAAGACACCTGTTTTTATGAACATCAGTACTTCCCGAATCCTGCGCCATGCTGGTAGGCAATCGGTAACCATTATTTAACTAGCTGGCGGCTCACCAACAAACCGGCCATATCAGAACGAACCCCTGACGAGGTATGAACCTTCGACCTCCCGCTCCGTAGGCGGACATCTTAACCACTAGGCCACGGAGAGGGTATTTGGAGGTGGTCTTTAACACACGTTTGAATGTGCATGCAGGTAAGCCAGGTAACACCCAGTCTAATATCTGGTAGATTATATTCTTGAACATGGAATCTGAAGTTCATCCTACAACTAAGAGCCATATAGTTCACAGATAAATATTTGAAGCCATGTATTTGACAAAACATGTGCCAATAAAAAAAACCGGTTTTGCCAAATATTTTCACCAATTCACAAATATGTTCGCCAATTCACAAAATTGACGCTATTTGTGTTTTGGCGACCGATAGTGGGAGCCCTCTATGTTTCAACAGGTGGAACATAGTATATGTACACATGTGTAAGCTTGGTGTTTTCAGAGAGACTATGAGTGATTGGTTGCATTGTAACACGTGCTATAAACAGCCAGGAGATGGAAGAGGCTATTTTCTAACCAACTGTGGACATTTGTATTGCGAGAGTTGCCAAAGTAAAGGTAGGTAAATATTGTAATGTTTTTGGTATTAACTACGGTATAGAACGTCAATAACCAATTTCATTCTGGATACATTTAAAGGCTTTTGCAAACAACATAGATCCAGATCAGCCGCAGCGTAACGCTGCATGCTGATCAGGATCTATGTTGTTTGCTACATAGCCAAGTGCCTTAACAAGATGATCTGAATAGCAAACAGCATAGAGTTTGATCAGACGGCACATTCCATGGCGGCTGATCTGGCTCTATGTTCTTTGCAAATACTGTTTGAACGGTATCCATAATCAAATGGGTTAATGTGTTCTAACTATATTCATTGACATACATAATTACATATACACCAAATAATATCTATATTCATATCATCTTATTGATTATATTTTATTACAGAACGTTTTCTGTAAAATTGTTTCGGATAAAAATTAATGCATTAAATGACAATAAGAAAATATTTATATTGTATTTTTAATGCATATTTATTTTAGCTCGATTGCGAAACAAGTTCTTACAACTTATATTAATCACTCTCGAGACCTCAGTCCTGATGGAATCCATCGCCACGAGGGAGGGAGGAGGCATGTGGAATCTAAATACCTTGCCTACAGGCACAATCGTAACGGCTCCAGCTGGTTTCGAACTCCGGACCTTTCACACCTGAAGTGAACGCCTACCACTGCGCTATCATGACTTCATTAAATGTTTTCACGTACCAAGAAGTTCCACTTGAGAACTTGATATTTTAAGCGTTCCACTTTGCAATGAGATGTACCTTTATATCAACCCTTTTACTGTTTGACATGCCCTCGTATTGTACTGGAGAAACATTTACCATGGCACTTTCTTGTGCTCAAATGATAACTACATTCAGTTCATTTGTTTGCAGATTATCTAAAGTTTACGTTATATTGATATGGAAATACAAGACTCGCTTTCTAATATAATCATCCGCTCCTTAATGCATCTCCGTGTGCAGTTGTTTTCATGTTGGACTCTCATATCTCATTATTCAGGTTGGAAAGAAACGTGTCTTCTCTGTGGAACATGTAATCCATCAGCACTTAAGCTGACATCAAAGGTAACTTATGCTGACACCAAAGGTAACATAAACTGACATAAAAGGTACCTTATGCTGACATCAAAGGTAACTTATGCTGATATCACAGGTAATTTAAGCTGACATCAAAGGTAACTTATGCTGATATCACAGGTAACTTATGCTGACATCAAAGGTAAATTATGCTGACATCACAGGTAACGTATGCTGACATCAAAGGTAACTTATGCTGATATCACAGGTAACTTATGCTGACATCAAAGGTAAATTATGCTGACATCACAGGTAATTTATGCTGACATCAAAGGTAACTTAAGCTGACATCAAAGGTAACATATGCTGACATCAAAGGTAATTTAAGCTGACACCAAAGTTGACATAAGCTGACATCAAAGGTAACTTATGCTGACATCAAAGGTAACTTAAGCTGACATCAACGGTAACTTATGATGACATCGAAGGTAACTTAAGCTGACATCAAAGGTAACATAAGCTGACATCAAAGGTAACATAAGCTGACATCAAAGGTAACTTATGCTGACATCAAAGGTAACTTAAGCTGACATCAAAGGTAGCATAAGCTGACATCAAAGGTAACTTGGGCTGACATCAAAGGTAGCTTAAGCTGACATCAAAGGTAAATTAATCTCACAACAAAAGATATGTCAACTATGCTGATATCAAAGGTAACTTGAATAAGCTGAAATCAATGGAGAATTATGTAGTGACCATTGTCCAGTGGTAGAGCATCGGATTTGTAAACAAGATGTCCCTGGGAAAGAAGTAACCATAAATCACTGCCGTGACGTCATACCTTTGTACTTGCAGTCTGCTGTCAAAATGCCAGAGTATTATATTAAATCCTACACGTACATGTACGAAATTAACAATTTTTATTAGTAGGATTATGTTATATAAGTGTGTGTATTAAGTAAGATATAAGCCTAAAACGGATCCAATATGTAAAATATTGGTACTACTACTGTCTTCAGGGCTACGTGCCTGACACAGTCCAATATTTTACATATTGGATAGTTTTCGGCTTATATCCTATACATACAAGCAGGTTGCTTTCTCCTCAATCATACATATATGTACATATTATGTATGCTTTACTATGCTTATTCAACGAAATAAATATTGTTCAAACTAAGAGGTCCCAGGTTCGATACTTGGTCACAGCATGTATGTAGTGACCTCACACACATTGCTTAGTACTGGAAAACCAATTAGGTTGACTAAGCCTGCCAAGGGAATCATGTCTAGGTCCCCGCAAAGGATTTTGCATAAATGAAAAGAGAAACAAAAAAACAAAAATAGACATCAAAAGTAGCATGCATATATTGGAATCAAAAATATCATATGCTATACGCCAAGAGTAGTATGAGACTTTTATTTCAGTGCGAGCTGATTGTTTAGGCTTTGGCTAGGCTTGTCATCTGGCTAGGCTTGTCATCTGGCTGTCCACAATTTCTTCAAATGACATCTCGTCTGAAACTGATTCATCAATTCTGGCATCTAGATGAAAAATAGATGAACGTATCCAAAATTGAAGAGGTCTGCCATTGTGAAGATCTTGTTTGATTATGGAATAATCAATCTTGTAGCATTAAGAGGCGAGCGCCCCACGACTTATACTGATATGAAACTAGCCACGTAATAACCTCTAAGAAATATGAATATTGTCTGTGTGACCAGGATTATTGATATTGGAGGCTTGGTGACCATGTTAGCCCTCTTGCTGTTACATTCTGTGTTACTTTGATTGCAGTTAACTCCACCAGTTGAGGCATTTTTTTCGGATCCGATTAAAATGATGAAGCAGATATACTCTAATATGAAACAGTTGATTTCAGTAAGTACTACCTTATTGCTCCCAATAAACGCCACCTCCCTAGTAAACATATTTTAACCCTTTCCTTCATAGGTTAATTTACTATTATATCTCCATACAAATGACAGCCATTTGGCTATCATGCAGTGGATAAGTAGTCGCCGTATCTATCCCACCTCCATAGATATTACTGGAACTACATGAGATTCTGGCCTTTATTACGAACATTGGTTTGACTACTACATTGTCAATGTATGTGGTATTGGTAATGGCGTCAAGAGGTGCTTTTGTGAGGGAAAGGGTTAAATAAATCAAAGTTTTACCTTGTGTTTCATAGCTATCCAATAATTAATCCAATGTCATGTAATCCAAACTGGAATGTTTACACTTTACAATAACTGTAATCACAATAGCTGTTAACCCATTTCATTCTGGATACATTTAAAGGTTTTTACAAACAACATAGATCCAGATCAGCCGCAGCGTGACGCTGCATGTTGATCAGGATCTATGTTGTTTGCTACATAGCCAAGTGTCTTAGCAAGATCGTTTGAATAGCAAACAGCATAGAGCCTGATCAAACGGTATGTTCCATGGTGGCTGATCAGGCTCTATTTTCTTTGCAAATACCGTTTGAACGGTATCCAGAATGAAATGGGTTAAGTAACAGACAGTCTGACACGTGTAGTTATAATTCATACACATTTATTTTTGCTCAATTGCGAAACAAGTTCTTACACCGTATATTAATCACTCTCGAGACCTCTTTCCTGATGAAATCCATCGCCACGAGGGAGAGAGAAGAGGCAAAGTGGAATTAAATGCCTTGCCTAAGGGCACAATCGTAACGATTCCAGCGGGTGCAAACTCTGGGCGTTTTGCACCTGAAGCAAACGCGCTACCACTACACTATCATGACACATGTAGTAAGCACAAAAACAACACGCTGTCAATTTATAATTAAATAAATGTCCCCTTTTGGAAATGGTGGGTGTTTATTAGGAGTAATACGGTATATGCAAGTAGCTTTGCACGTTAGAAAGCTGATGTAGCACAGCAAGTTCTTACCACATTAGTATGATCGTTCTTGGAAGTCGTGATAGCGCAGTGGATGCGCGTTCGCTTCAGGTGCGAAAGGTCCGGAGTTCGAGCCCCGCTGTAGCCGTTACGATTGTGCCCTTAGGCAAGGCATTTAAATTCCATGTTGCCTCTTCTCTCTCCCTCATGGCGATGGATTCCATCAGGAATGAGGTCTCGAGAGTGATTAATATAAGTTGTAATAACTTGTTTCGCAATCAAGCTAAATTAAATTTGTATAAACTATAATCGTTCTCGATACGTCATTCCTGCAATGTGCAATTATATGTGTTACCTAAGTAGTAAGTACCATCACGTTGGTTCTAGTTGAGCTCAAACTAACAACTCCTCAGTTACGAGGCAAATACCATTACACCACAGTGGCTCCACTACATTACAGTCAAACAGCTGCTCGATGCTTCGTCAGTACTTCCGTCCAGCTAACTCTCCTTATCACCATTGTTCCAATTTATGAATAAACTATGATATACATAATATAATAAACATATTCCTCCTTGTTGAGAGTTTTATTTCATAGCCATTTAACCCATCCCCAGAAATATTAAAAATCAGTCTAGTTATTTATTTGCAGACTTCTGAATTTCAACATCACCAAAGAAAACGATTTGTAGCTGAACTCCAGAAACGTGTAAGTCTTTCAGAAAACGATTAAAATAAGATGAATCTTTACTGGAGAGAATTTCATGAACTTTTATGAGGGAGAATTTCATGAACTTCTATCAGGGAGAATTTCAGGAAACTTTACTGGAGAGAATTTCATGAACTTTTATGAGGGAGAATTTCATGAACTTCTATCAGGGAGAATTTCAGGAAACTTTACTGGAGAGAATTTCATGAACTTTATAGGGAGAATTTCAGGAAACTTTACTGGAAAGATTGTTAATATCATTAATGTCAGACATAACAGCTCAAACTTACGATCCATGAACTCGCAGTCCAACGTGTTGACCACTGGACCACTGACTTATCGATTTTGTTTACATTGTTGATATACATGAATAGGCTAAGTATACTATATATATGTAATTTTCTTGTTTAACACCAAGTAACTGACATGGACTTGTCCATGGTATTTTTAGACCAATAAATTAACATAAAAATAATAATATTAGTGTCAAAAAGTGGAGCCTGCTCATCTGGATCTACACTTTTTGTAAGCCTATTTAGAGGTCTGTGGTGTTGGAAAAGGTTAAATTACATATGATTAATGTACCGGTAACCCCTTGCCTTCCATCCGGAAAAGCAGCACTGTGATTGGATGATATGATATTACTTTCAGTTATCAAACCAAAGACAGGTGGTTGAGCAGCACGAGAGAGAATTAAAGGCAAAGATGAGAGCACAATTTGATGCAACCGAGAGGTAGGATGAACTTCAGATTCCATGTTCAAGAATATAATCTACTAGATATTAGACTGGGTGTTACCTGGCTTACCTGCACGCACATTCAAACGTGTGTTAACCCTTTCAACCCCACAGGCCTCTAAATAGGCTTATGAAAAGTGTAGATCCAGATGAGCCGGCTCGTGACAAGCCGTCTCATCAGGATCTGCACTTTTTTGCCAGTAATAATTATTACTATTTTTAGATAAAATTACCCATTTTGATAAATGAACTGGTCCAAAGGTAATTTTCTTATTAATTTATTGGTCTGAAAATATCAGGCACCAGTCCATGTCAGTTACTTGGGGTTGAATGGGTTAAACACCACCTCCAAATACCCTCTCCATGGCCTAGTTGTTAAGGTGTCCGCCTACAGAGCTACTGATATGGCCAGTTTGTTGGTGAACCGCCAGCTAGTTAAATAATGGTTACCGATTGCCTACCAGCCTGGCGCCCGGCATAGGATTCGGGAAGTACTGATGTTCATAAAAACAGGTGTCTCATAAGTCAGAAATGGCTGGCCCTTTAAATATGGGTGACACTATAATAAACAAACACTACAGACCACCTGTCTGTAACAACCACAGTTTTTATCTCCCAATAAATCATTATCAAAGTATTTTAACCTCCAAATACAGACCACCTTTGAACAATGACAACATTTTGCCATTCTCATTCATGGTCTTTATGGAATGGTTCAACTGTACCAGATATTTCACATAGACTTGGCTTCTGCTTGTTATCACTATGCGATTTGTTCCATGCTTACAAAACCAGTTAGTGTTTTGAATTTTTTTTGCATGGTTTGGACTATTTTGATAAGAAATGGAAAGTCGTGGTAGTGTGTCCTCTTCAGGTGCGAAAGGTCCGGAGTTTGCGTCCCGTTGGAGCCATTACGATTGTGCCCTTAGGCAAGGCATTTAAATTCCACATTGCCTCTTCTCTCTCCTTCATGGCGATGGATTCCATCAGAATGAGGTCTCGAGAGTGATTAATATAAGTTAAAAGAACTTGTTTCGCAATCAAGCTAAAAGAAATGTGTATAAACTAAACAGGATTTTCATACAGTTGTAAAGTATTTGCCTCTCTGTATATAAAAGGGTATTTAGCAACTGGCCTGTTAATGTTTCAGAGAGATGAACAAGCTGAGAGAAGAAAATAGCTACCTTAAAAGGTTAATCAGTGAAAAGGTACCTTGCTTATCTCTCCATCCCTATCTATCTCTCCACCCTCTCCTTCTATCTCTCCATCTCTCCATCCCTCTACCTCTCCACCATTCTGTACATTTCTCTATCTCTGTCCCTATCTATCTCTCCATCTCTCGCTACCTCCCTATATCTCTCCATCCCTCTTTACCTCCCTATATCTCTCGCTACCTCCCTATATCTCTCCATCCCTCGCTACCTCCCTATATCTCTCCATCCCTAGCTACCTCCCTATATCTCTCCATCCCTAGCTACCTCCCTATATCTCTCCATCCCTCTATCTCTCCATCCCTCTACCTCTCCACCATTCTGTACATTTCTCTATCTCTCTGTCCCTATCTATCTCTCCATCCCTATCTATCTCTCCATCCCTATCTATCTCTCCATCCCTATCTATCTCTCCATCCCTCGCTACATCCCTATATCTCTCCATCTCTCGCTACCTCCCTATATCTCTCCATTCCGCGCTACCTCCCTATATCTCTCCATCCCTCGCTACCTCCCTATATCTCTCCATCTCTCGTTACCTCCCTATATCTGTCCATCCCTCTCTACCTCCCTATATCACTCCATCCCTCTCTACCTCCCTATATCTCTCCATCCCTCACTACCTCCCTATATCTCTCCATCCCTCGTACCTCCCTATATCTCTCCATCCCTCGCTACCTCCCTATATCTCTCCATCCCTCGCTACCTCCCTATATCTCTCCATCCCTCGCTACCTCCCTATACCTCTCCATCCCTCTCTACCTCCCTATATCTCTCCATCTCTCGCTACCTCCCTATATCTCTCCATCCCTCGCTACCTCCCTATCTCTACACATTATCTCCCTCTCAGACTCGCTCTTGTTATGCATATCCATAGATACTGTATCTAGTGTTAATTTCTGGGATTAGTTTAAATATATTTTATTAAGTTCATTCAATATATACACTATACAATACAAGCTGAGAGCTTATGTAAATTCCTTTCCATGAGGATGTTACAATATACAGTTGTTAGCATTGAGAGCGGTTAGTGAGACATGACGGGCATTGTCTTAAGTTCTATAGCCCCGATTGATCCTGGGTGCTTGCATGCGTACTTGTGATTAGTGGGGGCAATTTCTGGGGTTAATTGAATGGGAGACCAATAGAAAGCTACACTACAATGTCGGTCTCGTTGGTTGAGAGCATTTCTTGAGCAGTCCTGACCAAACTTACATGATACATTATATGAATTGTCACAAAATCGCTGCCAAGTTGATTATTAAATGGCCAGTCCAGTTATTGCCCATGAATTAAGGAATGATGTTTTACCTTGTGAGCAGGATAGAGACATCACTTCTTAAGCATTCTTCATGAAGCTTGCACATAATATATGCAGCCATAGATTCTCTAGACAGCTTTTGATAATGGACTATCGGGTGAGAAACACTAAGTTTTGAACCCTTAATTTAGTAACCCGAAAACAAATCTTAGTTCACTGCCATTAACCAAATTGGCACAATATGCATATGGCTGCTAGATATTTATCTAATAATTATGACAACTGGCCAGTCCCTGATTTGGCTAGCAATGCTAAAATTGTTTGTGTTAACCCATTTCATTCTGGAAACATTTAAAGGCTTTTGCAAACAACATAGATCCAGATCAGCCACAGCGTGACGCTGTGTGCTGATCAGGATCTATGTTGTTTGCTACATAGCTAAATGTCTTAGCAAGATCCTCTGTATCGCAAACAGCATAGAGCCTGATCAGACGGCACGTTCCGTTGCGGTTGACCTGGCTCTATGTTCTTTGCAAATACTGTTTGAACGGTATCCAGAATGAAATGGGTTAAAGTCGCTACTTACCTCAGTAGTTTAATATATTGTATTTCAAATAAACATTTTATACTTCAATGAGACTGTTGTATCATTGGGAATGGTAGTGACGCGTGTATTGTTTGAATGCACGTGTTAAATATTATCTGTGTCTTTTACGTTTATTTATCGTCGCTACCGGTTACCAATATGAACAACACCTGAAGATATTAGTCATTTTAGACTATGGTGGATAGTACAATGATATAGACAGAAACTCATTCCAGAGTCTGCTCTGGTTCTTTTACGTGCACAGTGTACAGCACCGACACGAAACCTTGGTTTAAAGTCTCATCCGAAAGATTAGGTTATGAGTCATTTTAGGTAGGTATGACGAGAGATTGAACCTGCGACCCCTGGTTTACAAATCTAGTCTGCTACGTAATAGTGTCTCTTTACTTTTTGTTCTGTTTATCTGAAGGGTCATGGAATGTTAAGGTATATATATGCATGTGTATTATTGTGTTAATACAGGGCTAGAATTTAACTGTTTTGTGCACTGGCAAATTTTTGCGAGTACCTAAATTGTCAACTCGCAATAGTTGAATTCTTCTCGCAATTTTTATATAATGTCAATTTATTTTTCAATTAGATCTACTTCCGACTGTCGGAATAGGGCGAAATTCATCACGCTTCGTCTCAACGTTCACTTTTTATTGTTTTTGGAGATGGGCAAATTGTCTTTTTAATGTGAACGTGCGATTGTTGCCTCCTCTCACCACTGTTACCGACATTAAAAAATTGGTTTATTTTGAACATTTCGTCTTGGAAAATCTACTGCTAGAAAAATTACGCAGACTGGATTTTATTATTGACTCAGATTTTCAAAGAACCCACGCCAATTAGTCTAAAACGAAAAATCAGTCAAAACAGTTGTGTTCTACGTCATAGTTTGTGTGTTTACAATCAGAAAACGATAGCAGACAAACAGGAACGTAAATTGTACATTTCACAGGTTTTAAATTGAACTCGCAAAATTTTGCTAGTGCCAGAAAGTTCAACTCGCATGTTTGTATTTCTAATCGGAAAATGCGAGTGTGCGATAGCTAAATTCGAGCCCTGTTAATAAGTGGTATTTATCTCACATGAGCAACAAGTGCTGGAGGTGAGTCATTGTGATCATCTGGCGTCCATGGCAACAACAGCACCTCGAAAACCACCATTTACATTTGGTTTAAACATATTTATTTTCTATCATGTACATGGTTATTTACAACAATTGAAATAAGGAATTGACCAGAAAGCTATGCCGCTTATGGTTGTCCTCTCCTTTAGATTTGATCAAATGTTATTTCATTGGTTGAGTCTCTAAGATTTGGTTTTATTTCAACCAATCAGAAGGCTTGATACTGAGCTTGAGATTGGAGAATATTTTATAACCTCGAGGCCAGGACAGTTCCTCCTGAAGGAGAATAACATTTATTTATAACATAATTTGCGCTGCAGACGGGTAATAACTCCATTGCATATTTTTCGTATTACTCTAATGTAATAACTATGCAAATGAGCACGATATGTATCCATACGCGCTGTAAACAAAATAAACAACCAACATGGCGGCGCAATTCTGATGTCGCTGAAAAACATCATCGAGCTACATTGTATAAACACTATAAATCCTGCACAACAGACTATTAACCCTACAAATCCTGCTCTAACGCTGAATTCAGCAACGGCCATGTCCAGCTACATGTACAGTAGCAATTCCAATGTAAAACTTACTCAAAGTTGTGCAAATAGCCGGTATTTAAACGTTACACATTTGTTCACGACTTTGTAACATTTTGACAGACTTTGTAAATCTTACTTGTTGTGACGTCATAGTCGCGTGTTCCATTCATACAATTGGCATAATAATATACGTGCACATGTGGAATGCACACTGTTGTTTACAATACATTTACTAGTTATTTACTTTGTAATAGTTTCGTGAATTTAAAATCTGATTATCTCGTAAGCAAAGTAACTAATACGAGTAAAATTACAAATAAAATGTGAACTACTTTTTGTTGCGTTTACTATTCTTCATTTACAACCGACCGCATAACGCACTTCATTGATAACTGAAGCACAGGTACATGAAACATTTCAATTCAGTTAATCTACGGTTAATTTGGACGATTAGGTTATAAATAGGACCTTACGGTCGATTAGGTTATAAATAGGATCTTACGGTCGATTAGGTTATAAATAGGATCTTACGGTCGATTAGGTTATAAATAGGATCTTACGGTCGATTAGGTTATAAATATGATCTTGCGGTCGATTAGGTTATAAATAGGATCGATCTTACGGTCGATTAGGTTATAAATAGGATATTACGGTCGATTAGGTTATAAATAGGATCTCGGTCGATTAGGTTATAAATAGGATCTTACGGTCGATTAGGTTATAAATATGAATCTTGCGGTCGATTAGGTTATATACGATCTTACGGTCGATTAGGTTATAAATAGGATCTTACGGTCGATTAGGTTTATAAATAGGATCTTACGGTCGATTAGGTTATAAATATGATCTTGCGGTCGATTAGGTTATAAATAGGATCGATCTTACGGTCGATTAGGTTATAAATAGGATATTATGGTCGATTAGGTTATAAATAGGATCTTACGGTCGATTAGGTTATAAATAGGTCTTACGGTCGATTAGGTTATAAATATGATCTTGTGGTCGATTAGGTTATAAATACGATCGATCTTCGGTCGATTAGGTTATAAATAGGATCTTACAGTCGATTAGGTTATAAATAGGATCTTACGGTCGATTAGGTTATAAATGTGATCCTCCTGTCGATTAGGTTATAAAATAGGATCTTCCTGTCGATTAGGTTATAAATAGGATCTTACGGTCGATTAGGTTATAAATAGGATCTTACGGTCGATTAGGTTATAAATAGATCTTACGGTCGATTAGGTCATAAATATGAACATATATATATGGACCTGCATTCAACCCCACTGCTGATGTGGCACACTGTACTACCTACTCCATAATGCATGTCTATGGGAATAGATAACGACATGGAACACCAGCAATATGTGGGAATACTACCTACTCCATAATGCATGTCTATGGGAATAGATAACGGTGTGGAACACCGGCAATATGTGGGAATACTACCTACTCCATAATGCATGTCTATGGGAATAGATAACGGTGTGGAACACCGGCAATATGTGGGAATACTACCTACTCCATAATGCATGTCTATGGGAATAGATAACGACATGGAACACCGGCAATATGTGGGAATACTACCTACTCCATAATGCATGTCTATGGGAATAGATAATGGTGTGGAACACCGGCAATATGTGGGAATACTACCTACTCCATAATGCATGTCTATAGGAATAGATAACGACATGGAACACCGGCAATATGTGGGAATACTTTCTACTCCATATGTGGGAGGCTATTATATGTGATGCATGGCGTTTATGTATGGAGTAGAGATTTAACCGACTTTGTTTCTTTTCTCATTGATGTGTTTTCTTTATATTTGTTGTTTCCTGTTTCCAAGTTAAATTGTTAACATTATATGTTAATATAGTACATAATTAATATGTTTCATATTGTCAATTCCATTGCGGAAGTCGTGATAGCACAGTGGTAATTCGTTCGCTTCAGGTGCGAAAGGCCCGGAGTTTGAATCCAGGTGTAGCCGTTACTATTGTGTCTTTAGGCAAGGCACTTAAATTCACATTTAAGTGATTAATGGTTAATTTACATAATTTTTTTATTTATTTAACGTCGCTACCGGTTTCCCATTTGAGCGACTGGGCAGTTTACCTAACAACACCTTTCCTGGGCAGGCTCCAGCGGTTAACCCGTACTTGGTGCACCAACCTCCGTAAGAAACTGCCAACTTTTTCATATAAATGAGACACTGTCCGAGTGGGATTCAAACCCGTGACCATCAGACAGCGACCTTAACCACTCAACCACGGAGGCCGTCATTTACATATTTTAATTAATTGCAACTTTATGTACAATGAAATCTGACGTCTTTTTCTGATAATTTTATTTCCATTTTCAGAAGTCCTTTATGTGACCATCCAAAGTTTTCTAATTCTCCAGTACAGAAAGGTAAGTGTTAATAAGATTCCAGTTATGCTTCAGTACCTCCTTATGGGAATGCGAATAGTTTATACAACTTTAATTTAGCTCGATTGCGAAACAAGTTCTTACAACTTATATTAATCACTCTCAAGACTTCATTTCTAATGGAATCCATCGCCACGAGGGAGAGAGAAAATGCAACGTGCAATTTAAATGTCTTGCCTAAGGGCACAATAGTAACAGCTACAGCTAGGTTCGAACTCTGGGCCTTTCGCACCTAAAGCGAACGTGCTACCACTGCGCTATCACGACTTCCACTAATATATGTTTATCTAATGAGAGACATCTATAATTTTCTATTATCTCCCTTCGTCCTTCGTTTTTACTGTTTTTCCCTAACCAATGTTGTGGCATGATAAATGTGATTTTACCAAAATCTTGTTAATTAACTGATAACATTGTTCTACAAAGGAGTACACATTGCATATACAGGTACTGTAGGAGATCTGTCGAGATATAGTAATTTAATAATCATAAGAAGCGATAGTGGAATAACATTGCTAGCATGTTGTGCAACGGAAGCAACAATAAAAACAGAGGAAAACACTTAATAGGACCTATCTACTTTTAGGGAGTATTCAGGGGCAGTAACTGACCGATGTCTCTCATTGGTTTATGCAGTGTTCTAGTTCGATTCCGCAACACGCTTTTGCAACAGTAGATTAATCACTCTTGAGATGTCATTCCTGATTGAATTCATCATCATGAACGAGAGAGAAACGGCAATGTGGGAGAGAGAAGAGGAAATGTGGGAGAGAGAAGAGGAAATGGAGAGAGAAGAGGAAATGTGGGAGAGAGAAGAGGAAATGTGGGAGAGAGAAGAGGCAATGTGGGAGAGAGAAGAGGAAATGTGGGAGAGAGAGAAGAGGCAATGTGGGAGAGAGAGAAGAGGCAATGTGGGAGAGAGAAGAGGCAATGTGGGAGAGAGAAGAGGCAATGTGGGAGAGAGAAGAGGCAATGGGGAGAGAGAAGGGGAAATGTGGGAGAGAGAAGAGGAAATGTGGGAGAGAGAAGAGGAAATGTGGGAGAGAGAAGGGGAAATGTGGGAGAGAGAAGAGGCAATGTGGGAGAGAGAAGGGGCAATGTTGGAGAGAGAAGAGATGTAGGAGAGAGAAGAGGCAATGTGGTAGAGAGAAGAGGCAATGTGGGAGAGAGAAGAGGCGATATGGATTTGAGTGTCTTGCCACCACCGTGTTTCTGATGGGGCTCAAACTCACAACAACCTCTCGGTTACAAGGAAGGCGGGCACCGTATCCGTTATGCCACAGTGATTATGTCTGTTATTAAATTATATTTCAGTGTATCGATCTCCTGGTAGTTTTAGCCACATCTCTCGGAGTTCCAGCACCGGGTAGGTTTTGAGTTATTTCAAACTTTCCATGTCTGATCATCTTCATTGGTTTTGCATGAGGACATGATAAATATAACAAACTCGACCAATATCGATCCTGTGGTATCTGCCATTCTAAAGCTACTTGTATGCATTGGTGTTTCATTGAATATAATGACTTTAACCCTTTCCTACATAGAGATTTAGGTTAATATACTATTATATCTCCATACAAACGACAGCCATTTAGGCTATCATGCAGTGGATAAGTAGTCGCCGTATTTATCCCACCTGCATAGATATTACTGGGACTTCATAGAGATTTAGGTTAATATACTATTATATCTGCATACAAACGACAGCCATTTCGCTATCATGCAGTGGATAAGTAGCAGCCATATCTATCCCACCTCCATAGATATTACTGGGACTACATGAGATTCTGGCCTTTATTATGCACATTGGTTTGGCTACTACCTTGTCAATGTATGTCGTATTGGTAATGAATGGCGTCAAGAGGTGCTTCAATGAGGGAAAGGGTTAATGAGCAACATCGCTGGTATTTCTATTACCTCCCTTGGCAGGTAAAGTCTAATATATCCCGAAATGTATATCGGTCCTTTCAGTTGGAATCCTTTGATTTTACTGTTGTTCCCTAAGCAGATGTTGCGCTATGATAATTGGGAATTTCTTTGTTTTACAGTTGTTCCCTAGCCAGATTTGGGAATTTATCAAAATCAGGTTAATTATATGTCAGGTTTCGAACCCATTCGTTCTGCTTAAGTGTCTAATAATTCCAAAGATAAATGTGAGGTATTGTGATCAGTTTTCCATCTGTCTGTCCGTCCAATCATTATGGAGCTTCTGTGCAGAGTCGTAATGGCTTTAACACTAGCAGGTATAGCTATTCCTTGACCAAGAACCTAATGTGGGATTCTAGGAATGGCCTACAACCGGCCATAGCATTTCGTGTCCAGTTTATATCGTCTAAGCCCCATGAATTTGGTAAAATGTTCACCACACTGAGACAACGTGCAGAACCCATATTCCAACCACGTTGCGGAACCCATGTTCGTTCCAGATGTTGCGCTAAGATAATTGGGAATTTCTTGGTTGTTACAGTTGTTTGGACTATATGAGGCGCATAGCGCCAATGCCGAAGACAGTACCAATATTTTACATATTGGATGCGTTTGATGCTTATATCTTACTTAAAACACATACTTATATAACAAGATCCTACTAATTAAAATTGTTAATTTTGTACATGTACACATAGGATTTAATATAATACTCTGGCCTTTATATTAATAATAATGGACTGGAAGTAGAAAGGTATGACGTCACGACAAGTGTTTTAAAATAATATATATCTATACAACAACCCATTATACAGCAGGGATCATTCTAGAGGGCGATGTGGGCGAAATTGTCGCCCTAGGGACCCTGACTTCGCCCTCTGGGGGCCCCACTTCTCCCTAAAAAAAATAAAAAATATATATATATATATTTTTTGGTTTTTACGATTTTCAAACAAAATTTTGTCTAGTAAGATACACTGGCCCATTATAAAGCGCTCCTTCTATTCAAATGTTGTATTTAATGGTCATACTGTGCATTTTAACCCTAGTTTGCAGAAGTATATTAAAGAACACCATTTAAGGAAGCGATCACGCGCTTTCTCACTTCTCCCAAAAATTCTGACCTAGAATGAACCCTGATACAGATCTATAAAAACATAAGTCCTACCCATTAAATAATACAGAACTAAAGTATAACTTTATTTATTTTACAATTGCGAAAGAAGTTTTAGCAACTTATATAAATCAAACCCGGGATGCATTGGTGAGAATCGAGCGTGCATAGCGAATGCGCTAATTGAACACCAAATACAGATCTATACCTTTGCTCTTTGCAGCGGTGAAAATGACAGACAAATATGTCGTGGAATTTCATTAGAACAATGTCGGAATGACACAATTGTAATTAAATGACATATTTCCAGAGTTTTCAGTTGCAAACTTGCAAATAAGAAAAACACATAAACTTTATTTATTCTAACAATTCTAATATTAATCACTCTCTGATGAAAGTGTATATGTGGTCATTCGTGTGGGAGGAAACCGGAGTACCCGGAGAAAACCCACCTGTCCGATCTGACGGCCATCGTACCATCTCACATACTTCCCGGTACGAGGATCGAACCCTGGTTGCATTTGTGAGAAGCGAGCGTGCTAACCACTACGTTAATCAGACAGTCTGACAAATTATTTGAACTATTTATAGCCTGTATTTTACCCAGCATGCAATGAATTAACCTCTTTATGATTTTGTTCAAGCTGACATCCTTTATATGTTCGCCCGTCGACTCTGTTTACATTCCAGTGTTAGGGTTAGGTAAGTTACACCCGAGACGTTGCCGATTGGTTGTTGACGTGAATATTTGAAAAAGTTTCTATAACAATATCAATAATACCGCGCGGAGCATTAGTAACGTTGCTGTTCCGTTAATCGAAACGAAACAACATAAATACAGGTTTAACTTTTGTACCATTTATGGTCATTTACAGTCTTGAAACAGTCAGAAAATGCAATGTAGATACAAGGAATAAAATGCACTTGTGTTTTGTTTATTGGGGCATACAATACATTTGTACTGTTTAATGTGTCTGTATATTTGCTCTTATATTTTTCAGCTCTTTATATCATAAGAAGCCTTCTCCTTGTTTGGGGGTAGGTAAATTCATTGATTCATATACTGGTAGAAGTTTATTGGATTGTTCCAATTCAAATTTATTAGTGGAAGTCGTGATAGCGCAGTGGCAGCGCGTTCGCTTCAGGTGCGATTGATTCGAACCCAGCTGTAGTCGTTACGATTGTGTTCTTAGGCAAGCCACTTAAATTCCACATTGTCTCTTCTCTCTCCCTCGTGGCAATGGATTCCATCAGGAATGAGGTCTCGAGAGTGATTAATACATGTTTGAAAGCCTTGAGTACTAAGCCACTACGACCAACCCACTATATATCCACAAAGTTTCAGCAAAACTCATTAACAACTTTTTGTGGGGAAGGCCATTGGTTATACCTGGGCACCCGTCCATGCCTGAAATACTGCTTGGAGGGGCATCCAGGCCGGGAGGTTATAAAACTTTTCTCCAATCTCAAACTCAGTCTCAAGCTTCTGATTGGTTCAGCTGACAGTAAAACTCAGAATCAACCAATCAAATCATTTCAGTTTGAGATCTCAGAAAAGATACTGCTTAGAGGGGCATCCAGGCCGGGAGGTTATAAAACTTTTCTCCAATCTCAAACTCAGTCTCAAGCTTCTGATTGGTTCAGCTGACAGTAAAACTCAGAATCAACCAATCAAATCATTTCAGTTTGAGATCTCAGAAAAGATACTGCTTAGAGGGGCATCCAGGCCGGGAGGTTATAAAACTTTTCTTCAAACTCAGTCTCAAGCTTCTGATTGGTTCAGCTGACAGTAAAACTCAGAATCAACCAATCAAATCATTTCAGTTTGAGATCTCAGAAAAGATACTGCTTAGAGGGGCATCCAGGCCGGGAGGTTATAAAACTTTTCTTCAATCTCAAACTCAGTCTCAAGCTTCTGATTGGTTCAGCTGACAGTAAAACTCAGAATCAACCAATCAAATCGTTTGAGATCTGAGAAAAGTGTTATAACTTCTGGCACAGATCTTCCTCCACAAATAATATGACCTATGATGTTGGTGCCACTTTAAACCCTGAAATAAGAAACAAATACCATGGGTCCTCCACCAGATAACACTGGAAATTGGCTTCAGCAAGGAGAAATAAAGAATTCTTGTTTGTAGTCAAACCTCAGTTACCTGTGTTAAGCAGCCAGCTAAGGGAATAGCAGACTGTGGCTGCTTAGCACAGATGGCTGCTTAATAAAGGTTAATTATATAATAAAACAACATATTGGGAATCTGAACACTGGCTGCTTAATACAGGTTGGCTGCTTAATAGAGGTGACCACTATCACAGGTTTGACTGTATTCTAATTATGTGTACAGTCAAACCTGTCTTAGGCAGCCAGCCAAGGGAATCTCAGAAAGTGGCTGCTTAATAGAGGTCAAATGTATAATAAAACAACTTATTGGGATTCTGGAAACTGGCTGCTTAATACAGGTTGGCTGCTTAATAGAGGTGGCCACTAACACAGGTTTGACTATATTAAAATATTGGATGGAAATAATACCGGTATTAGTTAACACTAATATCAAGTTTGAATGAAGTTGCAGTATATTGTTTACATTCAGGTGCCGATGGTGACTTCAGGGAGAATCTCTGTGAGAACGCCGCCCTCTGGTGGAAGAATAGGTATGACTGTTTGTAATTAGTAACAACTCGGGACAAAAAGGTCATGATAATAAGATGACATGTCGCACACAACAAACGGACACGTACATGTTGCTTCAATGTCACATGTTGATGTCGAGGTAGCCATGTCAACATTATGAATGTAGTCCCGTTAGTCATATCTGGGGCAGGGATCATTTTAGAGGGCGATGTGGGCGAAATTGTCGCCCTAGGGACCCTGACTTCGCCCTCTGGGGCCCCACTTCACCTTTAAAAAAAACAACCAAAAAAAACTTTTGGTTTTTATGATTTTCAAACAAAAGTTTGTCTAGTAAGATACACTGGCCCATTATAAGCACTCCTATTCAAATGTTGTATTTAATGGTTTTACTGTGCATTTTAACCCTATTTTGCAGAAGTATATTAAAGAACACCATTTAAGGATGCGATCACGCGCTTTCTCACTTCTCCCAAAAATTCTGACCTAGAATGAACCCTGCAGGGTATATTTTTGTCATAGTCGCATATAAAATCGAAGCCCAAAAGGTCATGAATATAAATGTATTATACACATTCTCTGAAAACTTGGTTAAAATCAATATAGATTACTAAATATTTAATGTGGTACTGCTTGTTATTGACTAATTGCTGGAATAAAAAATACCCGTGCAAAACTTTTGTCCTTAAGCATATACATATATCCATCGAGGGCTGTAACAAAGTAATGGATGGATTGATTCTCATATTGTCTGCCTCCGTGGTCAAGTGGTTACGGTCGCTGACATGTATACCACTGTAACCTATCATCACTGATGGTCACGGGTTCGAGCCCCGCTCAGGTCTTGTCTCATTTATATGAAAAAGTTGGCAGTTTCTTACGGAGATTGGTGCACCCAAGTACTGGTTAACCGTTGGAGCCTGCCCAGGAAAGGTGTTAGGTAAACTGCCCGCCGGCGATATAGCCCGAAATGGTGCTGATGCAGGCGTAAAACCCGAAATATAACAATATGATTCTCATATTGAATTGATTGTATTGAAATTCTGTTTTTAGGAGCAATACCACAGAGCACACCGTCTCCACACTATTATACATGAACACCAGAGTAAGTTTTTATGTTGTCTATTATTCAGTTATTCACCCCCCACCCGAGCACACCGTCTCCACACTATTATACATGAACACCAGAGTAAGATTTTATGTTGTCTATTATTCAGTTATTCACCCCCCACCCCCTATACGAGCACACCGTCTCCACACTATTATACATGAACACCAGAGTAAGATTTTATGTTGTCTATTATTCAGTTATACACCCCCACCCCTACAGGGAACTGGCTTTAATAATGTGATGTGCAACAGTTAATAGGGCCTTTGATGCCCAGTCATGTCTGAGTGGGGAAAGATATTAAAAATTGTATTAGTGTGTATATTTATTAAGTTTTGTGAATAAGAAATGTTATATCAAAAATAAATAGACAGGACTGTTGAAGCGAATCTTGAGCGACCAAGATTGTTGAAGTAGTGTGGCTCATCAAAACCATGGCTGTATACATGTACTAACTATATCGAAGCTTCTATAATGATCTTTTATTTGATACGCCAAGTAGAATAGAAATTATTTGCCCCCGCCATTTTAGCTATTGCAATACCCCAAACGGCTTCACATCTATTGCAATACCGTCAGCATCTTCATATGCCCCAAACAGCTTCACATCTATTGCAATACCCTCAGCATCATCATATGCCCCAAAACAGCTTCACATCTATTGCAATACCCTCAGCATCGTCATATGCCCCAAACGGCTTCACATCTATTGCAATACCCTCAGCATCGTCATATGCCCCAAACAGCTTCACATCTATTGCAATACCCCAAACAGCTTCACATCTATTGCAATACCGTCAGCATCATCATATACCCCAAATGGCTTCACATCTATTGCAATACCCTCAGCATCGTCATATGACCCAAACAGCTTCACATCTATTGCAATACCGTCAGCATCATCATATACCCCAAATGGCTTCACATCTATTGCAATACCCTCAGCATCGTCATATGACCCAAACAGCTTCACATCTATTGCAATTACCCTCAGCATCATCATACCCCAAACAGTTCACATTATTGCAATACCCTCAGCATCGTCATATGCCCCAAACAGCTTCACATCTATTGCAATACCCTCAGCATCGTCATATGCCCCAAACGGCTTCACATCTATTGCAATACCCTCAGCATCGTCATATGCCCCAAACGGCTTCACATCTATTGCAATACCCTCAGCATCATCATATGCTCCAAACGGCTTCACATCTATTGCAATACCCTCAGCATCGTCATATGCCCCAAACAGCTTCACACTTTCAAAAATGTCTGTTAGTTACCAATACTGAAAGGAGCAAGTTACTAAATTAGAAATAGCCTTCTTTCCACCCTTCATATATGTATGTGTATTAATAGACGGTGATCTTCCAAATGTATTGATATTGTCTGATGACCCAGTTTCAAGAAGGAATCGCTGTTTAGGTCACACAAAAATTAAGGGGACGTCACTCCACCATATTCAATATTTGTGATGTTCTGAAAGTGATTTGAATGTCAATAACATCAATCTTCTAATGGGGAATTTTTTAAAAAATGGACTTTATTTGTCAAATGAAATGAACTACTTTGAATATCAAATGTTTTACCAAGTTTGAAGATTGGCTGCTTAATATGAATATTTTCCTATTTCTTTTCCAGGGTATGAAACTGAATGTACTTTCCGATGTGTAAGCAGTTAATATTGCAGACATCTTATTAATAACATATTCACCCACAAATGGTTGATTAACACTCCCTCATAGAAGCACCTCTTGACGCCATTACCAATACGACATACATTGACAATGTAGTAGCCAAACTAATGTTCATAAACCCTTTCCCTCATAGAAGCACCTCTTGACGCCATTACCAATACGACATACATTGACATGTGTAGCAATAATGTTCATAACTTTCCCTCATAGAAGCACCTCTTCGACGCCATTACCAAGACGACATACATTGACAAAGTAGTAGTCAAACCAATGTTCATAAACCCTTTCCCTCATAGAAGCACCTCTTGACGCCATTACCAATACGACATACATTGACAATGTAGTAGCCAACCTAATGTTCATAAACCCTTTCCCTCATAGAAGCACCTCTTCGACGCCATTACCAAGACGACATACATTGACAAGGTAGTAGTCAAACCAATGTTCATAAACCCTTTCCCTCATAGAAGCACCTCTTGACGCCATTACCAATACGACATACATTGACAATGTAGTAGCCAAACTAATGTTCATAATAATGTCCAGAATCTCGTGTAATCCCAGTAATATCTATGGAGGTAGGATAAATATGGCGACTATTTATCCACTGCATGATAGCTAATTGGCTGTCGTTTGTATGGAGCTTTAAGAGTATATTAACCTAAATCTCTATGAAGGAAAGGCTTAACAATGCAAATATATAATACAAATGCTGTTTGTTGTTGTGTGTTCCGTTATAGTAACACCATACAGGGCCTCATAGCAATTCCTCGAGAATAGGGTAACCTCGAATAAATATTGGACGCAAAAATATGGCTGTGTTCCGGGGCGTGTCACTTTGAAAGTAATCGACGTTGAAAATGATTTTAGTGGAAACATATCTTAAAACTTTAAGTTATATGAAGACATTAAAATTAAAATCTTAGTGCAGTTAAACCTGTCTATAAAGGCCACCCTTGGGAAAGTCAAAAAGTGGCCTTTGTTGGCAGGTGGCCTCTCAATAGAGGGTTAAAATGCATTGAAAATGGCTCGACGGGAGAGAAAAATGGTGGTCTTTAGAGACAGGTTTTTCATATGCGGCCTTTATTCGGAGGTGGTCTTTAGCACAGGTTTGACTATACCTCGAGAACTTGGGCCACCAGTTTACTTTGAAATACTAAACTCACCATATAGGAAGATTGATTATAACCTGGCACTTATTCAATTGCAATAATTCAATATCTTTCAATTGCAATAATTCAATATCTTTCAATTGCAATAATTCAATATCTTTCAATTGCAATAATTCAATATCTTTCAATTGCAATAATTCAATATCTTTCAATTGCAATAATTCAATATCTTTCAATTGCAATCATTCAATATCTTTCAATTGCAATCATTCAATATCTTTCAATTGCAATCATTCAATATCTTTCAATTGCAATCATTTCAATATCTCTAGTCACAAACAATAATGCTTATCACCTCTTGAAATGTGTAGAACCTTAGGCTAATCATAATCTACAGGTTGGTCTGTTTATATGAAAAAATTGCAGTTTCTTCATTTCCCACCCTAGCCTGGGAACAGGCATCGATATATTTTGCCTGGACAGTCAAATAAATATATTTTAACACCGAGACCATTAATTGGGACCTGTTTGAGTTTCTGATCATGTCATTTTGCAAGAAGTTAAAGTGAAAAATCGACAGACTGGAACCCAGGCTATTCCCACCCATACATGTAGCTGATGTTGATCAATGCTGTTCTCTACTTGCATGAATAGTGATTAGTAACCCCTGTGTAGGAACTGAGTTAATTATGGCTATGTGTGTGTCTCTGTCTGTCTGTGTCTTAGCAGGATAACTTTTAAAAAAGCTGTGAGTTCGCCTCCGCTGTTGAGTGGTTAAGATCGCTGTCTTGTATACCACTGTAACCTATCATCATTGATGGTCACGGGTTTGAGCCCCGCTAAGGCCTTGTCTCTTTATATGAAAACGTTGGCAGTTTCTTACAGAGGTTGGAGCACCAAGTACTGGTTAACCGCTGGAGCTTGCCCAGGAACAGTGTTAAGTAAGCTTCCCGCCGGCGATATAGCCTCAAATGGTGCTGATGAAGGCGTAAAACCTGAACAATCAAATTGAAGATATATTTCAACACATGTTTGAGCACATGCACCTGTTCAGCCCCTACAATGTATGTCACTCTATCAAGTTGTTTAATCGTATTTTATTGCATATCAGTAGTAAATAAATTATGTCATGCACAAACAGATACAATGCATAGTATGAAAATGCAAATGATTTGGGCCACAAGTTTTAACAACATTAGACAACGGAGAGGACAATCATAAGCTATACAGCTTTCTGTCCAATTCCTTAGTTTAAACTTTATTTATTGTTCTTCTTTTGTACAAAGAGCATATATGCATCGACATTATATACACACACAGGTTGCAGGAAGATAACAAAGGATTGGAAAACAAGATAAATACAATCTTATATAAATGCCTTATATCAGTATTGACAGAAAATAAATATGTTTAAACTAACATTTGACAACGGCCTGGTCCGCACCAGAAAGTCAAGCTAATGTTTGATAAAACTATATGATTACGTTGCTTTCCTGAAAAGAGTATGCACAATAGAATGATGGTTAACAGCCTAATGAAATTGACAAAAGAAAATACAAAATACAATTTGGGTACTTATAATCCCCAACCACCACTACCACAAATATCAATTCTACATAGCTCGCTTGGTTTAAACATATTTATTCGTCATAATATACACACTATACATAATTTACACAAATATATTTACAATGACTAGTGGATTGAATTGGAAGCTTATAGCTTATTGACAACATAGCCTGCTTGATATGTGAACAAAAACCACCCACTAATGAACAAGGCAAGGACACATCTATTCCCCCCCCCCTCCCCACATCTTCCCTCCCCCCACATCACAAAAAAGATTCTGCCTGTAGAAATAAATTTGTGTGTTTTTACGTTTATTTATCGTCGCTACCGGTTGCCCATATGAGCGACGCCTCCTGAAGAGATTAGTTATTTTGGAGGATAGTGCATGATACAGACAGAGACCCATTCAAGAGTCTCCTCTGGTTCTTTTATGTGCACGTAAATCACCGACACAAGACCTCGGTTTAACGTCCCATCTGAGAGACTGTTTTTAGTCTAATTTTATTAGGGTCAGACGGGTGATCAAACCTGCGATCCCTGGATTACCAGTCTAGCGTGTTACCACTGGACTACAGATCCATCTAGAAATAAATTTCAAGTGGCTGTGGATTTATAAACACATCCTTTATTGTTTTTATTTTTGAATTTCTTCATATATTATAATAGTGAAAATTATATACATTGTCTATAGTGAAAATTAAATACATTGTCTATAGTGATAATTATATACATTGTCTATAGTGATAATTATATACATTGTCTAGTGATAATTATATACATTGTCTAGTGATAATTATATACATTGTCTAGTGATAATTATATACATTGTCTATAGCGATAATTATATACATTGTCTATAGTGATAATTATATACATTGTCTATAGTGATAATTAGATACATTGTCTATAGTGATAATTATATACATTGTCTATAGTGATAATTATATACATTGTCAATAGTGATAATTATATACATTGTCTATAGTGATAATTATATACATTGTCAATAGCGATAATTATATACATTGTCTATAGCGATAATTATATACATTGTCTATAGTGATAATTATATACATTGTCTATATTGATTTTTCCTTCATTGTTCTACCAACTGGAATCAATATGATTGCTGTTAGTAGCAGCTGTTGCCATGTGTCCAGAACATTGATTCTGTATAATTGCCTACTTGTATGTGCATATAGAACTTGCAAATAGGTTATGTAACAGTCTGGTGTAATGGAGGAGATCTATTCTAAAATGATACCAAGTCCATGTGCAATATTAACCCCTTGCCTGCTAGCGGCAGATAAAGTCACATTAGCAAATAACATAGATCCAGATCAGCCACGTGTGATCAGGAAATATATGGTATGCGCCATTTATACACCCATATTTAGTGGAAGTTGTGATATTGCAATATTAGGTTTGAGATACCGGAAGTTCACGCCCAGCTGTAGCCATAATGATTGTACCCTCCGGCGTGGCATTTAAATTCCACATTATCTCCAGGTATAGTATGTACAGCTTGATGGATTCTGTAGTCCAGTGGTAACACGCTGGACAGGTAATCCAGGGATCGCAGGTTCGATCCCAACCTTCGATCCCCCGTCTGACCCTAATAAAATTAACAGTCTTTCAGATGGGACATTAAACCGAGGTCACGTGTCGGTGCTTTACACCGTGCACGTTAAAAAACCAGAATGGGTCTCTGTCTGTATCATTGCACTATCCTCCAAAAATCGAAAATGACTAATCTCTTTGCGAGGCGTCGCTCATATGGGCAACCGGTAGCGACGATAAATAAACGTAAAACACAGGTACAGTATTCAAACTATTACAGTATTTCCCATGTAATTGATTTCCTTTCATTTTCAGGTCTGTGCCACACCATATTGGATTTGATGCGAACATGGAAACACCAACAAGATAAAGAGGATGTGTACTGAATAGTTGTCCACTCAGACATTGCACAGTTGTTTCCATTGATCCTACATACAGGAGTAGGGGTTATGAATTGAGCGATATGTGAATGGCCTCTGACCATACTACTAATGTTAATAATCCTTTCCTCGACATGAACGCCATAAATCACCTTTTATCATTTCCCACCCATAGCTGCTGTTATCTACTTGCTTATTGATTAGTAAACTCAGCGTAGGAACAGGGTGTTAATGTTTTTGGCTGTCTGTCAGCAGGATAACTCAAGACAGCTGTGAGTCCGTCTCCGTGATTGAGCGGTTACGGTCGCTGACTTGTATACCACTGTAACCTGTCATCATTGCTCAGAACGTGTCTATATGAAGAGAGACTATAGTTGAATTATAGCAAAGTCCGCCTCCGTGGTTGAGCGGTTACGGTCGCTGACTTGTATACCACTGTAACCTGTCATCACTGCTCAGGACTTGTCTATATGAAGAGAGACTATAGTTGAATTATAGCAAAGTCCGCCTCTGTGGTCGAGCGGTTACGGTCGCTGACTTGTGTACCACTGTAACCTGTCATCACTGCTCAGGACGTGTTTATATGAAGAGAGACTATAGTTGAATTATAGCAAAGTCCGCTTCAGTGGTTACGGTCGTTGACTTGTATACCACTAGTCTATCATCACTGATGCTCACGGGTTCGAGCCGTGTCTCTTTATTTGAAGTTGCAGAGGTTGGAGCACCAAGTATAGGTTAACTGCTGGAGCCTGCCCAGGAAAGGTATTGGGTAAACTGTGCGCCGTTGATATAACCCAAAATGGTGCTGATGAAAACACAAACAAACAAACAAAAAAGGCTGTGGATGAAATTCAATGAAACTGTGAATATATAGAGGGTCCAGTATGATTTGATTTTTAGGAGAAATCAGTAATATGTATGTTCCATTAATGTCAAACCCCTTGCAGGGACCTAGACATGTTTTCCTGGGCAGGCTTAGCTGACCTAAGTGGTTAACCAGTACTAAGCAATGTGTGTGAGGTGCCTTGCTCAATGACACTACATACGTGGCCTGACCGAGTATCGAACCCGGGCCCGTTCGATTCCAAATCCGACGCTGGACCACGGGTGCCACACTAGTAATGATACGTGGTCTGGGCAGTCCGCCCAGTGCGGGGGATTGTATATCTCCAAATGCTATTCTCTAGTAGAACATGTTGTACAGATATTGCCTAACAGCAGTACGGTGATCAAATGAGTAATTGGCCTCTTCCATTGTGGAGTAAAGGGTTACGTTAAAACACTGTCGTGACGTCGTACCTTTGTACTTGCAATCCATTATTATTCATTTACATATTGGATCGTTTTCAGCTTATTCATAAACAGCATGATCAGCATTACATAAGACAAAGTGTATTTGAGTCGACCACATTCCAATGTGAACAAACTTATATTTTAAAAAACCCACAATCAAGTGTTCACAATTTCATGTTATGAGCAAAAGCTAGTTGCTATCTATACGGTTACGTTCACAGTCGTGGGTAAATGTCTTCACAGTATTGGCATTAATTGGTAGATAACTTTGTATTGTATAGCAATGTTTATTCGCAAATGTTAAATATGTGTTTTTGGTATTTTAATAAAAGCATTGAAGTTTATGATTGGCAATCATAGCTATGTTTAAGTTGCAAATATTTTGTTGTTTCAATCAGACCAAACACACACATTCTAACATAATTTTCTACTTTTTACCTATCATGTTTACTCGCCTATAAGACATTCTCGACCATAAGACCCCCAACTCAGTAGTATTTTGCATAGACCCGTATATAAGACTGGTTGATAAAATTGAAACCACTCTGAAGTAAATATCAAACAAATAATTAAGCACTGTAAATTATGTCAAATCATAAAAAAATGAACGCATGCACAACAATATATTTGATTTGCTAAAATGCTATTGGGCGGTTCAGTTTACAGACAGCTATGAAGTCTTTGCTAGAAAGTTATTTCAATATAAAGTCATCAATTATTGATTTGGAACAAACTGATCTTTTTTTATCACTCACTTATAAGAGGGAAAGCCACTTTGCGGATATGTAGTCCAGTGGTAGCACGCTGGACTGGTAATCCAGGGATCGCAGGCTTGATCCCCCGTCTGACCCTAATAAAATTAACAGTCTTTCAGATGGGACGTTAAACTGTGTTGGTGCTTTACACTGTACACATAAAAGAACCAGAGGAGACTGGAATGGATCTCTTTCTGTATCATTGCACTATCCTCATAAAAAATTTTAATTCACTAATCTCTTCAGGAGGCGTCGCTCATATGGGCAACGAGTAGCGACGATAAATAAACGTAAAACACACACACACGGTCATAATCTGGTGATAGAAATCCTGTCTTATAGATGAGTAAGTATGGTATGCTAATCTTGAGCTATTTGGTTTTGACGGGTCATCTGCCCCACCAACAGTTTCCTTCAAATGACGTCCACTCTGAAACTGCTATGGCGGTTCTTATGAAACCTGGTGTGGTGTCTTAGCGAAGTTGGTAGATCAAACATAGCTAAAATTATTCCGATATGAAATTTGAAAAAAAATGGCAGCCATCTTGAAAATCTATTTTTAACTTCTCGTGAACCGTTTGGTTAATTTTCACAAGACTTTGTCTGGAGTATTGGGATAATTAGTAGATAATGAATAGCTGATAATAATTCTGTTCAATAATTCTGTTCCAAGTTGATGTACATCTTGTAAATATATTTTCAACTTCTCCCGAACTGTCTGATATATTTTGATGAAACTTTGTGTGGAGTATCGGGGACACCAAATAGATCAAAATAGCTAAAATACTTCTGATCTAAAATGGCTGCCATATTAATGGCGACCATCTTGAAAGTCTATCTTCGACTTCTATTCTCAAAGAGAAATGTTTCTGCTGTATTTTGTGTGACTAGTAGAAAGAAAACAGTACCGTAGCCAGATGCAAATTTCAACTGGGGGGGGGGGCATGTTCCCCCTTAAAACTGTTGGGGTATAGAAGCGATTTTCCGCATTTTCTGATTTAATGAGTTTAGACGTATAATTATGTACTGACCATTCAGCTCTCTAGCAGTGAACATTTTATATTTTATACAGCAAAGGGATATTTTTTGCATTTAATTTTTCATTTATTTATTTTTTTGTGTTTAGAAATTGTGTGTGGCTACGGGCCTGGAAAATGGTTAAATAACGTTGATCCATACATGTATGTTAACTCCAGGACATAGGACAGCAGGAAATGAATATTTAATTCAATTGCGTTTAAATTTTGTTGCAATATATAGGATGGTGTTCCTAGCTCTCGAGGTAAAAATACTTTAATTGGAAATAAATCATTATAATATTATCCTGATCACTACAATCAAATATGATAAAAACCGTTGCCTGCTGAGTAAATAAAATCACATTTGCAAACAACATAGATCCAGATCAGGATCTGTGTTGTTTGCTATTCAGCCAAGTGTTGTAGCTCCACTATCCGAATAGCAAACAGCATAGAGCCTGACAAGAAGGCACATGTGCATCTGATCTGGCTCTATGCTGTTTGCAAAAGTGATTTTATCTGCCGCTAGCATGCAAAGGGTTAAACTAAGTAACTCATTCAAAGCTTTTTTCCCCAAATATACATTGTCTTCATTTAATTTATTTAAGATATGTTTCCAGTAAAAGATTTTTAAACAGTATTGACTATTTTCCATGTGACATGCTTCGGTAGACAACCCTGTTTGTTTATGATTATCCGTAGACAACCCTGTTTGTTTATGATTATCAGTAGACAACCATGTTTGTTTATGATTATCCATAGACAACCCTGTTTGTTTATGATTATCCGTAGACAACCATGTTTGTTTATGATTATCCATACACAACCATGTTTGTTTATGATTATCCGTAGACAACCATGTTTGTTTATGATTATCCGTAGACAGCCATGTTTGTTTATGATTATCAGTAGACAACCATGTTTGTTTATAATTATCAGTAGACATCCATGTTTGTTTATGATTATCCGTAGACAACCATGTTGGTTTATGATTATCCGTAGACAACCATGTTTGTTTATGATTATCCGTAGACAACCATGTTTGTTTATGATTATCCGTAGACAACTCTGTTGGTTTATGATTATCCGTAGACAACTCTGTTGGTTTATGATTATCAGTAGGCAACTTTGTTTATGATTATCCGTAGACAACCATGTTTGTTTATGATTATCAGTAGACAACCATGTTTGTTTATGATTATCAGTAGACAGCCATGTTTGTTTATGATTATCCGTAGACAACCATGTTTGTTTATGATTATCCGTAGACAACCATGTTTGTTTATGATTATCAGTAGACAACCATGTTTGTTTATGATTATCAGTAGGCAACTTTGTTTATGATTATCCGTAGACAACCATGTTTGTTTATTATTATCAGTAGACAACCATGTTTGTTTATGATTATCCGTAGACAACTCTGTTGGTTTATGATTATCCGTAGACAACCATGTTTGTTTATGATTATCTGTAGACAACCATGTTTGTTTATGATTATCCGTAGACAACCATGTTTGTTTATGATTATCTGTAGACAACCATGTTTGTTTATGATTATCCGTAGACAACCATGTTGGTTTATGATTATCCGTAGACAACCATGTTTGTTTATGATAATTCATGGGAGATTAGTTTATTCTCAAGGTATTGCTATGAGGCTCAGGATGGTGTTAATATAATTAAGCATACAATAACAAACAACATTTTAGTTGCGTACCCTGTGCCAGCCATGGGTGCATTCTGCAATTGTCTTTCTCACTTATGGGTAAATAAGTTAATAATGTTTGCAATATTAATATTAACAGCTTACATATATTCATTATCATACCCTGGAAAGGAAAAATGTATTCCATTTGACAAAGTCCATGATACCCCCCCCCCCCCCCCCACTAGCCTGGGTACCAGTCTGTTGATTTTTCACGTTTAACTTCTGGCAAAATGACGTTGATATGATCAGAAACTCAATACGGCCCAATTAATAGTCTCGATGTTAAAATATATTTATTAGACTGACCAGGCAAAATATATCGACGCCTGTTCCCAGGCTACCCCCCTTAGAAGATTGTTACAGAACATAGAATCACTTCCAGAACCTCGGGAATATTGAATACCACATAGATACATAGAATACACTTTTTGATAACCATTTCTTTCCAATAAAAATTGAAAAACTGGAATTAACAGATTAAAGAATCAACACCAAGGCAAAAATGTAGCTATCCTTATTCTAGTGAAGCTGTTGAAAACTGGTCTATTTCAGTGGCAGGTCAATGCTATTCTAGTCCTTATTTGCTGTCCGATGTCGCTTCTCACTAGTGATAAACCGATTATCGCTAAGTCGCCGACAATCGTTCGCCGGCATGGACATAGGCGATAATCGATTGTGAAAATGTGTAATCGATTATAATCAACGAGTCTTTATTTTTTTTGAACCACGTTTAACCCTTTCAACCCCAAGTAACTGACATGGACTGGTGCATGCTATTTTTAGACCAATAAATTAATAAAATAATTACATTGGGACCAGTTCATTTATCAAAATGGGTAATTTTATCTAAAAATAGTAATAATTATTACTGGCAAAAAAGTGCAGATCCTGATGAGATGGCTCGTCACGAGCCGGCTCATCTGGATCTACACTTTTCATAAGCCTATTTAGAGGCCTGTGGGGTTGAAAGGGTTAAGGCCCGTTTATTTTCCTCGTCATAGGTGACCTGTGGGTTGAGGGCATCCCACAAGCACCTTACAATAATGTACATATTTTAACGAGTAGAATAAACAAACGGCATGAATAATAGTGTATATAAATATATCAAGTCATTATCATGTTGGCCTTAAAGTGCTGAAAAAATGTTCAGTTACACTTAGAAGAAAAAAAGAAGAGAAAAGTGGTCTGCAGCCTACATTCTACTTAGTGATTGACAATTATTTTCAATATAATTTTAAATTAAAACTTTTTAGCATATTGCTTCCATATTTCGTCAAATTCAAATAATTTGTTCTGTATTGAAGCTGTCTCAAGTTCAGTATCATATAATAGTTTTAATCGACACATCAGATGTTGAACGGATGGTTTTATTTCTTTATTTTTGTCTCTTACTTTTATGTTTGTTTATACCTCAAATAAAACTACGATTTACTATTGGCTGTATTTTTATTAGCATTGCACGTTTGCAACAACAATTCTTACTGTATCTAGTAATAGACTTTTCACTAGTATGTCACTAAGTGTTCTGTCCTCTATTAACTTAAAAACTAATTTTATATCAGGTGGCAGTCCAGTAACTTAAAGTCTAGTACTGAGATGTAACTGAGTAACTAATTTGTCGAAACTAGTAACTTGTAAGTAATTTATTAGTACTAAATAGATTGTTAAACTCACAAATTAGATGGAATGATTTTGATTTATAACTATATCAATTGCCTGATTAATAATCAATTATCTAATCGGTTTACCCGTCCAATTATTCCGATTAATCGATTATGGATTTTGAAACCGATGCACATCACTACTTCTCACCAATGCAACCCAGGTTCGATCCTCAGACCGGGAAGTATTGAGATGGTACAGTGGTAGCCAGATCGGACAGGTGGGTTTTCTCCGGGTACTCCGGTTTCCTTCCACACGAATGACCACATTTACGCTTTCATCCGCGCCAACGAGATGATTAATATAAGTTGTTAAAACTTGCTTCGCAATCGTTGTAAAATAAATAAAGTTTAAACTTTAGTCCCTGAAGGGAGGGGGGATTATTGTCTTTGCCATCTGCCCCGATTGATTTTCACCAACTTTGGCAGGAAGCATCAGCATTGTCTACAGTAATTGTGCATAATTATTGTAATCATGTTCCGGTTGGATGATTTTGGCCATTTGAACATTTTTATAACACAAAACTTGTCCGTGCTTCATTTCCAATACATTATGTTACATATGACTCGATATATTTTACTTCCATGCTTTCATTACTCCACTGAAGTAACAGTGAGTGGGGAGATCTAGTAAAACTCATCCAAATTGGAATTGCGTCCAAACCACACTTTTTCTTCGGTCCCGAATTTTTCTCTTCTACTTTCATTGTAATATTTGAAACCCATCTGAAATTTCGTAATATTTTATGTATTTTCAACTTTTTGTCTGGTCCGAGGGGTTTTACTATACAGTCAAACCTGCGTTAGTGGTCACCTCTATTAATCAGCCAACCTGTATTAAGCAGCCAGTTTACAGATTCCCAATACGGTGTTTAATTATACATTTGACCTCTATTAAGCAGCCACTTTTTGTGATTCCCTTGGCTGTCTGCTTAAGACAGGTTTGACTATATGTTATTTTCAAAAACAATTTCTAGCATTTTGGGCAGATTTATTTGATCTTCCTTGGTAGGAAATATTTTCCAGTTAATTAATTGTTACAGTAAGACATAATCTCCTAACACTGACCTAGGAATGACCCCCTAAGTTTTGACAGTGTTATGTCTTGTTCAGCTGTTGAATAATTTACTGATGGGGTGTTCTGTTATATATAAGTGTTCATGTAATCAGTATACTGTCCTTGTTAGTTTTCAAATCCCACTGGTACTCCGGTTTCCTCCCACACAAATAACCACATTTACGCTTTCATCCGCGCCAACGAGAGTGATTAATATAATTGTATGTTCCTTTAATGTCAAACCCCTCGCGGGGACTTAGACATGTTTTCCTTGGCAGGCTCAGCCGACATAAGCGATTAACCAGTACTAAGCAGTGTGTGTGAGGTGCCTTGCTCAATGACACTACATACATGGCCTGACCGAGTATCGAACCCGGGACTGTTCGATTCCAAATCCGATGCTCTACCACTGGACCACGGACGCCATACTTTGGTAGAACTTGCTTCTCAATTCGTAAAATAAATAAAGTTCTTTTTTGTTTTGTTTTTAAATCCCACTGGGGTGTTCAGTGAGCAGTAAATATAAATTGTAGAGAAACTATTCAGCAGTGACATATATTACGACATCGCATTATTGTACCGGTAATTTTAATGTAGCGATACGGAAACGTTAGATCCAAATATGTAAACTATCAAAAAATGATTCTGGTTTTGTCACACGACGGGCCGGAACTAGCCTGGGTTCCAGTCTGTCGATTTTTAACTTCTAGCCAAATGACCTGTTCAGAAACTCAATACGGCCCAATTAATAGTCTTGGTGTTAAAATATATTTATTTGAATGACCAGGCAAAATATATCGACGCTTGTTCCCAGGCTAGGCCGAGACCAACACAAGAGAGAACCCACATGTTCTGGGTATGTAAACGTTTTGTTGCTGCAATATAGCTCTGGACATTCAGGTAAAGTGTGGTGTTACTGTCTGCAATATAGCTCTGGACATTCAGGTAAAGTGTGGTGTTACTGTCTGCAATATAGCTCTGGACATTCAGGTAAAGTGTGCTGTCACTGTCTGCAATATAGCTCTGGACATTCAGGTAAAGCATGGTGTTACTGTCTGCAATATAGCTCTGGACATTCGGGTAAAGTGTGGTGTTACTGTCTGCAATATAGCTCTGGACATTCGGGTAAAGTGTGGTGTTACTGTCTGCAATATAGCTCTGGACATTCATGTAATGTGTGGTGTTACTGTCTGCAATATAGCTCTGGACATTCATGTAATGTGTGGTGTTACTGTCTGCAATATAGCTCTGGACATTCAGGTAAAGCATGGTGTTTCTGTCTGCAATATAGCTCTGGACATTCAGGTAAAGTGTGGTGTTACTGTCTGGAATATAGCTCTGGACATTCAGGTAAAGCATGGTGTTTCTGTCTGCAATATAGCTCTGGACATTCAGGTAAAGTGTGGTGTTACTGTCTGCAATATAGCTCTGGACATTCAGGTAAAGCATGGTGTTACTGTCTGCAATATAGCTCTGGACATTCAGGTAAAGTGTGGTGTTTCTGTCTGCAATATAGCTCTGGACATTCAGGTAAAGCATGGTGTTACTGTCTGCAATATAGCTCTGGACATTCAGGTAAAGTGTGGTGTTTCTGTCTGCAATATAGCTCTGGACATTCAGGTAAAGCATGGTGTTTCTGTCTGCAATATAGCTCTGGACAATCAGGTAAAGTGTGGTGTTTCTGTCTGCAATATAGCTCTGGACATTCATGTAATGTGTGGTGTTACTGTCTGCAATATAGCTCTGGACATCCAGGTAAAGTGTGGTGTTTCTGTCTGCAATATAGCTCTGGACATTCAGGTAAAGCATGGTGTTTCTGTCTGCAATATAGCTCTGGACATTCAGGTAAAGCATGGTGTTTCTGTCTGCAATATAGCTCTGGACATTCAGGTAAAGTGTGGTGTTTCTGTCTGCAATATAGCTCTGGACATTCAGGTAAAGCATGGTGTTACTGTCTGCAATATAGCTCTGGACATTCAGGTAAAGTGTGGTGTTACTGTCTGCAATATAGCTCTGGACATTCAGGTAAAGCATGGTGTTACTGTCTGCAATATAGCTCTGGACATTCAGGTAAAGTGTGGTGTTTCTGTCTGCAATATAGCTCTGGACATTCGGGTAAAGTGTGGTGTTACTGTCTTCAATATAGCTCTGGACATTCATGTAATGTGTGGTGTTTCTGTCTGCAATATAGCTCAGGACATTCAGGTAAAGTGTGGTGTTACTGTCTGCAATATAGCTCTGGACATTCAGGTAAAGTGTGGTGTTACTGTCTGCAATATAGCTCTGGACATTCATGTAATGTGTGGTGTTACTGTCTGCAATATAGCTCTGGACATTCAGGTAAAGTGTGGTGTTTCTGTCTGCAATATAGCTCTGGACATTCAGGTAAAGCATGGTGTTTCTGTCTGCAATATAGCTCTGGACATTCAGGTAAAGTGTGGTGTTTCTGTCTGCAATATAGCTCTGGACATTCAGGTAAAGTGTGGTGTTACTGTCTGCAATATAGCTCTGGACATTCAGGTAAAGTGTGGTGTTACTGTCTGGAATATAGCTCTGGACATTCAGGTAAAGCATGGTGTTTCTGTCTGCAATATAGCTCTGGACATTCAGGTAAAGTGTGGTGTTACTGTCTGCAATATAGCTCTGGACATTCAGGTAAAGCATGGTGTTACTGTCTGCAATATAGCTCTGGACATTCAGGTAAAGTGTGGTGTTACTGTCTGCAATATAGCTCTGGACATTCAGGTAAAGTGTGGTGTTTCTGTCTGCAATATAGCTCTGGACATTCAGGTAAAGCATGGTGTTACTGTCTGCAATATAGCTCTGGACATTCAGGTAAAGTGTGGTGTTTCTGTCTGCAATATAGCTCTGGACAATCAGGTAAAGTGTGGTGTTTCTGTCTGCAATATAGCTCTGGACATTCAGGTAGAGTGTGGTGTTACTGTCTGCAATATAGCTCTGGACATTCAGGTAAAGTGTGGTGTTTCTGTCTGCAATATAGCTCTGGACATTCATGTAATGTGTGGTGTTACTGTCTGCAATATAGCTCTGGACATCCAGGTAAAGTGTGGTGTTTCTGTCTGCAATATAGCTCTGGACATTCAGGTAAAGCATGGTGTTTCTGTCTGCAATATAGCTCTGGACATTCAGGTAAAGCATGGTGTTTCTGTCTGCAATATAGCTCTGGACATTCAGGTAAAGTGTGGTGTTTCTGTCTGCAATATAGCTCTGGACATTCAGGTAAAGCATGGTGTTACTGTCTGCAATATAGCTCTGGACATTCAGGTAAAGTGTGGTGTTACTGTCTGCAATATAGCTCTGGACATTCAGGTAAAGCATGGTGTTACTGTCTGCAATATAGCTCTGGACATTCAGGTAAAGTGTGGTGTTTCTGTCTGCAATATAGCTCTGGACATTCGGGTAAAGTGTGGTGTTACTGTCTTCAATATAGCTCTGGACATTCATGTAATGTGTGGTGTTTCTGTCTGCAATATAGCTCTGGACATTCAGGTAAAGTGTGGTGTTACTGTCTGCAATATAGCTCTGGACATTCAGGTAAAGTGTGGTGTTACTGTCTGCAATATAGCTCTGGACATTCATGTAATGTGTGGTGTTACTGTCTGCAATATAGCTCTGGACATTCAGGTAAAGTGTGGTGTTTCTGTCTGCAATATAGCTCTGGACATTCAGGTAAAGTGTGGTGTTTCTGTCTGCAATATAGCTCTGGACATTCAGGTAAAGTGTGGTGTTACTGTCTGCAATATAGCTCTGGACATTCAGGTAAAGTGTGGTGTTTCTGTCTGCAATATAGCTCTGGACATTCATGTAATGTGTGGTGTTACTGTCTGCAATATAGCTCTGGACATCCAGGTAAAGTGTGGTGTTTCTGTCTGCAATATAGCTCTGGACATTCAGGTAAAGCATGGTGTTTCTGTCTGCAATATAGCTCTGGACATTCAGGTAAAGCATGGTGTTTCTGTCTGCAATATAGCTCTGGACATTCAGGTAAAGTGTGGTGTTTCTGTCTGCAATATAGCTCTGGACATTCAGGTAAAGCATGGTGTTACTGTCTGCAATATAGCTCTGGACATTCAGGTAAAGTGTGGTGTTACTGTCTGCAATATAGCTCTGGACATTCAGGTAAAGCATGGTGTTTCTGTCTGCAATATAGCTCTGGACATTCGGGTAAAGTGTGGTGTTACTGTCTGCAATATAGCTCTGGACATTCATGTAATGTGTGGTGTTTCTGTCTGCAATATAGCTCTGGACATTCAGGTAAAGTGTGGTGTTACTGTCTACAATATAGCTCTGGACATTCAGGTAAAGTGTGGTGTTACTGTCTGCAATATAGCTCTGGACATTCATGTAATGTGTGGTGTTACTGTCTGCAATATAGCTCTGGACATTCAGGTAAAGTGTGGTGTTTCTGTCTGCAATATAGCTCTGGACATTCAGGTAAAGCATGGTGTTTCTGTCTGCAATATAGCTCTGGACATTCAGGTAAAGCATGGTGTTACTGTCTGCAATATAGCTCTGGACATTCAGGTAAAGTGTGGTGTTTCTGTCTGCAATATAGCTCTGGACATTCAGGTAAAGCATGGTGTTACTGTCTGCAATATAGCTCTGGACATTCAGGTAAAGTGTGGTGTTACTGTCTGCAATATAGCTCTGGACATTCATGTAATGTGTGGTGTTTCTGTCTGCAATATAGCTCTGGACATTCAGGTAAAGTGTGGTGTTACTGTCTGCAATATAGCTCTGGACATTCAGGTAAAGTGTGGTGTTACTGTCTGCAATATAGCTCTGGACATTCATGTAATGTGTGGTGTTACTGTCTGCAATATAGCTCTGGACATTCAGGTAAAGTGTGGTGTTTCTGTCTGCAATATAGCTCTGGACATTCAGGTAAAGCATGGTGTTTCTGTCTGCAATATAGCTCTGGACATTCAGGTAAAGTGTGGTGTTTCTGTCTGCAATATAGCTCTGGACATTCAGGTAAAGTGTGGTGTTACTGTCTGCAATATAGCTCTGGACATTCAGGTAAAGTGTGGTGTTACTGTCTGGAATATAGCTCTGGACATTCAGGTAAAGCATGGTGTTTCTGTCTGCAATATAGCTCTGGACATTCAGGTAAAGTGTGGTGTTACTGTCTGCAATATAGCTCTGGACATTCAGGTAAAGCATGGTGTTACTGTCTGCAATATAGCTCTGGACATTCAGGTAAAGTGTGGTGTTACTGTCTGCAATATAGCTCTGGACATTCAGGTAAAGTGTGGTGTTTCTGTCTGCAATATAGCTCTGGACATTCAGGTAAAGCATGGTGTTACTGTCTGCAATATAGCTCTGGACATTCAGGTAAAGTGTGGTGTTTCTGTCTGCAATATAGCTCTGGACATTCAGGTAAAGCATGGTGTTTCTGTCTGCAATATAGCTCTGGACAATCAGGTAAAGTGTGGTGTTTCTGTCTGCAATATAGCTCTGGACATTCAGGTAAAGTGTGGTGTTACTGTCTGCAATATAGCTCTGGACATTCAGGTAAAGTGTGGTGTTTCTGTCTGCAATATAGCTCTGGACATTCATGTAATGTGTGGTGTTACTGTCTGCAATATAGCTCTGGACATCCAGGTAAAGTGTGGTGTTTCTGTCTGCAATATAGCTCTGGACATTCAGGTAAAGCATGGTGTTTCTGTCTGCAATATAGCTCTGGACATTCAGGTAAAGCATGGTGTTTCTGTCTGCAATATAGCTCTGGACATTCAGGTAAAGTGTGGTGTTTCTGTCTGCAATATAGCTCTGGACATTCAGGTAAAGCATGGTGTTACTGTCTGCAATATAGCTCTGGACATTCAGGTAAAGTGTGGTGTTACTGTCTGCAATATAGCTCTGGACATTCAGGTAAAGCATGGTGTTTCTGTCTGCAATATAGCTCTGGACATTCGGGTAAAGTGTGGTGTTACTGTCTGCAATATAGCTCTGGACATTCATGTAATGTGTGGTGTTTCTGTCTGCAATATAGCTCTGGACATTCAGGTAAAGTGTGGTGTTACTGTCTGCAATATAGCTCTGGACATTCAGGTAAAGTGTGGTGTTACTGTCTGCAATATAGCTCTGGACATTCATGTAATGTGTGGTGTTACTGTCTGCAATATAGCTCTGGACATTCAGGTAAAGTGTGGTGTTTCTGTCTGCAATATAGCTCTGGACATTCAGGTAAAGCATGGTGTTTCTGTCTGCAATATAGCTCTGGACATTCAGGTAAAGCATGGTGTTACTGTCTGCAATATAGCTCTGGACATTCAGGTAAAGTGTGGTGTTTCTGTCTGCAATATAGCTCTGGACATTCAGGTAAAGCATGGTGTTACTGTCTGCAATATAGCTCTGGACATTCAGGTAAAGTGTGGTGTTACTGTCTGCAATATAGCTCTGGACATTCAGGTAAAGTGTGGTGTTTCTGTCTGCAATATAGCTCTGGACATTCAGGTAAAGTGTGGTGTTACTGTCTGCAATATAGCTCTGGACATTCAGGTAAAGCATGGTGTTACTGTCTGCAATATAGCTCTGGACATTCAGGTAAAGTGTGGTGTTTCTGTCTGCAATATAGCTCTGGACATTCGGGTAAAGTGTGGTGTTACTGTCTGCAATATAGCTCTGGACATTCATGTAATGTGTGGTGTTACTGTCTGCAATATAGCTCTGGACATTCAGGTAAAGCATGGTGTTTCTGTCTGCAATATAGCTCTGGACATTCAGGTAAAGTGTGGTGTTACTGTCTTCAATATAGCTCTGGACATTCAGGTAAAGCATGGTGTTTCTGTCTGCAATATAGCTCTGGACATTCAGGTAAGTGTGGTGTTACTGTCTGCAATATAGCTCTGGACATTCAGGTAAAGTGTTGTTCTGTCTGCAATATAGCTCTGGACATTCAGGTAAAGTGTGGTGTTACTGTCTGCAATATAGCTCTGGACATTCAGGTAAAGTGTGGTGTTACTGTCTGCAATATAGCTCTGGACATTCAGGTAAAGTGTGGTGTTACTGTCTGCAATATAGCTCTGGACATTCAGGTAAAGTGTGGTGTTACTGTCTGCAATATAGCTCTGGACATTCAGGTAAAGTGTGGTGTTACTGTCTGCAATATATCTCTGGACATTCAGGTAAAGCATGGTGTTTCTGTCTGCAATATAGCTCTGGACATTCAGGTAAAGTGTGGTGTTACTGTCTGGAAAAAGGATGCTCATCATCAAACACGAGATTGTTAAGTGTGGTGGCAGATGAAAGGTTAAATATGGGTTGTCGACAATGAAGATTGTACCTTGGGATAATGAAACATGCATCATAGCTTGGGAGTATATAGCATGATGAAATAGTCTGTATATTGTCCCAATTTTATTGAAAATAAACCCACAGATAAATCATTAACAGATAAATAAACATGAATATATAAAATAGAGTAAAATATGTCCAAAAAACCAAAAAATGCATTGTTTACATATAAATTCATTACTACTACAAATTCTTCCAAATATATTCGAACACTATTTACATTGAATCAATAAACAGTGTTTTTGTGAAGTACAAATTTTCAAAAGTGAATGTAGGATTTCATATATCTGTCCACGCTCCTGAATTGACATTTCGTTGTCATTGTAGTCCATGCTAAATGCTTGATACTGTCGCTTAGAGATAATAAATTTAACTAAGATTAGTCTACAAATAAATATGCATAGGCACAATTGTGAGATATAATGGTAAATCTGTACCATAAATCTCGTTATTCGGGATACACAGGTTGTATTACGCATGTATGTCAACCATGTTTACATTATTTTGTTGTCTTAACAAACCGCGTATACGATGCTTGTTTATTAGTTCAAATACTCAGTATTTGAGGCAAATATTTGGAAACAAATTATACGATATAATAGCACATTACATTCTGTTTAAATTTGCGTTTTTAGTTACTTTTTACTGATGTAGTGTCGCTTTAAAGATGTATTAACTAGAATTTTCAAGGAAAACAATTCAATATATAACATTTGGCGGAAATAATTGAAGCGCTGTGGCGAAATGTATACGGTAGAGACTTAAATCCACGTTGCCTCGTCTCTCTCCCTGGTGGAGACTTATATCCTCGTCTCTCCCTGGTGGAGACTTAAATCCACGTTGCCTCGTCTCTCTCCCTGGTGGTGATGGAGTCCATCAAGAATAAGATAACGAGAGAGATTAACCCTTTCAACACCACAGACCTCTAAATTGGCTTACAAAAAAGTGTAGATCCAGATGAGCCGTCTCATCAGGATCTGCACTTTTTTCAAGTAATATAACTATTTTTAGAAAAAAAATTACCCATTTTGATAAATGAACTGATCCAAATGTAATTTTGTTATTAATTTATTGGTCTAAAAATATCGTGGACCAGTCCATGTCAGTAACTTGGTGTTGAATGGGTTAAACTAATGTTGGAAGAACTTGTTTTCGCAATCGAGCTAAACTAAATTTGCATAAACTATGGTAAACTAGAAATAATTATGGTTCAATATTTTTATGGAATATTAACAAAATCTATGCCCGAGGTTATAAAACTTTTCTCAGAACTCAAACTCGAGTGATTTGATTGGATGATTCTGAGTGTTACTGTGAGCTGAACCAATCAGAAACTTGAGACTGAGTTTGAGATTGTAGAAAGTTTTATAACCTCCGAGCTTGGTGGTTGTAAAACATTTCTCAAAACTCGGTCTCAATCGTCTGATTGGTGTAAAATCGTGTAAACGGTGGACAAAAATTCCAAATTGAATTTATTTTTGTCACAACATCCTAATCAATAAACAGATATATGACGACGAACACCATTTATACGATTAGTGATCAATATCTGGTTCCCAGCACATTGATTGATGGTGGTACATTTGTGGCTTGATTGCATATACATATGTTTCATCTACATGTAGTTTCTCTTCTGTTTGAACTTTTCAACCATGCAATAATTGTAATTATGCAGGTAGGTGTGGGAACCCGATGATGATGATTGAGCTTATTTACCCTCGCTACCAGAGAATCATTTGAGAGAGCAGTATGCAAGGTACATAAATCTAATGACTGGTAACGCCCCACTCGTCACAATAAACGTGGCTGTGAATGGAAAATTGTGGGGGGAAAATAGGAAATCTGCCAAAATACTGAGGATCGTCCGACTGTAACCTACTAAATAAATTGGACGAAATGTGCAAACAACATAGATCAGCCATGACTGATCAGGATCTGTGTTATTTTCTATTCAGACAAGTGTTTTAGCTCCACTATCCGAATAGCATAGAGCCTGATCAGACGGCAAGTTCTATGCTGTTTGCAAAAGCGTCTTTAGTTGTGATTGGCAGGTTACGGGGTTAAACATTAAAAAAATATCTTTCTGAACAGCTTAGAGCAAATCTAACAATATTTATTTTTCAAGATTTTAGCACAAAAAAAGGAAATCTAAAAAGAGACAGATTTACAGTCGTGAATAAATAGATTTTATCACCTGTTCATATCTACACGCTTCCTACTTTACATTCAGACATAAAAATTAAATTCATGATTGATAGAATACTCGGTTATTTCCCAAAATAAAGGTAGTTCTGCATTCCAGGGAGGTATGCATTAACCCTTTCAACACTATAGACCTCTAAAGAGGCTTACAAAAAGTGTAGATCCAGATGAGCCGTAACGAGCCATCTCATCAGGATCTCCACTTTTTGCCAGTAATATTACTATTTTTAGACAAAATTACCCATTTTACCCAAATGTAATTTTCTGATTAATTTATTGGTCTAAAAATATCATGCACCAGTCCATGTCAGTTACTTGGTGTTGATTAGGTTAAAGATAATTTCTAGAAGTTATTTAGTTAGCAAAACCTCCAACTATTCATATTTATTTAGTACTATTATCATAAACGCAACAAAATTCTCTATTAAAATGAGTAACCCATTAACAAAATATTCCTATATTCCTGGCCATAAGTTGAGGGTCCATTTTTGGCTTGAAACTTTGCGGACTTATAACATTCATTATGACAATTGTTTTTTCCTCATTGACAAGGGAAATTCATACTGAACTGGCCTTGCAGAATTTCGAGCCTCCATTTGTTCAATAATTCCAAAAATGAATTTCGGACCATAATTATTTGATAGTTCCAAATATTCATTTTCAAGCCTTCATTTGTTCGATAGTCCCAAATACATGAATTACACATGCCTACGTCCTTAATTAATTTGATAGTCCAAAATATGAAATTCATGATGAATTGGTCGATAGGTCCAAAATATGAAATTCATGATGAATTGGTCGACAGGTCCAAATATGGAATTCATGATAAATTGGTCGACAGGTACAAATATGAAATTCATGATAAATTGGTCGACAGGTCCAAATATGAAATTCATGATAAATTGGTTGACAGGTCCAAATATGGAATCCATGATTAATTGGTTGACAGGTCCAAATATGAAATCCATGATTAATTGGTCGACAGGTCCAAATATGGAATTCATGATGAATTGGTCGACAGGTCCAAATATGAAATCCATGATTAATTGATCGACAGGTCCAAATTTGAAATTCATGATAAATTGGTTGACAGGTCCAAATATGAAATCCATGATTAATTGATCGACAGGTCCAAATTTGAAATTCATGATAAATTGGTTGACAGGTCCAAATATGAAATTCATGTTAAATTGGTCGACAGGTCCAAATATGAAAGTCATGATAAATTGGTCGACAGGTCCAAATATGAAATTCATGATAAATTGGTTGACAGGTCCAAATATGACATTCATGATCAATTGGTCGACAGGTCCAAATATGGAATTCATGATAAATTGGTTGACAGGTCCAAATATGAAATTCATGATAAATTGGTCGACAGGTCCAAATATGAAATTCATGATAAATTAGTCGACAGGTCAAAATATGAATTTCAAGCCTTCATTTATGTGGTAGTTCTAAATATGAATATCCTGCCTTGATACTTGTCTCTTTCTTAGCATATTTTGGTAGTATTTATTCACCAGGTGCATTACTGTTAATAGGATACAGTTCCTGCAAGACAGAGCAGAATTTTCCATAAACATTACATGTAGGTGTCAATAAAAAACAATGACACCAGACAAAATCTTGGTAATAAAACTTTGGATTATCCCATAATGTAGTGAGTATAGAGCAGCACTTTGCATAAACAGTAGGTGTCAATAATAAAAAAACAACAACAATAATAAAGATCTGACAACATTTTTGAAATGAAAAATAGTTTATATTCCCTCTCATAAGTTAGGTAACCTGTTCTGTCCCACTACAATGTATGTAAGCCAATGCAAGGCACACCTGCCTTGTATTGAATTTTACAGTACTACAGGGTTCATTCTAGGTCAGAATTTTTGGGAGAAGTGAGAAAGCACGTGATCGCTTCCTTAAATGGTGTTCTTTAATATACTTCTGCAAAATAGGGTTAAAATGCACAGTACAACCATTAAATACAACATTTGAATAGAAGGAGTGCTTTATAATGGGCCAGTGTATCTTACTAGACAAAATTTTGTTTGAAAATCGTAAAATATATATATAATTTTTTTAGGGGAAGTGGGGCCCCCAGAGGGCGAAGTCAGGGTCCCTAGGGCGACAATTTCATCCACATCGCCCTCTAGAATAATCCCTGGTACTACATAATTATACTAATACTCGCAAATATATAAGCCGCTTCTTGTCACTGGAAAAATAAAGAAATGTTTAAACCCATTTTAAACAACCATGGTACTTTTGCCCAGGAAGAACAACTCTATATCTTCCAATGATTTTCCCTTCGTTTCGGGAACTTTTCTCCACACATATATAACGCTGCTCATGCAGATGAATGCAAACAACCAGAATGTCGTCGCATCACCAACCATATCCTTTACATACATAAATTCTTTTGTAACGATAAAAGCGCAAAACCAGTTGCTAAACACGGCAATAGCGCTAGCAGCTCCACGGGCGCGAGAAGGGAATATTTCGGACATGATGAGCATTGGAATTGGTCCCCAACCGAGAGAGAATCCAATAATGTAGGCAACAAGACAAATCACAGCCAGTAATCCTAAATCCTGTGCCGAGGATCCAGTGCTTAACTTATAGTAATACCAGCCAAACACAAGGCAGGACAAGCTCATTATTATACCAGCGATGATCAGCAACCTACGACGCCCCATTCTGTCCATCAGAATACACGCTACTAACGTTGCTGCAACCTGCACTGCACCAACAAGAACGGTTGCAAACTCGCTATTTTCCAGTCCAGCGCTCTTGAATATATCGACAGTATAAAACATTACTGCATTGATACCACTAAGCTGCTGGAAAATCATGATGCACACGGATATCATCAACGGTCGGGACAGCTCGGGTTTCTTGAATTCAGACCAAGAGAACGTCTCCTTAAGGACAAGGCCTTCTTCAATATCTCGGCATTCGCTTTCACAATCGGCATGTTCATGACGCAGCTGACGCAAGGCCGCAACTGCCTCTTTTTTTCTACCATTCATCAAAAGCCATCTTGGTGTCTCGGGTATAAAAAACAATGTAACGACCGTTAGAATTGCCGGTATCATTCCAATTACAGCCATGTCCGCCCAGTTGAAGCTCAGCCCAGCTGCGTATGCAGTAAGTATTCCGAGTGTGATGGACAACTGAATACCAGCTCCAAGCATCCCTCTCAGTGAAGCTGTTGAGATTTCTGCAATGTATACCGGAACACATACAGTAACAAGTCCACATGCAAATCCACACAAAAATCTACCCATAAACAAGCCCTGTAACCCATTGGCTGTTAGAATGCTCAACCATCCAAGGAAAAACGGTATTGATGTTAGCTTCATGGTCGTTCTTCTACCAATCTTTTCAATACACCATCCTCCTAAAGGTCCACCAAACAGGGCACCAATGGTCATTAGTGAACCAAACCAGCCCCGTTCCGATCCTACAGTTCCAATCAAACCCAATTTCTCCAGGGCTGGAAGAGCAGGCGAGCTGTATCCAATTGTGTATCCGAACGAGTATGAGCCGAGGAAGGCACAGGCTGCCGCAAATATCAGCCTGCATGCAGATCCATCATGTTTCTTGCTCATTAGTCTCGGACCTGGTGCATTCCTATCGGGTTCGTGTTCATCGGCATCCATACCAAACTATACCACTGAAAATATAAAATATGTGTCTTTAGTTTATACAAATTTATTTTAGCTTGATTGCGGAACAAGTTCTTTCAACTTATATTAATCACTCTCGAGACCTCATTCCTGATGGAATCATCGTCATGAGGGAGAGAGAAGAGGCAACAAGGAATTTAAATTCCTTGCCTAAGGGTACAATCGTAACGGCTCCAGCGGAGATCGAACTCCGGACCTTTCACGACTACCACTTATGTGTCTTTAAAAAAAGTAAAGTGTTTCTGAGTGGTTCTGACACACCTCTTGTGGACATCGGTACTTCCCGAATCCTGGACATCGGTACTTCCTGGACATCGGTACTTCCTGGACATCGGTACTTGAATCCTGGACATCGGTACTTGAATCCTGGACATCGGTACTTGAATCCTGGACATCGGTACTTGAATCCTGGACATCGGTACTTGAATCCTGGACATCGGTACTTGAATCCTGGACATCGGTACTTCCTGGACATTGGTACTTCCCAGATCCTGGACATCGGTACTTCCTGGACTTCGGTACTTCCTGGACATCGGTACTTCCCGAATCCTAGACATCGGTACTTGAATCCTGGACATCGGTACTTCCCGGATCCTGGACATCGGTGCTTCCCGAATCCTGGACATCGGTACTTGAATCCTGGACATCGGTACTTCCTGGACATCGGTACTTGAATCCTGGACATCGGTACTTCCTGGACATCGGTGCTTCCCGAATCCTGGACATCGGTACTTCCTGGACATTGGTACTTCCTGGACATTGGTACTTCCCGAATCCTGGACATCGGTACTTCCTGGACACCGGTACTTGAATCCTGGACATCGGTACTTCCCGGATCCTGGACATCGGTACTTCCCGGATCCTGGACATCGGTGCTTCCCGAATCCTGGACATCGGTACTTCCTGGACATCGGTACTTGAATCCTGGACATCGGTACTTCCTGGACATCGGTACTTCCCGGATCCTGGACATCGGTACTTCCCGGATCCTGGACATCGGTACTTCCCGAATCCTGGACATCGGTACTTCCCGGATCCTGGACATCGGTAGTTCCCGGATCCTGGACATCGGTACTTCCCGAATCCTGGACATCGGTACTTCCCGGATCCTGGACATCGGTACGTCCCGAATCCTGGACATCGGTACTTCCTGGACATCGGTACATCCCGGATCCTGGACATCGGTACTTCCCGGATCCTGGACATCGGTACTTGAATCCTGGACATCGGTACTTCCCGGATCCTGGACATCGGTACTTCCCGGATCCTGGACATCGGTACTTCCCGAATCCTGGACATCGGTACTTCCCGAATCCTGGTCATCGGTACTTCCCGAATCCTGGACATCGGTACTTCCTGGACATCGGTACTTGAATCCTGGACATCGGTACTTCCCGGATCCTGGACATCGGTACTTCCCGGATCCTGGACATCGGTACTTCCCGGATCCTGGACATCGGTACTTCCCGGATCCTGGACATCGGTACTTCCCGCATCCTGGACATCGGTACTTCCCGGATCCTGGACATCGGTACTTCCCGGATCCTGGACATCGGTACTTCCCGAATCCTGGACATCGGTACGTCCCGAATCCTGGACATCGGTACTTCCCGAATCCTGGACATCGGTACTTCCCGAATCCTGGACATCGGTACTTCCCGGATCCTGGACATCGGTACTTCCTGGACATCGGTACTTCCCGAATCCTGACATCGGTACTTCCCGAATCCTGGACATCGGTACTTGGACATCGGTACTTCCCGAATCCTGGACATCGGTACTTCCCGGATCCTGGACATCGGTACTTCCCGGATCCTGGACATCGGTACTTCCCGAATCCTGGACATCGGTACTTGTCCCGAATCCTGGACATCGGTACTTGGACATCGGTACTTCCCGAATCCTGGACATCGGTACTTCCCGGATCCTGGACATCGGTACTTCCTGGACATCGGTACTTGAATCCTGGACATCGGTACTTCCCGAATCCTGACATCGGTACTACCCGAATCCTGGACATCGGTACTTGGACATCGGTACTTCCCGAATCCTGGACATCGGTACTTCCCGGATCCTGGACATCGGTACTTCCCGGATCCTGGACATCGGTACTTCCCGAATCCTGGACATCGGTACTTGGACATCGGTACATCCCGAATCCTGGACATCGGTACTTCCCGGATCCTGGACATCGGTACGTCCCGAATCCTGGACATCGGTACTTCCCGGATCCTGGACATCGGTGCTTCCCGAATCCTGGACATCGGTACTTCCTGGACATCGGTACTTCCTGGACATCGGTACTTCCTGGACATCGGTACTTGAATCCTGGACATCGGTACTTCCTGGACATCGGTACTTCCCGAATCCTGGACATCGGTACTTCCCGGATCCTGGACATCGGTACTTCCCGAATCCTGGACATCGGTACTTCCCGGATCCTGGACATCGGTAGTTCCCGGATCCTGGACATCGGTACTTCCCGGATCCTGGACATCGGTACTTCCCGAATCCTGGACATGGGTACTTCCCGAATCCTGGTCATCGGTACTTCCCGAATCCTGGACATCGGTACTTCCTGGACATCGGTACTTGAATCCTGGACATCGGTACTTCCCGGATCCTGGACATCGGTACTTCCCGGAACCTGGACATCGGTGCTTCCCGAATCCTGGACATCGGTACTTCCTGGACATCGGTACTTCCCAGATCCTGGACATCGGTACTTCCTGGACATCGGTACTTCCTGGACATTGGTACTTCCCGAATCCTGGACATCGGTACTTCCTGGACATCGATACTTGAATCCTGGACATCGGTACTTCCAATCCTGGACATCGGTACTTCCCGGATCCTGGACATCGGTGCTTCCCGAATCCTGGACATCGGTACTTCCTGGACATCGGTACTTGAATCCTGGACATCGGTACTTCCTGGACATCGGTGCTTCCCGAATCCTGGACATCGGTACTTCCTGGACATTGGTACTTCCTGGACATTGGTACTTCCCGAATCCTGGACATCGGTACTTCCTGGACACCGGTACTTGAATCCTGGACATCGGTACTTCCCGGATCCTGGACATCGGTACTTCCCGGATCCTGGACATCGGTGCTTCCCGAATCCTGGACATCGGTACTTCCTGGACATCGGTACTTCCTGGACATCGGTACTTGAATCCTGGACATCGGTACTTCCTGGACATCGGTACTTCCCGGATCCTGGACATCGGTACTTCCCGGATCCTGGACATCGGTACTTCCCGAATCCTGGACATCGGTACTTCCCGGATCCTGGACATCGGTAGTTCCCGGATTCTGGACATCGGTACTTCCCGAATCCTGGACATCGGTACTTCCCGGATCCTGGACATCGGTACTTCCCGAATCCTGGACATCGGTACTTCCTGGACATCGGTACATCCCGGATCCTGGACATTGGTACTTCCCGGATCCTGGACATCGGTACTTGAATCCTGGACATCGGTACTTCCCGGATCCTGGACATCGGTACTTCCCGGATCCTGGACATCGGTACTTCCCGAATCCTGGACATCGGTACTTCCCGAATCCTGGTCATCGGTACTTCCCGAATCCTGGACATCGGTACTTCCTGGACATCGGTACTTGAATCCTGGACATCGGTACTTCCTGGACATCGGTACTTCCCGGATCCTGGACATCGGTACTTCCCGGATCCTGGACATCGGTACTTCCCGGATCCTGGACATCGGTACTTCCCGGATCCTGGACATCGGTACTTCCCGGATCCTGGACATCGGTACTTCCCGAATCCTGGACATCGGTACTTCCCGGATCCTGGACATCGGTACTTCCCGAATCCTGGACATCGGTACTTCCTGGACATCGGTACTTCCCGGATCCTGGACATCGGTACTTCCGGATCCTGGACATCGGTACTTGAATCCTGGACATCGGTACTTCCCGGATCCTGGACATCGGTACTTCCCGGATCCTGGACATCGGTACTTCCCGAATCCTGGACATCGGTACTTCCCGAATCCTGGACATCGGTACTTCCCGAATCCTGGACATCGGTACTTCCTGGACATCGGTACTTGAATCCTGGACATCGGTACTTCCCGGATCCTGGACATCGGTACTTCCCGGATCCTGGACATCGGTACTTCCCGGATCCTGGACATCGGTACTTCCCGGATCCTGGACATCGGTACTTCCCGAATCCTGGACATCGGTACTTCCCGGATCCTGGACATCGGTACTTCCCGAATCCTGGACATCGGTACTTCCCGGATCCTGGACATCGGTACTTCCCGGATCCTGGACATCGGTACTTCCCGGATCCTGGACATCGGTACTTCCCGAATCCTGGACATCGGTACTTGAATCCTGGACATCGGTACTTGAATCCTGGACATCGGTACTTCCCGGATCCTGGACATCGGTACTTCCCGGATCCTGGACATTGGTACTTCCCGGATCCTGGACATCGGTACTTCCCGAATCCTGGACATCGGTACTTCCCGGATCCTGGACATCGGTACTTCCCGGATCCTGGACATCGGTACTTCCCGAATCCTGGACATCGGTACGTCCCGAATCCTGGACATCGGTACTTCCCGAATCCTAGACATCGGTACTTCCCGAATCCTGGACATCGGTACTTCCCGGATCCTGGACATCGGTACTTCCTGGACATCGGTACTTGAATCCTGGACATCGGTACTTCCCGAATCCTGACATCGGTACTACCCGAATCCTGGACATCGGTACTTGGACATCGGTACTTCCCGAATCCTGGACATCGGTACTTCCCGGATCCTGGACATCGGTACTTCCCGGATCCTGGACATCGGTACTTCCCGAATCCTGGACATCGGTACTTGGACATCGGTACATCCCGAATCCTGGACATCGGTACTTCCCGGATCCTGGACATCGGTACGTCCCGAATCCTGGACATCGGTACTTCCCGGATCCTGGACATCGGTGCTTCCCGAATCCTGGACATCGGTACTTCCTGGACATCGGTACTTCCTGGACATCGGTACTTCCTGGACATCGGTACTTGAATCCTGGACATCGGTACTTCCTGGACATCGGTACTTCCCGAATCCTGGACATCGGTACTTCCCGGATCCTGGACATCGGTACTTCCCGAATCCTGGACATCGGTACTTCCCGGATCCTGGACATCGGTAGTTCCCGGATCCTGGACATCGGTACTTCCCGGATCCTGGACATCGGTACTTCCCGAATCCTGGACATGGGTACTTCCCGAATCCTGGTCATCGGTACTTCCCGAATCCTGGACATCGGTACTTCCTGGACATCGGTACTTGAATCCTGGACATCGGTACTTCCCGGATCCTGGACATCGGTACTTCCCGGAACCTGGACATCGGTGCTTCCCGAATCCTGGACATCGGTACTTCCTGGACATCGGTACTTCCCAGATCCTGGACATCGGTACTTCCTGGACATCGGTACTTCCTGGACATTGGTACTTCCCGAATCCTGGACATCGGTACTTCCTGGACATCGATACTTGAATCCTGGACATCGGTACTTCCCGGATCCTGGACATCGGTGCTTCCCGAATCCTGGACATCGGTACTTCCTGGACATCGGTACTTGAATCCTGGACATCGGTACTTCCTGGACATCGGTGCTTCCCGAATCCTGGACATCGGTACTTCCTGGACATGGTACTTCCTGGACATGGTACTTCCTGGACATGGTACTTCCTGGACATTGGTACTTCCCGAATCCTGGACATCGGTACTTCCTGGACCGTATTGAATCCTGGACATCGGTACTTCCCGGATCCTGGACATCGGTACTTCCCGAATCCTGGACATCGGTACTTCCCGAATCCTGGACATCGGTACTTCCTGGACATCGGTACTTGAATCCTGGACATCGGTACTTCCCGGATCCTGGACATCGGTACTTCCCGGATCCTGGACATCGGTACTTCCCGGATCCTGGACATCGGTACTTCCCGGATCCTGGACATCGGTACTTCCCGGATCCTGGACATCGGTACTTCCCGGATCCTGGACATCGGTACTTCCCGAATCCTGGACATCGGTACTTCCCGAATCCTGGACATCGGTACTTCCCGAATCCTGGACATCGGTACTTCCCGAATCCTGGACATCGGTACGTCCCGGATCCTGGACATCGGTACTTCCTGGACATCGGTACTTCCCGAATCCTGACATCGGTACTTCCCGAATCCTGGACATCGGTACTTGGACATCGGTACTTCCCGAATCCTGGACATCGGTGCTTCCCGAATCCTGGACATCGGTACTTCCTGGACATCGGTACTTCCTGGACATCGGTACTTGAATCCTGGACATCGGTACTTCCTGGACATCGGTACTTCCCGGATCCTGGACATCGGTACTTCCCGGATCCTGGACATCGGTACTTCCCGAATCCTGGACATCGGTACTTCCCGGATCCTGGACATCGGTACTTCCCGGATCCTGGACATCGGTACTTCCCGAATCCTGGACATCGGTACTTCCTGGACATCGGTACTTCCCGGATCCTGGACATCGGTACTTCCCGAATCCTGGACATCGGTACTTGAATCCTGGACATCGGTACTTGAATCCTGGACATCGGTACTTCCCGGATCCTGGACATCGGTACTTCCCGATCCTGGACATCGGTACTTCCCGATCCTGGACATCGGTACTTCCCGGATCCTGGACATCGGTACTTCCCGGATCCTGGACATCGGTACTTCCCGAATCCTGGACATCGGTACTTCCCGAATCCTGGACATCGGTACTTCCCGAATCCTGGACATCGGTACTTCCCGAATCCTGGACATCGGTACTTCCCGAATCCTGGACATCGGTACTTCCCGGATCCTGGACATCGGTACTTCCTGGACATCGGTACTTGAATCCTGGACATCGGTACTTCCCGATCCTGACATCGGTACTCCCGAATCCTGGACATCGGTACTTGGACATCGGTACTTCCCGAATCCTGGACATCGGTACTTCCCGGATCCTGGACATCGGTACTTCCCGGATCCTGGACATCGGTACTTCCCGAATCCTGGACATCGGTACTTGGACATCGGTACTCCCGAATCCTGGACATCGGTACTTCCCGGATCCTGGACATCGGTACTTCCCGAATCCTGGACATCGGTACTTCCCGGATCCTGGACATCGGTGCTTCCCGAATCCTGGACATCGGTACTTCCTGGACATCGGTACTTCCTGGACATCGGTACTTCCTGGAGTTGAATCCTGGACATCGGTACTTCCTGGACATCGGTACTTCCCGATCCTGGACATCGGTACTTCCCGGATCCTGGACATCGGTACTTCCCGAATCCTGGACATCGGTACTTGGACATCGGTACTTCCCGAATCTTGAACATCGGTACTTGAATCTGGACATCGGTACTTCCCGAATCCACCATTATTTAACTAGCTGGCGGCTCACCAACTGGCCATATCAGAATGAACCTTCGACCTTCTGCTCCGTAAGCAGACGCCTTAACCACTAGGCCACAGAGACGGTGTTTATTTAGTTAGCATATAGTTTATACAGCATTTCATCGATTTTAAACTGTGCCAGCAAATATTAATTCCTATGTCATCGCTTCACTCTGCCCCGAGTTGGCCGAAAGCAATTACGGTAGCAAATGGGGGATACATCAGCAGAAGTGATTGTTGCTTGTATAGATAGAAATTAGGGATGGCAACTGAATATCTGAATATTATTCCAGTATTCGAATATTTGGGGGGGGGATATATAATATTTGCAAAAATGATATAAACTGTCACAAATTCGATACGTTGCTTTCTTATACAATTTGAAGCCATCATAAAACCTTCCAATACAAAAGAAATTGACTCAGTGACCGAATATTCGAATAGTTAAATCGCTATTCGTTGCCATCCCTAGAAGAAATATTAAAATTAGCATACATGTCTTATCATTTTTAGAACTTCAAGAGCAATTATTCTGCACAAACTAACGGAATAAAGTATTTGATTGTATATAAGCATAGGGTTTATTCTAGAGTGGAAAGGTCAGGGTGGGTGGGTCAGAAGACTCCAAGAGGTAGGGTGCATTGTGAGCAATGAAGGAGGAGTGTATTTGGATGTTACCCCCTAGAAACGTTGCTAACTTATGATGATTGACAGCTAATTAATTATGCTTGATCAAAGAGGTAGTACATATCTGTCAAAGAGGTAGTACATATCTGTCAAAGAGGTAGTACATATCTGTCGAAGAGGTAGTACATATCTGTCCAAGAGGTGGTACATATCTGTCCATATATGTCCAAGAGGTAGTACATATCTGTCCAAGAGGTAGTACATATCTGTCCAAGAGGTAGTACATATCTGTCCATATCTGTCCAAGAGGTAGTACATATCTGTCCATATCTGTCCAAGAGGTAGTACATATCTGTCCATATCTGTCAAAGAGGTAGTACATATCTGTCCATATCTGTCAAAGAGGTAGTACATATCTGTCCAAGAGGTAGTACATATCTGTCCATATCTGTCCAAGAGGTAGTACATATCTGTCCATATCTGTCAAAGAGGTAGTACATATCTGTCCATATCTGTCAAAGAGGTAGTACATATCTGTCCAAGAGGTAGTACATATCTGTCCAAGAGGTAGTACATATCTGTCCAAGAGGTAGTACATATCTGTCCAAGAGGTAGTACATATCTGTCCAAGAGGTAGTACATATCTGTCCAAGAGGTAATACATATCTATCCAAGAGGTAGTACATATCTGTCCAAGAGGTAGTACATATCTGTCCAAGAGGTAGTACATATCTGTCCAAGAGGTAGTACATATCTGTCCAAGAGGTAGTACATATCTGTCCATATCTGTCCAAGAGGTAGTACATATCTGTCCATATCTGTCAAAGAGGTAGTACATATCTGTCCAAGAGGTAGTACATATATGTCCATATCTGTCCAAGAGGTAGTACATATCTGTCGAAGAGGCAGCACATATCTGTCCATATCTGTCCAAGAGGTAGTACATATCTGTCCATATCTGTCCAAGAGGTAGTACATATCTGTCCAAGAGGTAGTACATATCTATCAAAGAGGTAGTACATATCTGTCCAAGAGGTAGTACATATCTGTCGAAGAGGTAGTACATATCTGTCCAAGAGGTAGTACATATCTGTCCAAGAGGTAGTACATATCTGTCCAAGAGGTAGTACATATCTGTCCAAGAGGTAGTACATATCTGTCCATATCTGTCCATATCTGTCCAAGAGGTAGTACATATCTGTCCATATCTGTCCAAGAGGTAGTACATATCTGTCCAAGAGGTAGTACATATCTGTCCAAGAGGTAGTACATATCTGTCCAAGAGGTAGTACATATCTGTCCAAGAGGTAGTACATATCTGTCCAAGAGGTAGTACATATCTGTCCAAGAGGCAGTACATATCTGTCCAAGAGGTAGTACATATCTGTCCAAGAGGTAGTACATATCTGTACATATCTGTCCAAGAGGTAGTACATATCTGTCCAAGAGGTAGTACATATCTGTCCAAGAGGTAGTACATATCTGTCCAAGAGGTAGTACGTATCAAACTGTGTGTTTTCATGTTAGTTTGTTGTGATTTGACAGGCGGTGTGAGCGTAAACTGTACATGTCGTAATAATTTTCTACCGCGGAATGGAAGGTAGATAAGACTCTTTGAGGGGCTTGACATTAACGGAAGAAAACTAACAGACTAACGGAAGATCTATAGAATCATTGAGGGGTTTGGACATTAACGGAAGATCTATAGAATCATTGAGGGGTTTGGACATTAACGGAAGATCTATAGAATCATTGAGGGGTTTGGACATTAATGGAAGATCTATAGAATCATTGAGGGGGTTTGGACATTAACGGAAGATCTATAGAATCATTGAGGGGGTTTGGACATTAACGGAAGATCTATAGAATCATTGAGGGGTTTGACAACTAACGGAAGATCTATAGAATCATTGAGGGGTTTGACAACTAACGGAAGATCTATAGAATCATTGAGGGGTTTGACAACTAACGGAAGATCTATAGAATCATTGAAGGGTTTGGACATTAACGGAAGATCTATAGAATCATTGAAGGGTTTGGACATTAACGGAAGATCTATAGAATCATTGAGGGGGTTTGGACATTAACGGAAGATCTATAGAATCATTGAGGGGGTTTGGACATTAACGGAAGATCTATAGAATCATTGAGGGGTTTGACAACTAACGGAAGATCTATAGAATCATTGAGGGGGTTTGGACATTAACGGAAGATCTATAGAATCATTGAGGGGTTTGACAACTAACGGAAGATCTATAGAATCATTGAGGGGGTTTGGACATTAACGGAAGATCTATAGAATCATTGAGGGGTTTGACAACTAACGGAAGATCTATAGAATCATTGAGGGGGTTTGGACATTAACGGAAGATCTATAGAATCATTGAAGGGTTTGGACATTAACGGAAGATCTATAGAATCATTGAGGGGGTTTGGACATTAACGGAAGATCTATAGAATCATTGAGGGGTTTGACAACTAACGGAAGATCTATAGAATCATTGAGGGGTTTGACAACTAACGGAAGATCTATAGAATCATTGAGGGGTTTGACAACTAACGGAAGATCTATAGAATCATTGAGGGGTTTGGACATTAACGGAAGATCTATAGAATCATTGAAGGGTTTGGACATTAACGGAAGATCTATAGAATCATTGAAGGGTTTGGACATTAACGGAAGATCTATAGAATCATTGAAGGGTTTGGACATTAACGGAATATAGATTCATTGAAGTGTTTAACATTTCAGGAAGATAAGCTGTGCTGTCATGAATAATTTGCACAAAATTTAAAAAATAAAATTCATGTTTCTACGATTACATCACAGGCACCAGACACAAATTTTTTTTATATTTTTGGCCTATAGTCATATAGTAAGTAATATATAATATTATATATTACTTACTATATGACCATAGGCCAAAAATAATTTTTTTTTGTGTGTCTGGTGCCTGTGGATTACATGACATAATACGATATAATATTCTAAGACATTGATATAGCTATGCAAGTCAGTTTGCAAGTATATACATACAAACGTAGTTTTATGCAAATACACCTAGAAAGTCTTCTCAGAGCAAAGTTGACACATCACCGATCATAACAATTCTTCCTCCCCGATAACTTTACTTTATCAATAAAAACAATTTACTACAACGGGAACCAAACGAAAATCAACACTTCCGGTCTGAAGGGAATCTTGACTGAACACAACTGAGCCCTCATTAAAATGTGTAGCGTTGTCATTTTCCATTGTTATGACAATCTCATTTCATGGGCAGTAAGATCCGGGTGTAAATCAACTAAATTACACTACACGTAGTTGCTCACATTATCTAGCTTAGTTTAGTTTAAACATTATTTATTTGTTCTGTTACATATATATGACTGTTAAGACAAATGGGATTTGAAAACAAGCTTAATACACCGTGGTAAACATAAAGTATAATTATCCGATTAAAGAACTTATATGTATTATGAAATGGTCAAGTTATAATATTGTTTGTTTTAAACCAAACTATAGTCCATATTTCCCGATTGTAATTGAAAGTGCTACAAAGTATTTGAAAGAAAATTACATGTTCCCCTCCTAATCAAACCGTGCGTTCGTAGATCAATGAATGAATCGCTTGGAGACAAAAATGAATTATTGTACTTTATGAAAGAGGTACACGTTTTAATCGATATTCAGACGTTCATTGCCGTAGATAAGATTGTTATATGTTAACGGACATTGTAAGTTATCTAGGTAAGTTTGTCTAATGTTGAAATAGTTGCGACAATATAATAAATAATGGCTTGACGTTTCAATTTCTCCGCATGCACAGTTCGAGTTGTTCACGACAGATTTACGCGATAGTGCAATGATACAGACAGACACCCATCCAGAGTCTCCTATGGTTATTTTACGTACACAGTGTAAAGCATCGACATGAGACCTCGGCTTAACGTCCCATCTGAAAGATGTATTTTTTCAAGTACGTTGATATGACAGAGGGACATCAGCGGGCCCAGTACAGTATACGTATCCTGGCTAGGAGACCCCAGTACAGTATACGTACAATTGCTGGGAGACCCCAGTACAGTATACGTACAATTGCTGGGAGACCCCAGTACAGTATGCGTACTCTGGTTATGAGATCCCAGTACAATATATATACCATGGCTGGGAGATCCCAGTACAGTATACGTACCCTGGCTGGGAGACCCCAGTACAGTATACCTACCATTGCTGGGAGACCCCAGTACAGTATGCGTACCATTGCTGGGAGACCCCAGTACAGTATGCTTACCATTGCTGGGAGACCCCAGTACAGTATGCGTACTCTGGTTATGAGATCCCAGTACAATATATATACCATGGCTGGGAGATCCCAGTACAGTATACGTACCCTGGCTGGGAGACCCCAGTACAGTATACCTACCATTGCTGGGAGACCCCAGTACAGTATGCGTACCATTGCTGGGAGACCCCAGTACAGTATGCTTACCATTGCTGGGAGACCCCAGTACAGTATACGTACCATTGCTGGGAGACTCCAGTACAGTATGCGTACCATTGCTGGGAGACCCCAATACAGTATACATACCATTGCTGGGAGATCCCAGTACAGTATATGAACAATTGCTGGGAGATCCCAGTAAAATATACGTACCCTGGCTCGGAGACCCCAGTACAGTATATGTATAATTTCTGGGAGATCCCAACACAGTATGTGTACCCTGGCTGGGAGACCCCAGTACAGTATACGTACCATTGCTGGGAGACCCCAGTACAGTATGCGTACCATTGCTGGGAGACCCCAGTACAGTATACGTACCCTGGCTGGGAGACCCCAGTACAGTATACGTACCCTGGCTGGGAGACCCCAGTACAGTATGCTTACCATTGCTGGGAGACCCCAGTACAGTATACGTACCATTGCTGGGAGACTCCAGTACAGTATGCGTACCATTGCTGGGAGACCCCAATACAGTATACATACCATTGCTGGGAGATCCCAGTACAGTATATGAACAATTGCTGGGAGATCCCAGTAAAGTATACGTACCCTGGCTCGGACACCCCAGTACAGTATATGTATAATTTCTGGGAGATCCCAACACAGTATGTGTACCCTGGCTGGGAGACCCCAGTACAGTATACGTACCATTGCTGGGAGACCCCAGTACCGTATGCGTACCATTGCTGGGAGACCCCAGTACAGTATACGTACCCTGGTTGGGAGATCCCAGTACAGTATACGTACCCTGGCTGGGAGACCCCGGATTCAACTGATGCTCTTTGATTCTTCCCCTTCCACAACAACAATCATTAACCGTGTTTCAGAAATGATGATAACAATTGATGTAATTGTTTATTTATGGCTGCTACCAGTTGGCCACTACAAACTTTCTGAAGAGATTCGTATTTAGAAGCTATAGTATTGCTGTTAATAACCCTGTTCACCCTATATAATACTGCATTATGCCCTGAATAATGTTTAAACTTTATTTATTTTACAACGATTGCGAAACAAGTTCTAACAACTTATATTAATCACTCTCGTTGGCCCAGATGAAAGCGTAAATATGGTCATTCGTGTGGTAGGAAACCGGAGAAACCCCACTTGTCCGATCTGGCGACCACCGTACCATCTCACATACTTCCCTGAATAATAGTAGACCCCTCCCCAATGATCTTATGGTCTGACAATATCATAATCGAACTATATATCTTCCAAACTGAAACACCAGCTTCAATTTTTCGACCTCCACATATGCTTTAACCCTTTCCCTCATAGAAGTATCTCTTGACGCCATTACCAATACGACATACAGTGACAGTGTAGTAGCCAAACCAATGTTCATAATAAATGCCGGAATCTCATATAGTCCCAGTAATATGATTTATCTATGGAGGTGGGATAGATATGGTGACTACTTATCCACTGCATTGGTAGCTAAGTGGCTGTCGTTTTGTATGGATATATAATAGTATATTAACATAAATCTCTACGAAGAAAGGATAAATGGCTGTCATTTGTATGGAGATATAATAGTATATTAACCTAAATCTCTATGAAGGAAATGGTTAACCCCGTAGTTTGTGATCTTATGAAGGAGATCATGTGGCACTGTATCGAAGGCTTTACTGAAATCCAGAATTGCTAAATCGGCTTGTTGTTTGCTGTCGAAGACTGTTAGCAGATCGTGCACGGTGACTAAAAGTTGACGTCCGCGCAAGGGGTTTGACATTAATGGAACATACATACATACACCCAGGTAGCCTGGGTTCCAGTCTGTCGATTGTTCACTTTTTAACTTCTAGCCAAATGATATGTTCAGAAACTCAATACGTCTCGGTGTTAAATTATATTTATTTGACTGACCAGGCAAAATATATCGACGCCTGTTCCCAGGCTAAAATAAAGAGCCACACTTGGTGTGGAATATTTATCCATTAACTCGGCAGAATTATATCCTATTTAGCTGCGCTTATGATGATGTACGTTTATTTACCCTCGCCACCGGTAAACCATATGGGCGAGCGTTCTAAGATGATTATTCTCTGTGATGCTTATGATGACATCCTCAGATGGCTCCATCCTTCTTTCTGTGCCAGGGTGACAAGTCCTGGTCTATAAGCGATCCTTTTCAGGGCCACATCCTCCACGATTAGTCGGCTCACAGCAGCAAAATGGTTCGGTTGGTCCGTCGTTGTCCACCCCGCTGACGCATCCGGGGTCGAGGTCGCATCCCTCCGTCTCCAACCGCTCGCCCGTAGTTGGAGACAGATAAAAGAGTTCGAGGCGACGAGTGCGCCATCCACGCGAAACGACTGCCGTCTTCTCCTGCCCATTCACTCGTCGCCTCTTCAACGCCCCAGTGTTAACTGTCGTTGATCCAGGCTGCACTTAATTGTGATTTGGTTGTTTTATACCAACTATAACTTTGCACCGTTCACTCCATTTTCTTAGTGTTTGCTGCCGGTTTGCCTTAATAGCGCAAAGTGCGAAAAGTTGATGACTTGCGCAAAGTTGCGCAAAGTTGCGCAAAGTGGGTATAGCTCGAGTAACATGCGAAAAGTTGATTATTCAGTGCGAAAAGTTGATGACTAAAGTCACTTGCGAAAAGTTGCGCAAAGTGGATATGCCATTGAAGTGGATATAGCTCCAGTCACCTGCGGAAAGTTGATTATTCAGTGCGAAAAGTTGACGACTAAAGTCAATTGGCACGTTGATGTTACCTTTGATGATACAAAGTGGTTGTTATGTGCTTAATAAGTTTGCATGTGTTAGCATGTTTGGGCTGACCAGTTATAATTATAATTATAATGATTAGTTATAGTGATTGAAATACATGATTAAAATGCCTTTAATTGTTAACTATTTGTTTGTTTGTTTGTTTGTTTGTTTGTAAGTGTGCCGGTGCGCCTGATTGTTGTGTCTTAAATGGCCCAGTGATGAAGCTATTTTGTTAACGTTTATACGTAATTAAAATTACTAAAGAACAGAACAGAACAGAACATCTCTTTTATTTCACTCAATACATGTACAGAACATGCAAATATGAGGTATTTACAATAAACAAGACATTCGTTTGTACGAGGCTACAAAACAAAAGCACAAAACAGAATATATCAATTGTCAAGGTGAATAAATATTTCCAATAGTATTCTTAGTTATAGACACAAATATCACAAATTTGGAAAAAGAGTATACTTGTTACATTCTTGTATGTAACATTATTATCATAATAAACTTACATCATTTCTGAAATTCTGAACTATTTTTGGTGCAAATTAATTTCTCTAATTTAAACATATTTGGGCGTCGAAAATACATCGGATTAATATATTGTCTTCTTTCATTTGTAAATTGTTCACATTCAAACAAATAGTGAAATTCATCCCCAATTCTGTTTCTACAAGAGTTACATGTTCTTTCATTTATTGGTGTTCTTGACCAGTTTCCTGTTTCTATTGGTAATCGATGGTTTCTTGTTCTAAATTTAATTAGGTTATACAGTGTGGAGTTTTGTAATTTTGATAAGTAAGGTTCAATTCCAAAAGATCTTTTAAACACTCGATAAAACGTACTATTGCTAGAGTTGTCTACCATGGTGTACCAATTATTTAAATATAAATCATGTAGTTTTTGTTTTACCGCTAGTTTTAACCATTTTGCATTAGGAAAACTATGTTCAGTCCATACATTCATGAAACCACATTTTATTAGAATTGTTTTAACATTATATAGCCATGGAAATTTTACCTTAAGCAATTCTTCGGGTAAATGTTGTGATGTTTGTAACATATTTTTATATACTAGATGAGACAATTTCTTTGGTATATCACTTTCTTCCGTAATACATAGTTTTGACCAGAACGAAATAATGTTTTCCTCAATAGCTATCGATACATCCAGTTTCGCCATAAATAAAATAATTTGGGGTGGACCGTTTTAATTTCAATATATGTTTTAAAAATTTAAGTTGAACCCTTTCTATTACATCTAATTTCCCAAACCCCCAAATTTCAGCTCCATATAGTAGAATCGGTTTGATGGTTTTATTAAATAGGTCTATTTGTAGATCTATTGGTAGGTTAAGTCGATTTGAATTTCTTATTAGGCTATACATTGCCCTAGTTGCTTGATTTGAAATATTTTTTTTTACAATTAAAGAAAGAGCCGCTTCTATTGAAGAAGATACCAAGGTATTTATACTCTTTTACGACTTCTATTGTTTCCGTTTTATATTTGAAATTATACATAGGTTGTCCACCTTTTGAAAACACGATTATTTTAGTTGTTGTGATATTAACCTTGAGCTTCCATTTATCACAGTATTGTTCGTAAGTATTTAGGGCATTTTGTAAATCACTTGCAGTTTCTGCCAGTATTACTGTATCGTCTGCATAAAGTAAAATGTATATGTTTAAAAGATTAAAGAGCTCGTTTGTGTTTTGTTCATTCTGTAATAATATTCCTTGCGCATTACTATTGTTTTGGGAAAAATCTCTTAAGTCATTTAAAAATAAAGAAAATAGCAAAGGAGACAAATGTTCACCTTGACGAACTCCGATGTTGCATGTGAAGAAGGTCGAACATTTTGAATTAACTTTTACACACGACTTTAGTCCATTATACATGTTTCTTATACCCTGTAGACATTTACCATTGATCTTAGCATTTATTAATTTCTCCCATAAGCCATTTCTCCAGATGGTATCGAACGCTTGTTTTAAATCGATAAATGAGCAAAATAATTTGTTTCTGTTATTGTTACGATATTGAATGATATGTTGTAAAATAAATAAATTGTCTGCTGTTGAAAATCTTTTTCTGAATTCCGCATGTGTGTTGTTTAAAATATCATTAGTTTCAACATAATCGGTTATTTTACGATTACAATATGTGTTTACCAACTTTAATGGTATGTGGATACACTGATCGCATAGGCAATAACCCGATTGTGTCATGGCGCATCACATTCTTGTTTCTTAATTGAGCCCTATCCAATTCTTAATATAATCATAACATGAGACTTAAAATGAAATCAATGGCCATCCTGAGAGTTTTCCATCTACAATTCAAGTTTAGTTTTCTCCTAAGTTTAATACTGCTGCTCAATTCGATCTGTAACTGTTGTTTCCCTTTTGTCATTAGTTCCACTATTCGTGAACATGAATTGATAATTAACAATATGTCACTTCCGTTGAACCGTCGCAGACATACGGTTAGTAATAACCAACTTGCAACATGCAGTTTTCCCTTTATTCTATTATCCTCATCGCAATGTTATTTGTAGCCGTCCAGTTCTGGAATATATCTTGTATTATACTGCTGTCAGGAGACGTTCATCAAAACCCCGGACCCTTGTCGAATGACTCTAGAACATCGTCTATGTCTTCTATATCTTCCGGTAGTAGCTGTATTGATCTTTCAAAGCATCTCTCATTCGTCCACTACAATGTACAAAGTATTTTTCCAAAGTTAGATTTACTGTACACTGAATTAAAGGATTTCGATATCCTAGCATTTTCCGAAACATGGTTGGGACCGCATATCCAAACTAATGATTTAATGCTTCCTTCGTTTTCAAATCCTGAGAGAAAAGATCGTACTGATAAGTATGGCGGTGTGATTCTTTATGTTAAGGAGAACATACATTACAAAAGGAGACCCGATCTCGAAATCAATGGTGTAGAATGTATCTGGATTGAAGTTATGGATTGCAGTAAACATATCCTCTTTGGTACATTTTATAGGCCCCCGAATACTAAAGTTTTGCGACACTCAATGATTTTAGACTCCATTCACCTTGCTTTTGATACAGGGATAGGAAATATCATAATAACTGGTGACTTTAATCTCAATGTATCAGATGTAATATCTTCTAGAAAGGTGAATACAATATGTGAGCAGTTTTCCTTGTATCAGGTAATCGATGCACCAACACATTTCACAGAGTCATCTTTTTTCCACAATTGACCTTATATTTGTTTCAAATAGAAACATTATTTACTCAAGTGGAGTTGGTGATCCCTTTCTCTTGCAGGACGTGAGATATCACTGCCCTATTTATGGTCTTCTTAACTTGAAAAAGCCAAAACGTTCATGCTTTTATCGCCATGTTTGGATATTCGACAGAGGAAATTACGCACTACTTAGGGAAATAGCATCTGATTTCGAATGGGACTCTTTGAAAAATGCTGATATTAATGTTTATGCTAGAAATATTTCGGATAAAATCATTGCTATTTCTAAGGAATGTATTCCCAACAGGAGAGTTTTAGTAAGGGAAAATGATACAATCTGGTTCACGAATGAATTGAGAAATCTAATCAGAAAGCGTAGACGACTATATCGAAAGGCAAGGCAAGCCGATTCTGCATACCATTGGGAGAGATTTCGCAAGCTAAACTTCGAGAGACAAAGAAACAGCACTTTGATGATCTAGCTGAACGGGTACAATCTGGAAATCAAAATTCAAAGAACTTGTGGTCTTGCCTTAAATCATTCATTAAACCTACTACGTCTGCTTCAATACCTCCTCTTGTTTCAGGAGATCATATCATTTACGATGACATTGAAAAGGCCAATCTTTTAAATGATTATTTTACTGATCAAACGCGAATTGATGAAACATTAGCCCCTCCGCTTCCTGAATTACCCATCATTAATTATCCGCAACTACATGATATTATTATTACTGCTGAAGAAGTAGAGTTTGTATTAAAGTCACTCACCCTTGGAAAAGCGGCTGGCCCTGATGGAATCAATAATCGCTTACTTCGTGAACTTTCTTCTGAACTAAGCAATCCACTATGTTCACTTTTCAACTACTCAATTCACATTTCTATAGTACCTGATATATGGAAAGATGCAAATGTTACTCCACTATTCAAATCTGGTGATCGTTCTCTAGTTAACAATTATCGTCCAATATCGCTCATAAGTAATTTAAATAAAGTAATTGAAAGAATTGTATTTAAACACACTTTCAACTTTCTACATGCCAATAACATCCTTACTCCTTTACAGTCTGGATTCGTCCCGGGTGACTCCACCATTAATCAATTAACTTATATGCATAATGTTTTCGCACAGGCAATTGACTCCGGTAAAGAAGTCAGAGCGATCTTCTGTGACATCAGTAAGGCCTTTGATCGTGTCTGGCACAAAGGGTTATTATTTAAACTTAACTCAATCGGTATATCTGGACCCTTGCTATCCTGGTTCTCGTCTTATCTGCGTAGCAGAAAACAACGTGTGGTTCTCCCCGGTTGTAAATCTTCGGATAATTTTCTCACTGCTGGTGTGCCACAAGGATCAATTCTTGGACCTCTTCTTTTCCTTATTTATATTAACGACATTGTTCGAGATATTCAAGCTAATATTAGACTTTATGCTGATGACACCAGTCTATACATTGTTGTTGAAAATCCAATTACGGCTTCTGCTATCCTTAACTCTGATCTCCGCACAATAGATTCATGGGCTTCAAAATGGCTTGTAAAGTTCAATCCTACTAAAACTGAATCCTTACTGATATCACGTAAACACCAAAGAAATAATTATCACCCTCCACTTCAAATGCAAACTCAACAGATAACAGAAGTCCGGCATCATAAGCACCTAGGTGTGCATCTGTCACATGATCTTCGCTGGTCCACACATATAGAATACATGAAAACTAAAGTAAGGAAAGGGATACATATAATGAAAAAATTAAAATTCCAACTCGATAGAAGGTCATTAGAGATAATATATCTAACATTTATACGACCGATCCTCGAGTATGGTGATATTCTATTTGACAACTGTACCCAATATGAAAAAATAGATTTGGAACAAATTCAACAAGAGGCTGCCAGAATTGTTACCGGGACTACGAAACTGGTATCAATTGCTAAACTTATGACAGAAGTTGGATGGGAATCACTTGAAACAAGACGATTCAAGCATAAACTAATCCTCTTCTATAAAATGAAAAACAATCTTACTCCAGCCTATCTTTCAAATCTTGTTCCATCATCTGTTGGTAACGTTCATCGGTATCCATTAAGAAATTCACAAAATATACAGACCATATTCACACGTACAGATTTTTATTACAAGTCATTTCTTCCATCATTTATTAGAGATTTTAATGCTCTTCCCGTTTTGACACAAAATGCAGGCACAGTAACAGTCTTCAAACGTCTGTTAAACAATGACTTACCGAAAGTGCCAGGTTATTTCTATACAGGAGATCGAAAACTTCAAATACTTCACACAAGATTACGTACTCACTGCAGTTCTCTCTGTTCTGATTTGTTTGATAAGAACATAATTAATTCGCCATATTGCGAATGTGGAGCAATTGAAAATTCTCACCACTATTTCCTTGTTTGTTCACAATACACACATTTACGGACAGAAATGCTGAATTCAATCTCTCAAGTTTGTAGTCCTACAATGGATGTCATTTTGCAAGGAAATCCGACGCTTACATATGAATCGAACGCAGCATTGTTCAGTGTTATACGTAATTATATTATAGACACAAAACGGTTTTACTTCAGTTAGTTTGTGAAATGAAGTAGGTATACAATGGTTTATAATACATTTTATTTCGAATGAGTAGATTTTCCTTTCCATCACTGACGATGTAGTGCAATTTCGTGTCGAAATTCTCGCCCTGTCGCTTCCAAGAATCATGGTGGAGTGTTGTTCATTAATTCTGTATATCTCTTTTCTCCTCTATGTTCATTTACTTTTTGTTTTTCATCTTCTAATTGTTGTTTCTTTTTCATTTAATTTTCAAAACCTGTCATGTTCTGTACTCTTAAAGTATTACATATTTATATAAATATTATGAATTAAGTTTAGTAATGTTATATGTAAGTACATATATATTATCATTCTAAAACATTACATTTTCCCTAAAGAAAAATCATTGATTTATGAAATTGTAAACTATTATGCCATGAAATGTTTGTATATGTTATTTAGAAAGGAGAGGACAATCATAAGCTATACAGCTTTCTGTCCAATTCCTTATATCAGTTGTTGTAAATAATCATGTATTGACAGAAAATAAATATGTTTAAACTAAAACATTATTTGTTGAAAGAGACGGACAGTTACTGTTTGTAGTAAAGCGTGACGGCAACTATTGTCTTGAAAAAAATGTAAACAAAAAAAGGGAGTATATTCCATTGAGCCCACAGCCAGATGCTAAAGATGTATTGGAGGTGAACAGGACCTATCAAACATTGAAAGCGTCAAGTGAATTTAAAAGACGTATCACTAGCTTTGGTAATATCCCGGACAGTCACCAATATCTGTCGACGAATGTGGCACTTGTGGAATACATCGGAACATTTCCGACAGAGAAAGAGTTACATGGAAATGCTCTTCATAAAGAAAAAAACAAGCCGTACATCAAAACAAAACCAAGTGTGCGGTCTGATCTCAAAAACAAATTGAAATCCCAGACCGTTAAAACAGTTGAGAGAGAAATGAATGCGCACACGTCGGACGACTTCGAAAAACAACGCGTTGACAAACAATTAAGAAAAATTGTAATGCGGCTGATCATGTGATTATTATGGAAGAAATGACGAAGACACACGAATTTGTACAAAACGTGCAGCATATTAAGGGACTTAATCAGCCAGTAGTTACACTGTTTACTGACCAACAGATTATTGACATTAAACGGTTTGGTTGCAAAGAGGGAGGGACTGTCCTAGGTATCGACAAAACTTACAACTTAGGTGATTTTCATGTAACGCCGACCGTGTATAAGGATATGTCAGTGCTACGACGTTCAACAATGAGTCATCCAGTTTGCTTCGGACCAACATTCATACATACCAATTCAAATACCAAGTCATATTCTGCGTTCATGCATACTATCGCTGATAATTTATCGGAAACAGAGCTAAAGAATTTAATCGTAGGTTCTGATGAAGAACTGTCCTTTAAAACATCGATTAAAAGAAGCTTTCCTGGCGCAACGCACGTTTTATGCACACGACATTTGAAGCAAAATGTTAATAAATACATGGAGGACAGTGTTGGGTATGCTTTGAAGGACCGGCGTGATATATCACAGGCCATATTTGCCGAGGATGGTTTGATTTATGCGAAAGACGATGACACATACATACACGGGAGTCGCGATTGAAAACTCTAATAGAGAAAAATGACTCGCAGACAAGTGATAATTACCCTATTATCAGAACAAGCTTGTACCTACATTAAAGACACATGTCATTGAACTCAGCAGACAGGGGAAACGCCACCGAATTGGACGAGTAACAACTCTGAGTGTGCCAATCACGTTCTTAAATCGGCAACCAATTGGAAAATGTCCGATATCCCAAAACTCATCAACACCACATATTCTATATATGAAACCAATGAACGTGCATGAGCGATTCGAGATTCGGGGAACTACAAATTATACACGACACACCAACATCACTTAGTAAGCATAGACCACTGGACCAACATTACACAGGAGCAGAGAGACAAACGCGAGCACAAGTTTCGCCATGATAAGGGTAGAGACAGGCAGAATGTTGTTGTCTCCACAGATGGTCTGCGGACCATTATAAAAACACCATCTGCAGGAAAAAAGTTGAACCAAATCAAACGAAAAAGGGCAGCACTCCGGCTAAAAGAATACTCATAGAGTAATATGTACACTTGTTGCCATCCAGAAGCTCAGGCTAACAAACCATGTCAAATGGACAATATGTGACAAGCCACAATATAACTTTATCGAGTGATATTATTTTATGTGAAACATTTAACATGGGTGTACATACGCCCCGAACCCTTTGTTGGGAAGCTTCACCTGGGCTAGAAGTAGGTAATGTGTTCCCATGTTTTACATGAAATATCCGCGCAGTCTCATCAGTGTATACACTCCTCGTTATTTGTCGTTGTCTGTGAGTGTGCTACTTCAAGTATATGATGTCGAAAGTTGGCGAAAATTTCAGAGCAAATGCGGAATACGAATACTATTCCGCATTTGCTCTGAAACTTTCAACAAAATTCACCAACTTTCGATATCATTTTAATTTTACAGAAGTTGTAGCTTTTTTTCTCTATATCAATTAAGATAACACGTGCGACGCGTACAGGCGAACTAAATAGTTTGAGTTTCATCTTTGTGTTTATTTCATTGCTTTGTGTCAATTTACAAATATCCCTTCAGTTATCTGGGTCATGTCTTGAATACAAACAGACACGATTTTCCAATGCTAGACGAAACAATTTTAGACTTTCCACAGCCACTTTGCGCAGGCAGGTGTGAACGGTTATTGCAAGATGATGTTTCTTGTAGTAAAACACTTCAAGTTCATATCCACTTTGCGCAACTTTTCGCAAGTGACTTTAGTCATCAAATTTTCGCACTGAATAATCAACTTTACGCAGGTGACTGGAGCTATATCCACTTCAAGTTCATATCCACTTTGCGCAACTTTTCGCAAATGACTTTAGTCATCAACTTTTCGGACTGAATAATCAACTTTCTACGGGTGACTGGAGCTATACTAACTTCAAGTTCATACCGACTTTGTGCAACTTTTCGCAAGTGACTTTAGTCATCAACTTTTCGGACTGAATAATCAACTTTCTACGGGTGACTGGAGCTATGCTAACTTCAAGTTCATACCGACTTTGTGCAACTTTTCGCAAGTGACTTTAGTCATCAACTTTTCGCACTGAATAATCAACTGTTCGCAGGTGACTGGAGCTATACCCACTTCAAGTTCATAACTTCATACCCACTTTGCGCAACTTTTCGCAAGTGACTTTAGTCATCAACTTTTCGCACTGAATAATCAACTTTCCGCAGGTGACGGGAGCTATACACATTATGCACAACTTTTCGCAAGTGACTTTAATCATCAACTTTTCGCAATGAATAATCAACTTTCCGCAGGTGACGTGAGCTATACCCACTTTGCGCAACTTTGCTCACTTTGCGCAAGTCATCAACTTTTCTTCGTACTTTGCGCTATTAAGGCAAACCCAACACCGATTGCGCAATAATGCGCAGTAAAGATGCGTGGTGGTTGCTAGTAACAGCTTGAGTAACTATTTAACGATCACCGGCGTCACATTTTGTTCACTGGGACGAGGGTAAATACGCTCAATCATCACATTCTGTCAGAGGAAATTACCGTATCAACCAGTATAATATCACAATAACACAAACTTCAATATGAGAGAAATAGTACATCTCCAAGCCGGCCAATGCGGAAACCAAATCGGTGCCAAGGTATGTTTTGTTCCTTTGTTTTCTAGACGTCCATTTGATATAAATTTTGAAATAATGAGTCATGTTTGTGTTTCGAGAAAATTCGGGGAAGATGTTGGAACGTCTTGTTTGTCGTCGAATATTTGAGATAGTGACTAGTTTAGAACGGCGTTGAAGTTATTTCTGATCTTGTTATATTACCCCACCCCTTTTAAGTTTTAGCAAGGGCGTAACGGCCATTACGCAGTTTACGTAACTGCGTAAAACTCTTTTGGCCGACTTGCTTTTTTCAAATATGAAAAAAATAGCATGTTGTATGTTATATTCGGCGAATTGTAAGTAAATACTCGTATTGACTCAGATTTTAATTCATTTCGACTCGGATTTTAATTCATTTCCTTCAAAATCATTTTTTTCAATACTCCACTACCCTCGAGTTTCCGGTTTCCGTTATGATAAGAAATGATTGGCATTCAATAAAGCGAATCTTAAAACTTGCTCTTTTATTCCAAATAATTAGAAATGAATATGACTACGTAAATAACAATGGGCGCTGTCATTTTACCATGACCCGACCCGGAACCGACATCTGTGGTGACTGGTACCGGAGTTTTCGTGACCTTTCAGAAAATCAATTTTGCTTAACATCGAATGGGTGTAAATATAAAATGAACGCAGTAAATCAAATGGACAAATGGTGATGCAATATTGCATTATGAAAGATAGCATGTTTTATACCAATCCAAGGAAAATAACCAATTACTTATGCCTCCAATGATTATACTGAGCATGTTTGTTGCCAAATATGGAAAATGACCTTTGACACTATCTATTCCTGATTGGTGACGTCAGATAACACCAATCGCGTGCAGTATTGTAAATACTTTTGGGGTAACGATAACCAAGGTATCACGATTTGAGGATACTACAGTATGTAAACCGGTCACATAATAAGTTAGAATCTAGGTCAAAGTGTCTACTGCAGAACTATTCCAAAATTCAGAGTTTCCAAACGCAATGTATGTGCACTGTCGCAACCACCGTGTGAACCTTGCAATTTTCCATGCTTGCAGAGTAGCATTTGTTCAGTCGATGTTCACCGTTGTTGGTGATATATTGTTCTTCATCACCAATTCCCCGAAACGCCTGGGATATATAGCACCCACAATGAAGACGTACAAGCCTGAAAAAGTTCTGCCCCACAAGGTGGTCTCAACATTCGGAAAGTATCACAGCTTTCTATACCCACTTTTTGCCAATCCTAGAAACACTTAATGATCTTCAGGTGGGCATGGATACGAAAACAATGTCTACTGCGTCCAGTTTTCAGAAGGCTGTTCTGTCGTTCGATTTTGTCGTCGCTTTGTTTTGTGTCAGTGGTCCATTGGACGTGTTGAATCCGTTGCCTGATTCAATGCAAAATCCTCAGTGTGACTTGGTGAAGGCCGTGCAACATGCTGTACTGCTTCACGACCAACTATCAGAGCAGCGGAATGACGCTGGGTACTATGTTGGCTTATATGACAAAGTGGTTAATTTGGTAGCACAACATGAAATTGTTGTTTGTCAACCGCCAAAAACTTTGCTGCAGATACACCCAAAGAGTATTGGAGACTTGTTTGTTCCCTTCATGGACCACCTACTGTCCCAGCTACACGACAGAGTGTGCATCTCGACCTCCAGGCTGAAAGCTCGGTATCTATTACCAAATCAAATTCTGCAACTCTCGCCCGAAATATGAGAGGAGATAAAGGAAGAATATGCCCCTTTCATAGATCGCATGGCAATAGATACTGAGATGGATGTCTGGAAGAGAGCAACAACAGCAGCACCAGTTGCATCTCTGGTAGAGGCTGTGGATGAAACGTACCAACTGTACCCGAATATCCATAGAGTATTCAAGGTCCTTCTCACAATGCCAGTATCAACGGCTTCAGCGGAGCGATCATTCAGCAGCCTTCGCCGTATGAAAACTTATCTCCGCAACACTATGACTGAGGAGAGACTTACTGGATTTGGCATTGATGCATATCCAGACATTCGTGATTTTGATGCGTCCGGGCATAGGAGTATCGCTTTGGTGTTTGACAACCACTAAGCCTGTCAAAACAAAGCAGTACCCCGGTATATGCAAAGAAGAAGAATTATATCTATATAAAAAATATGGAAAAAAATATATAAAAACATCTGCGAGTTCTAATATCATGTACTCATCACTGCCTGATGAGACCTCGGAGAGGTCGAAACGAATATTTTTTATGGATCTTTATTAAAATACTTGTCCAGTTTACCGAACTTATTTGCCTTTTAAAATGCACCAGAGGCCTTCTTTTCATGTCTAATTTCCAGCGGGATGGGCTCCCACACTCTCCCCCATCAGCACTTCCTGCCTCAGTCTGCGTAAAGATTCTAAATCTCTGGTTACTCCCCTGTTTAGGACTATGTATGTATGTTCCTTTAATGTCAAACCCCTCGCGGGGACGTAGACATGTTTTCCTGGGCAGGCTTAGCCGACCTAGGCGATTAACCAGTACTAAGCAATGTGTGTGAGGTGTCAATGACACTACATACGTGGCCTGACCGAGTATCGAACCCGGGACCGTTCGATTCCAAATTCGACGCTTTACCACTGGACCACGGACGCCACTCGGACTACAATCGAACTTGTATTAAAATAAATGGTAAACCATATGGGCGAGCAGGGGGTATTTGGAGCAAGTTTGACTGTATTTAATCAACAACGAATGCAAAACATGTTTTAAGAATTATATATACAGGGTGGCTGTACCAACTGTGAATTCGCTAAGCGAAAATCGGGCACTACATTGTATTTCTAGGTATTCGACTCGCACACTGTAGCCTAACTTTTTTATTTAGTGAACCGATTTTAATGAAATAAAGCGCACGGAATATTAAATTCGAAGAATACTACATGAACAATAACGTGCGTGTCATATAAAATATCGATAACTCCAAATCATGTCGACTCTTAACACACCAGACTCGCAAAACCACATGTTTGAATATAAATGATGCGGAACACAGTGCACCGATACCAAAGTTATGTCGTAGGTTAGCTACCGTGTACAAATCACTCGCGAGTATGTGTATGCACTAAAGTTGGGAGGACGCCGGAGTACCTTTAGAAAACACCTGATTGTTTGATGCAATCTACAGTGTTTTCAGAAGAGTTACGTACACGGGGATGGCCGCGTTTAATGTAGTTTAACTGTGTGCTACGCAATAATGATCTCACATTTCACAGCTATACTACAGTTAGTGATTAATCGGAAACGCCCAACGCAATAATGATCTCACTTAGCACAGCTATACTACAGTTAGTGATTAATCGGAAACACCCAACGCAATAATGATCTCACTTAGCACAGCTATACAACAGTTAGTGATTAATCGGAAACACCCATACTGTATCGCAATGATCTAAAGTCAGACCTATACAACTCCACGCCCTTCCAAAAACGAGCTGTAGGCATAATACTAATTCTTGACAACGATATTTACACTCCTTCCGAACTTTTCTCAACTCTCAATTTGATGACTTTCCCAGAAAGCACAGTCTTAATGTTTAAAACACCCTAGCACCTGTCTATATGCAAGAGTCATTCGGATTAACTTCTGATGTTCGAACTCGAAACTTGCGATCATCCGCCAATCTCAGACTTTACCCTGAGGCCCCTAATCCAACTACTGAAGTTTTTAGAAAATCGCTCTTATATTCAAGATGCTGTTATAACTGTATTCCATATAAGAAATTCACATCATGTGTTCGTTTAATCGATTTTCAGTTCTGGGAAGTGATTTCAGACGAGCACGGTGTCGACCCTACCGGTACCTACCACGGAGACTCGGACCTTCAACTGGAGAGAATCAACGTCTACTTTAATGAAGCTACAGGTGTGTTACGCAGTGTGCACATTTATTATACTATGTGCACATCTGGTTTCTCGCTTAGTCGAACAATTAGTTTATTCAGATTTTACAGACGGATCTGTAGTCCAGTGGTAACACGCTGAACTGGTAATCCAGGGATCGCAGGTTCGATCCCCCGTCTGACCATAATAAATTTAGCAGTCTTTCAGATGGGATGTTAAACCGAGGTCTCGTGTCGGTACTTTACACCCTGTACGTAAAAGAACCAGAGGAGGCTCTGGAATGGGTCTCCGTCTGTATCCTTACACTATCCTCCAAAACTCTAAAATGACGAATCTCCTCAGGAGGAATCGCTCTTATGGGCAACCGGTAGCGACAATAAATAAACGTAAAACAATCACAATCTGAGCATTGTAATGGCCAGTAAATCAATATAGCTCTGTACATTACGGTTCCTTTCGATAATGACCAGGTCTTAATTCTGATTTTCCATTATCCCACCAGACAACAAACCTGTTTCTTTCCCGATTACAACAATTTGCCAATTTTTCGTTTCTGCGGAAATATACACACAGTCTGCCATCTGCATGACTCACAGTAAATGATTCATCGCTAAAAGATATTGATTGACACTCGTTACGTGTGAACTGCAGATGACGTGTGTACTGCAGCAGATGACATCATACCCATAACATGCTTATTCGGTGACATGCTGTTGATATTATGTCCAGTATACGGATGATCGGCGCGTATACGAACACGATTCGCCTACGGTGTATGGTCGTCTGTGCATGGACTTCGTAACGCCTTGCAGTAACGGTTGTCCGCAGAAACTGACCAAATAGATACCTTCTCAGAAACTGACCAAGTAGATACGTTAATGTGATAAGATAACGTTGTCGCACGTAGGCCTAACACGACTGGATCTGGGGCGATCTGACGGATCCAGAAGCATTTTACCGATTCATAGACTATGAACATAGGCAGCCGATTGCATATATATGTCGCATACAACTGTGACATATATACATGATCGCGGTCAACCCGTATCCTAGTCAACTCGACCCTCGGCTTACGCCGCAGTACCCCCTGGCTGGTGTACCCGGCGATATTCAATTTTAATACTGTTTAAATGTTTTCACACTATACAATAAAAACATGAGAACACACGTCGACTGGCCATACTACGCAGGTAATGTTGAAAGCAATTGCACAATCGATAACCCCATTGAGAGCTTTCAAATGTGGTGTAAACCTTTCAACAGTATACGTATAACATGAACAGAATTATTTAATGAAAGAAAGTATAACGTTTCATTTTTGGGCCAGTGTAGTAAGTAATACTATGGCCCAACCATAACGTGTTATTTACTAGCATTATTATAAATAGGTTTGGAATAAGCCAAATCAATACGTAGGGTGTAATAAATAATCCTGTGTGCCAAGTAATGCATACATAAATGATAATAAACTTCTTTTTACCCGTTATAATAATATTAGCCCATGCTATCTTTTTCGCGAGAATCACGTTATCGTTGGGGTATACAAAGTACAAAGAGTATGCAAGCTTTGTTTTGGAAATGCAAGACAGTGACCCGCTGCTTGCTTTAGATTGTGTGATGTGTCTACCGTACGTAATCCGATACAACAAAGAGTATTAACTGTGAACCTCGAACTAAATCTAATATATAGTATGTTCAATCGATCTTAGTGTTTTCATAGACAAAGTGTAGTCTCATATATAGATATATGGACTTGTGGACTCATATAAACATTATGTTGTTGTTTTTAATACAAATTTATTTTAGCTCGATTGCGAAACAAGTTCTTACAACTTATATTAATCACTCTGGAGACCTCATTCCTGATGGAATCCATCGCCATTAGGGAGAGAGAAGAGGCAACGTGGAATTTAAATGCATTGCCTAAGGGCACAATCATAACGGCTCCAGCGGGACTCGAACTCCGGACCTTTCGCACCTGAGGAGGAGGAGTTGTAGGGCTATACCATAGACATGGCTAACACAATACCCATGCATAACCTATGCATTTAATCAATGATCCATGCACAATGCAATTATGCATGTACTCTTAAAACAGGCTTTCAAGGAAAAGTTAGATTATTAGTAATCCTGTGTGGAACCAACTGTTGGACGGTTGATTCCGCTCCTTCGGAGTAAAGCCTTGTTCATATACAAAGCATGCATGATATTGAACAAGTGGTTTTATTCGTATGGTTGTTAAAACTTGCTTCGCAATCGTTGTAAATAAATAAAGTTTAAACTGTATTCGTATGTCCACCTAGTCATTCTTTCAACTCTATATCTAAACATGAATTGTTAGTTCTAAGTACATTTGACTCATAAGATTCTATCGTTTTATCCAGGTGGCAAGTATGTACCCCGTGCGGTACTCGTCGATCTTGAACCTGGGACCATGGACTCCGTGCGGTCCGGACCGTTCGGTCAGATTTTCAGACCAGACAACTTTGTGTTCGGACAGAGCGGTGCTGGTAACAACTGGGCCAAGGGTCATTACACAGAAGGAGCTGAGCTTGTGGACTCTGTTTTAGATGTTGTGCGCAAGGAGGCGGAAAGTTGCGATTGTCTTCAAGGCTTCCAACTTACACACTCTCTTGGTGGTGGCACTGGGTCTGGTATGGGAACACTACTAGTCAGCAAGATCCGTGAGGAATATCCAGACAGAATCATGAACACATTCTCCGTCGTACCATCTCCTAAGGTTGGTTCAAATCTTTGAATAAATGTACATCACACGTCAGACTTGTTTGGTTATAATCCGAACGTCTTCGTGATCTTTATGCCAATTCGATAGTTGTTTTACCAGCCTTACCGCGGGAATGACAACACTTTGTAAGCATGTTAAAATGTATTTGTAATAATTTTGACGGGTAAACAAAATGGTGATCTTTAGAGACATCAGTTCATAATCGGTCTTTAATACAGGCTAGCCTGTATGCGATCGTTAAATGACAATGTGTACCGTTGCAGAAGCATGTCACTGGACACTTTTACAACTTATAATTGCTATTTTTCAGGTATCGGACACAGTCGTTGAACCCTACAACGCCACCCTATCCGTACACCAGCTTGTTGAAAACACCGACGAGACATTCTGTATAGATAACGAGGCTCTCTACGACATCTGCTTCAGAACTCTCAAACTGACCACCCCAACATATGGAGACTTGAACCATCTAGTTTCCGCAACAATGTCTGGTGTCACCACATGTCTTCGCTTCCCCGGTCAGTTGAACGCCGATCTCCGTAAACTGGCCGTCAACATGGTTCCCTTCCCACGTCTCCACTTCTTCATGCCTGGTTTCGCTCCTCTCACTTCTCGTGGTAGCCAGCAATACAGAGCCCTGACCGTCCCCGAGCTCACTCAACAGATGTTCGATGCCAAGAACATGATGGCTGCATGCGATCCCCGTCACGGACGTTACCTCACTGTCGCAGCTATCTTTAGAGGCCGTATGTCCATGAAGGAGGTCGATGAACAAATGTTGAATGTCCAGAACAAGAACAGCAGCTACTTCGTTGAATGGATCCCGAACAACGTCAAGACAGCTGTGTGCGATATTCCACCACGTGGTCTCAAGATGTCTGGAACTTTCATCGGTAACAGCACAGCCATCCAGGAACTGTTCAAGCGTATCTCCGAGCAGTTCACTGCCATGTTCCGGCGCAAGGCTTTCTTGCATTGGTACACTGGCGAGGGCATGGACGAGATGGAGTTCACTGAGGCGGAGTCAAACATGAACGACTTGGTGTCCGAGTACCAGCAATACCAGGATGCGACAGCCGAGGAGGAAGGAGAGTTCGAGGAGGAGGAGGAGGAGGCCGAGTAGTAAAGCCTAAAATTTAATTGTGGTTGTACAAAAAAACTTGTTTCTTCCAACAATTTGGATCCACTTCTGAAATTGATAATTGTTTGACTTCTGATCTTTCTGGTGACAACTATCGTTCTGTTTCATGTTTTTATTGAGATATAGTTGACCTATTTGATAAAAGTTACATATCGGCACCCTTCTGCAGTCGAGAATGGACATCCGCAGCCGAGAAGGAAGGCCCAGGCGAGAAACCACGCGTAAAGGAATATACGGAATTAATGGAAATATTTCTGTCATATAACTCTTATTAAGGAAACTATTTTATTGGTACACCATACAGAACATTTATATTTAAACAGAATACTTGATGATATTGGATGGAGGTACATATATATCTGTTCATTAGTAAGATTCTTAAAACAGGCACAACACACAATAAAATGGAATTATAAAGAATGCTTGTTATAGCTGATTTATTAGTTACATTGTATATCATTTTGCTGAACGATAGGCATATATGAGCCGACCCGTGCCATAACCAACATACGGATCTGTAGTCCAATGGTAACATGCTGGACTGGTAATCCAGGGATCGCAGGTTCGATCCCCCGTCTGACCCTAATAAAATTTACAGTCTTCAGCTGGGACATTAAGCTGAGGTCTTGTGTCGGTGCTTTACACGTGCACGTAAAATAACCAGAAGAGACTCTGTAACGGGTCTCTGTCTGTATCATACACTAACCTCCAACATCTAAAATGACTAATCTCTTCAGGAGGCGTCACTCATATTGGCATCCGGTAGCGGCGATAAATAAACATAAGAACACACACACACAAACCAACATAGTGTTCATAATAACGAACGGGCAGAGCATACCGACTAACTAAAAACAGACTAACATAATTATGTGCATCACGAAATGGTCAATGCGCATAACAGACTGACATAATTATGTGCATCACGAAATGGTCAATGCGCATAACAGACTGACATAACTTCAAAACTACCAACACACACCCTCGGATAAAATTAGTAAATGTATCCTACATCGTGAACTAATGATTACGCAGAACAAATAACATAGGAACAACACCGCATACAACGCATATTGACTGTAGAGCTTAAACTTTATTAATTTTACAACGATCTCGAAGCAAGTTTTAACAACTTATATTTATTATAATCGTTGGCGCGGATGAAAGCGTAAATGTTGTCATTCGTGTGGGAGGAAACCGGAAAAACCCACTGGGATTCGGCACGTTTGGGGGGTACTAGTATATATTTAAATATTTTTGACTCGCAACACGTCTACATCCCCGCAAGGGTTTTTTGACTCGCAACACGTCTACATCCCCGCGAGGGGTTTTTGACTCGCAACACGTCTACATCCCTGCGAGGGGTTTTTGCGTGTTACAACTGGACTACAGATCCATCTTTGTTCACTAACTCCATCACACATTTTATCCAAAACGTCAATAAACTCGATATTCTCGTATTTTTCTGTCCCATGTAAAATATTAGGCTTGTCTCCTGAAACGTTCTAGGCTGAGCGTGCATTATTATTTATCCAACTTGCCTAATAAATTAAAATTGATAAGACAATAGTGATTATTATTATTATATTTCGGGTTTTACGCCTGCATCGGCACCATTTTGGGCTATATCGCAAACGGGAACTAAAATCAAACGATTCCGCCAAATATCTAGGTGTTGCAATTAGTAAAGATTTAAAATGGTCTACCCACATAAACATCTCCTCCAAAGCAACTAATTCTCTCAGATTCATCAAAAAGAATGTAAAGACCAGTAACAAGGAAGGTTAAAGAAAAGGCTTATAACACCTATGTACGACCCCAACTCGAGTATTGCTCAACTGTCTGGCACCCCTGGCAAAAGTCTCTAACCTATAAAGCAGAAAGAGTGCAAAGATCAGCCGCACGCCATGTCTGCAATGACTATACAACTATACAAGCAGTGTAGCACAAATGATCAACTCCCTGAACTGGCAAACACTTGAATATCGACGCACTGGACTCGCGCTCAATCCACCATTACCTGTCGGAGATTCGCTCTTGGAGATGCATGTTGGAGTTTCACTCAATCCACCATTACCTGTCGGAGTTTCACTCCTGGAGATGCATGCTGGACTCTCGTTCAATCCACCATTACCTGCCGGAGATTCGCTCTTGGAGATGCATGTTGGAGTTTCACTCAATCCACCATTACCTGTCGGAGTTTCACTCCTGCTGCATGCATCTCCAGAAGCGAAGCCCCGGCAGGTAATGGTGGATTGAGCCAGAGTCTGACCCTAATACAATTAAGTCGTTCAGATGGGACTTTCAACTGAGGTATCATGTCGGTGCACGTAAGATAACCAGCGGAGATTATGGAATGGGTCTCTGTCAGTATCATTGCACTATCCTCCACACATCGAAACGCTTATAAATACCTGAAATTTGGTAGCTACGGGCTTAGAAATATAAAAAGGAAATAAGGATGGAATAGAATAAATTATGCAGAAATGAGTGATTAATATAAGTTGTTAAAAAGTTGATTCGCAATCGTTGTAAAATAAATAAAGGCATTTCTTCAATCATCGGCATTAATTATGGTACCGAGTACAAGCTCTTCACCACGTTTCGATGCCATGCTCAACGGTTTCGTATTTTCTAACATAAAAACAAAATATATGACGTATACATGTTTTCGCCCATCATCACTGTCGCTTTAAATCCGCAGGTTGTGTCGAATTATTTCGTGTGTTTTACGTTTATTTATCGTCGCAACCGGTTGCCCATATGAACGACGCCTCCTGAAGAGATTTTAGATTTTGGAGGATAGTGAATGATAGACAGATTCCCATTCCAGAATCTCCTCTGGTTCTTTTACGTGCACGGTGTAAAGCACCGACACCAGATCTCGGTTTAACGTCCCATCTGAAAGACTTAATTTTATTATGGTCAGACGGGGGATCGAACCTGCGATCCCTGGATTCCAGTCCAGCGTGTTACCACTGGACTACATATCCGGAAATTGCCCATACACCCAAAACCCTTCACTCAACGCCTACTCATACACATACAAAACAATATTGGATCGTTAGGGTCACACTAAACAAACACGTTTTTTCCCAGTTTATTTCCAACTCACAAACAGATTAAACCCGACCAAAGTTTGTTGAGATTGTATGCGTTTTTAACGCATTAATCCGCTATATAGAATGTAGTTAATGATTTGAAAAAGTCGTTAATTGAATAAATCATTTTAACGTCGCTGATTTAGATGTACATGAATACATCAATATATCGGTATGCCATCAAATTTCTTCATGATGAATACAAATTAACTTCCCATGTAAATTTCTTCCCGAACTCTTCATTTCATTGATTCAATGAATCGTATGCCCTTTGTGAATCACCTAGCGGGATATTTGGAAATCGATACTATAAATGAAGACCTAATTTTTTTGTTTAAAGGTAGCTTTCCTTGTGCTCTTCTGATAAGTTAGTTGACGACATTGCGTGTGTGGTTTATACCCAACTATATTATATAACTCTGCGGCATTTAAAACCCATCAAGTTATACCAGATTAATAGTATTATCAGATAGAAGTATAAATAGAATTATCAAAATTACTGTATGGCTGTGAAATTTGGGTGTACGGCAATATATATATCATTGAAAGATTCAGTTAAATTGTATATCGTTTTGGGCTAACTTGGTTTCACCGAATACACATCAATTGTCTTTAATGTCCTTAGCCCATCACACAAAATAATTCTCGAGGTCTCGTGTCGGTGCTTTACATCGTGCACGTCAAAGAATCAGAGGAGATTCTGGAATGGGTCTCTGTCTGTATCATTGTACCATCCTCCAAAATCTAAAATGGCTGGTCTCGTCAGGGGGCGTCGCTCATATGGGCAACCGGTAGCGACGATAAATAAACGTAAAACACACACGAAATAATTCGACACAACCTGCGGATTTAAAGCGACAGTGATGATGGGCGAAAACATGTATACGTCCCCACGAGGGGTTTGACATTAAAGGAACAAACATACCACTGTAACCTATCATCACTGATGGTCACGGGTTCGAGTCCCGCTCAGATCGTGTCTCTTCATGAATATGAAAAAGTTGGCAGTTTAAGTAGGTTCGTGCACAAAGTACTGGTTAACCGCTGGAGTCTGCCAGGAAAGGTGTTGTTAGGTAAACTGCCCGTCGCTCAAAGGTGAAACCGGTAGCGATAAATAAACTTAAATACATATAGTGCTTTAGGGTGATCATATTGGTTATCATTATAGACAGGTGGTCACTATCCTGAGGTGGTACATAAGCACATGTTTGACTGTTATTGTGTTAGATTCCACAGAGTAAATGATGAAAAATTGCAGTCGGAAAAGGCTTGATTTTCAATTTCTTCTATAAACATTTCTCACCTGTTTTGTAACAATTTTATGCACACAGTACTTACAACACACTTATAAATTAATATAGTTTTAATATACCGAGTACGAATGAACGGTGTACGAACAGCCATTTTGATTTTAGAAAATTGCAAATACAAGCTAATTAATCTTCAGTCAGCGCAAATGCATATTTGCATTTATTCCAAACCACAATACCGTATCTATTTATACCTCGATCGAGCTTGAGAGAAGGACACACTGCAATATTTTAATGTTTTTTTTACTCTGCATGAATTACGATTCGGGACGGCGGAAGTGGAATATTGGTAATGGTTAAGTTTGATTACTTCCCTTGTCCGGTGAGACTTGTGATGTCACTCGGATGCGAGCCAAATAAACAGGATATACGTCAAATTACATTCTTGGAAGTGCCCAGAATGAAAAGAATACTGATATATCTATCATAAAATATCAATTTCATTAGCGTATATGGCCGTTTTGGACAAATTTATATTTGAAATTTTCACTTTCGGTTTTGAACTGTAAATATATACTGTGTAATAGCCAAATGGGCATATACGCCATATTTGGTCATATCTCCCACTTATGCAAATATTTCAATCGGAAAGCCTTTGCTCTGTTCATACAAGACCGTAATACACAGGACATATTTTGGGGTCAGTTTTTTATCGGAACACCGATCGGTTTGCCTTAATAGCGCAAAGTGCGAAAAGTTGATGACTTGCGCAAAGTGGGTATAGCTCGAGTCACTTGCGAAAAGTTGATTATACAGTGCGAAAAGTTGATGACTAAAGTCACTTGCGAAAAGTTGCGCAAAGTGGATATGACATTGAAGTGGATACAGCTCCAGTCACCTGCGGAAAGTTGACGACTAAAGTCAATTGGCACGTTTGATGTTACCTTTGATGATACAAAGTGGTTGTTATGTGCTTAATAAGTTTGCATGTGTTAGAATGTTTGGGCTGACCAGTTATAATTATAATGATTAGTTATAGTGATTGAAATACATGATTAAAATGCCTTTAATTGTTAACTATTTGTTTGTAAGTGTGCCGGTGCGCCTGATTGGTGTGTCTTAAATGGCCCAGTGATTAAAGTGATGAAGCTATTTTGTTAACGTTTATACGTAATTAAAATTACTAAAGAACAGAACAGAACAGAACATCTCTTTTATTTCACTCAATACATGTACAGAACATGCAAATATGAGGTATTTACAATAAACAAGACATACAAACGAGGCTACAAAACAGAATATATCAATTGTCAAGGTGAATAAATATTTCCAATAGTATTCTTAGTTATAGACACAAATATCACAAATTTGGAAAAAGAGTGTACCTGTTACATTCTTGTATGTAACATTATTATCATAATAAACTTTCATAATTTCTGAAATTCTGAACTATTTTTGGTGCAAATTAATTTCTCTAATTTAAACATATTTGGGCGTCGAAAATACATCGGATTAATATATTGTCTTCTTTCATTTGTAAATTGTTCACATTCAAACAAATAGTGAAATTCATCCCCAATTCTGTTTCTACAAGAGTTACATGTTCTTTCATTTATTGGTGTTCTTGACCAGTTTCCTGTTTCTATTGGTAATCGATGGTTTCTTGTTATAAATTTAATTAGGTTATACAGTGTGGAGTTTTGTAATTTTGATAAGTAAGGTTCAATTCCAAAAGATCTTTTAAACACTCGATAAAACGTACTATTGCTAGAGTTGTCTACCATGGTGTACCAATTATTTAAATATAAATCGTGTAGTTTTTGTTTTACCGCTAGTTTTAACCATTTTGCATTAGGAAAACTATGTTCAGTCCATACATTCATGAAACCACATTTTATTAGAATTGTTTTAACATTATATAGCCATGGAAATTTTACCTTAAGCAATTCTTCGGGTAAATGTTGTGATGTTTGTAACATATTTTTATATACTAGATGAGACAATTTCTTTGGTATATCACTTTCTTCCGTAATACATAGTTTTGACCAGAACGAAATAATGTTTTCCTCAATAGCTATCGATACATCCAGTTTCGCCATAAATAAAATAATTTGGGGTGGACCGTTTTAATTTCAATATATGTTTTAAAAATTTAAATTGAACCCTTTCTATTACATCTAATTTCCCAAACCCCCAAATTTCAGCTCCATATAGTAGAATCGGTTTGATGGTTTTATTAAATAGGTCTATTTGTAGATCTATTGGTAGGTTAAGTCGATCTGAATTTCTTATTAGGCTATACATTGCCCTAGTTGCTTGATTTGAAATATTTTTTTTACAATTAAAGAAAGAGCCGCTTCTATTGAAGAAGATACCAAGGTATTTATACTCTTTTACGACTTCTATTGTTTCCGTTTTATATTTGAAATTATACATAGGTTGTCTACCTTTTGAAAACACGATTATTTTAGTTTTGTGATATTAACCTTGAGCTTCCATTTATCACAGTATTGTTCGTAAGTATTTAGGGCATTTTGTAAATCACTTGCAGTTTCTGCCAGTATTACTGTATCGTCTGCATAAAGTAAAATGTATATTTTTAAAAGATTAAAGAGCTCGTTTGTGTTTTGTTCATTCTGTAATAATATTCCTTGCGCATTACTATTGTTTTGGGAAAAATCTCTTAAGTCATTTAAAAATAAAGAAAATAGCAAAGGAGACACATTTTCACCTTGACGAACTCCGTGTGAAGAAGTTCGAAAATTTTGAATTAACTTTTACACAAGACTTTATTCCATTATACATGTTTCTTATAACCTGTAAACATTTACCATTGATTTTAGCATTTATTAATTTCTCCCATAAGCCATTTCTCCAGATGGTATCGAATGCTTGTTTTAAACCGATAAATGAGCAAAATAATTGTGTTCTGTTGTTAAGATATTGAATGATATGTTGTAAAATAAATAAATTGTCTGCTGTTGAAAATCCTTTTCTGAATCCCGCATGTGTGTTGTTTAAAATATCATTAGTTTCAACATAATCGGTTATTTTACGATTACAATGTGTGTTTACCAACTTTGATTTTGCCATTATTTTATTTAACATTATTTCTCCACAAGAACCATATTGGGGAACATATCTTGCATATTTGCTTTCTCCACGAAAGTGTGATACTGTTATGCAGATAATACGTTGACTTGTGCTGAAACATGAATAAACGTGTACATAAATTACATGTGACTTGCCACGACGAAATCGACCTTGTGTTTGTTTATTGACTTTACTATCAATGTAGATCTTGACCAAAATTAATGGTATGGGGATACACTGATCGCATAGGCAATAACCCGATTGTGTCATGGCGCATCACATTCTTGTTTCTTAATTGAGCCCTATCCAATTCTTAATATAATCGACCCCACGATTATATGTCCCTATGTGATACAGTTGGAACTATGTGAAACTTGTGTTTCTTCTGATAATTGTTAGAATCGTCTACAGCGACTCCATGTCCGTGTATTGATACTGTATACAGTATTAACATTGAAAACTGTGCAGACCCAGAAGACATCTAGGCTGGTAAATTATCTGTTATATGTGTAAATATGTGAAACTAGTTTGTTTCAAGTGAACCAATAGTTCATATTGTTTACGATCAATGTTTTTTTTAAACATAGGAATTAGGTGTTCTTTATAATCGGCTCGACGAAACGATTCTAAAGAACTTCAAACTTCTATGTTCTGTTGAAAAAGAATGTATGAAATATACCATAATTTAGTAAAAAATAGAGGATAAGGTACCCAAAGGAGACACACAGAAAGGCCGAGACAAACAAGAAAACACAATTGAGCACGCACGCTGTGAAACAAAAACACAGCTTATCTAAAGCTCTAACAGTCTACCTGTGTATTTCAAGTAGTGGCAGGACAGCAGTCAAATACACAGCTAGGCGATAAGTGGACGAGTGTGGTCAATAAACAAACACACACTACCTATCTAGTGTATTTAATTGCATAATCCCGGCTCAGTTATGAGACTTGTATTTATATACAAGTCCATGGTATAGAACACATTAAAATAAATAATGTAGTACTGTGTACAATGTATATGGTATATAAAAATGGTGACGATGTAGCTATCCAAATGTTTCATACAATATCGGTAGTTTTTTAAAGCAGTGAATTTTTTTATTCATTTGCGCAAAGTGGATCAATAGTCCTATTCATCTGTGCAAATTTGATTATTATTCAAATGTGGCGAATACATGAATTGTATTATGTCTTTTATGTTAGCCTATATGTTGTTATGTTGCGCCATTCAATAGTTAAAAGTTCGCAATGTTCTACGGAAATTTCATGACGGTGCAGTTGATTCACCTGCGAAAAGTTGCGGGTAGACGAATAATGAGTGTTCCAACAGCAAATATCGCAAAGTGGTTCAATATATAGTAAATACATGGTTAGTGCCGCTGAATATAAAATATATTCGGTTGAGCCTTAGACAGCTTTATTGGGGCGAGCTTTAGCGAGCCCCAATAAAGTTGTCGGGGCGAAACCGAATATATTTTATATTCAGCGGCACTAACCATGTATTTACTTTATACCGCAAGCTATAATTGACGTTGACGTCGCATAATTTATGACGTTCGACCTGATGAAGGAATGTTAGTGAAATAGGCTACAGATGAAGGAAGGGGGCACGGAGGAATGAGAATTTGTAATAACTTTTTTTTAATTACTGGACCGATTTTAACAAAATAACTTATTTTCTATAATAATTTCTTAAATAGTTTTTTGGAAAAATATGTTTTTCGAAATTTGACGCAAAAACATATCAGATGCTCTGGAAACTGTCGAACTAAGAAAATACAAGTTATTTTGTTCAAATCGGTCCAGTCATTCTAAAGTAATTACAAAAAAATCAAATGAAGTGAGGCAGCTTTAGCCAGTGTGTCGGTGGCCATTTTGAATATGAACTGGTCACGTGACGTACTGACTGAATATAAGCTTTTCCGCTGGTACCCAGCTACATAGGCATGAAATGGCAACTGAGAACCAGCAGGAAGAACCAAGTTTATTATGCTTGAAAAAAACAGATATATGGGATGACTGTGGAGCATGGAAGAGGGCATCTTGTCCCAAAACATTATTTGTTGAAAGAGACGGACAGTTACTGTTTGTAGTAAAGCGTGACGGCAACTATTGTCTTGAAAAAAATGTAAACAAAAAAAGGGAGTATATTCCATTGAGCCCACAGCCAGATGCTAAAGATGTATTGGAGGTGAACAGGACCTATCAAACATTGAAAGCGTCAAGTGAATTTAAAAGACGTATCACTAGCTTTGGTAATATCCCGGACAGTCACCAATATCTGTCGACGAATGTGGCACTTGTGGAATACATCGGAACATTTCCGACAGAGAAAGAGTTACATGGAAATGCTCTTCATAAAGAAAAAAACAAGCCGTACATCAAAACAAAACCAAGTGTGCGGTCTGATCTCAAAAACAAATTGAAATCCCAGACCGTTAAAACAGTTGAGAGAGAAATGAATGCGCACACGTCGGACGACTTCGAAAAACAACGCGTTGACAAACAATTAAGAAAAATTGTAATGCGGCTGATCATGTGATTATTATGGAAGAAATGACGAAGACACACGAATTTGTACAAAACGTGCAGCATATTAAGGGACTTAATCAGCCAGTAGTTACACTGTTTACTGACCAACAGATTATTGACATTAAACGGTTTGGTTGCAAAGAGGGAGGGACTGTCCTAGGTATCGACAAAACTTACAACTTAGGTGATTTTCATGTAACGCCGACCGTGTATAAGGATATGTCAGTGCTACGACGTTCAACAATGAGTCATCCAGTTTGCTTCGGACCAACATTCATACATACCAATTCAAATACCAAGTCATATTCTGCGTTCATGCATACTATCGCTGATAATTTATCGGAAACAGAGCTAAAGAATTTAATCGTAGGTTCTGATGAAGAACTGTCCTTTAAAACATCGATTAAAAGAAGCTTTCCTGGCGCAACGCACGTTTTATGCACACGACATTTGAAGCAAAATGTTAATAAATACATGGAGGACAGTGTTGGGTATGCTTTGAAGGACCGGCGTGATATATCACAGGCCATATTTGCCGAGGATGGTTTGATTTATGCGAAAGACGATGACACATACATACACGGGAGTCGCGATTGAAAACTCTAATAGAGAAAAATGACTCGCAGACAAGTGATAAGAAATTTTTACCCTATTATCAGAACAAGCTTGTACCTACATTAAAGACACATGTCATTGAACTCAGCAGACAGGGGAAACGCCACCGAATTGGACGAGTAACAACTCTGAGTGTGCCAATCACGTTCTTAAATCGGCAACCAATTGGAAAATGTCCGATATCCCAAAACTCATCAACACCACATATTCTATATATGAAACCAATGAACGTGCATGAGCGATTCGAGATTCGGGGAACTACAAATTATACACGACACACCAACATCACTTAGTAAGCATAGACCACTGGACCAACATTACACAGGAGCAGAGAGACAAACGCGAGCACAAGTTTCGCCATGATAAGGGTAGAGACAGGCAGAATGTTGTTGTCTCCACAGATGGTCTGCGGACCATTATAAAAACACCATCTGCAGGAAAAAGTTGAACCAAATCAAACGAAAAAGGGCAGAACGGTCCAGCACTCCGGCTAAAAGAAGACTCATAGAGTAATATGTACACTTGTTGCCATCCAGAAGCTCAGGCTAACAAACCATGTCAAATGGACAATATGTGACAAGCCACAATATAACTTTATCGAGTGATATTATTTTATGTGAAACATTTAACATGGGTGTACATACGCCGCGAACCCTTTGTTGGGAAGCTTCACCTGGGCTAGAAGTAGGTAATGTGTTCCCATGTTTTACATGAAACATCCGCGCAGTCTCATCAGTGTATACACTCCTCGTTATTTGTCGTTGTCTGTGAGTGTGCTACTTCAAGTAAATGATGTCGAAAGTTGGCGGAAACTTCAGAGCAAATGCGGAATACGAATACTATTCCGCATTTGCTCCGAAATTTTCAACAAAATTCACTAACTTTTGATATCATTAATTTTACAGAAGTTGTAGCTTTTTTTCTCTATATCAATTAAGATAACACGTGCGACGCGTACAGGCGAAATTCGTAGAGCGTGGCTCATTTACGACACAAATAGCATATTTTCTTAAGTGAATGTTGTGAAAATCCGAAGATACTACATTGTATATATGGTGTATTTCAGAAAATGATGATCAATCATAATAATTATACTGCATGTCTTCGAAAATGATCATAACATGTTCGCGTTTTTCACACAATAAATAGTTTGAGTTTCATCTTTGTGTTTATTTCATTGCTTTGTGTCAATTTACAAATATCCCTTCAGTTATCTGGGTCATGTCTTGAATACAAACAGACACGATTTTCCAATGCTAGACGAAACAATTTTAGATTTTCCACAGCCACTTTGCGCTGGCAGGTGTGACGGTTATTGCAAGATGATGTTTCTTGTAGTAAAACACTTCAAGTTCATATCCACTTTGCGCAACTTTTCGCAAATGACTTTAGTCATCAACTTTTCGGACTGAATAATCAACTTTCCACGGGTGACTGGAGCTATACCAACTTCAAGTTCATACCGACTTTGTGCAACTTTTCGCAAGTGACTTTAGTCATCAACTTTTCGCACTGAATAATCAACTGTTCGCAGGTGACTGGAGCTATACCCACTTCAAGTTCATAACTTCATACCCACTTTGCGCAACTTTTCGCAAGTGACTTTAGTCATCAACTTTTCGCACTGAATAATCAACTTTCCGCAGGTGACTGGAGCTATACACACTATGCACAACTTTTCGCAAGTGACTTTAATCATCAACTTTTCGCACTGAATAATCAACTTTCCGCAGGTGACTCGAGCTATACCCACTGTGCGCAACTTTGCGCACTTTGCGCAACTTTGCGCAAGTGATCAACTTTTCGCACTTTGCGCTATTAAGGCAAACCCGTCACACGGAAACACGGTTTGGACACCGTCTTGACCCAGATTCTTATAAACAGGTAAACAAACATTAAAGCCGTTCGTTATAAAATCACCGGTTTAGCGTATATTGGCAATATACTACCTTCGACATACTCTGTTTACTTTGCTAGGTTGTTTTGTAACTGTATTATATCCGTATTTATATAACTACTGATAACAGAAGTGAATATTCGAGAGTAAACACGAATTCACGTACTAGTTTCGTCTAAAAAACCCTTTCGTCTAACGATGATTTCATCCACATATACTGGTTACTCCCAGCACACACTACTGAATATGACAGGGTGGCGCTTGTCATGGACCGTTGATAAACATCTCATTTGAGACACATAATGTTGAAAATAACCACATACTAAGGTCAAAAACAGTCCCGAGTGGTACAGTGGCTAGCAGCTCAGCAAAAATGGTAAAGCTGTGGCTGGACTGTACATAGTATCGTATACCAATCTACCTACCTACCCCTACCCTACCCCCTACCCTACCTACCCTTATCTACCTACCTTTATCTATCTTCCTTTAATGTCGAACCCCTTACGGGGATGTAGACATGTTGCGCGTCAAAACCCACAAAGAAGTTAAAAGTATGAATAGTTATAAAAGCATAATTTAAGAAAGTAATGAAAATAAGTTGTGGTAAAAGTTTATAAAAGCAGCTGCGCAGAACAACTAGGGACTGGCATGGTCAATATGGCAAACTGTCGTATTGAATTTCTCTGTGGTAGGGAGATGGACAATGTCAGGAGGGAGATGGTTCCAATGGTAGATTGTTCGTGGAAAAAAAGGAAGACCTGTAGTAGTCTGTAGTTGCTGTAATATAGCTTATGGAATGGCAATGGCGAGCAGGACGGGAGAGGGGAACGAGGTAATTTTCAATGGGAATAGCAACAAGATCATTATGAATTTTATACAGAAGGGATAACCTATTGTCAATACGCCGTTGATCTAGTCTGCATAGCTTTGGGGAATGTAGCATGTCTGTAACACTAGATGTACGATAGAAGTCAGCCTTTATCCAACGGGCTGCTCTTCGCTGGACACCTTCATATGGTCTATCAATGTGTGGGTATGGGGCAACCAGATCTCGGAGCCATATTCAAGCTGGGGTCTCACTAGTGTCTGGTAAGCCATGGACTTAAGGGGTTCGGATTTGACCTGGAGGTTTCTACGTAGGAATCCTAATGTTTGGTTTGCTTTGTTAGTTGACCTTTTTATGTGAGTGTCCCAAACAGGTTATTTGAGATATCCACGCCAAGGTATTTGGCTGAGGTGACCGACTCAAGTGGAGTTCATATTGACTGGGAATAGGATGTTTCCTTCTGGTGACGTGGATAACTTGATATTTGGAGGGGTAAAATTCCATGTCCCACTCCAACTCCCACCCTTCTAATCTCTTAAGATCGTTTTGGAGTTCATCTGCAGATGATAGATAGACTGCAGTATCATCTGCAAAGATACAGACTGTGGAACTGATGTTTTGTGGGAGGTCGTTTATATAGGCTAGGAAAGGCAGGGGTCCAAGTACGGATCCATGTGGGACTCCAGAGGAATGGCATCTGAACTAATACCATTAAGGACAACTGACTGGAGTCTATTATCTAGAAAACTCTTAATCCACCTTAATGTTTGTACTTTCTCGTGATTGACCTTATCGAAAGTCTTACTGAAGTCTAATAGGATGAGATCTACCTGATGCTTATTGTAGACAGAGGTAACCATGTCATTAATTAGCATTACTAATTGGTTCACGCATGACCGTTTTTCTCTAAAACCATGCTGCAAATGGTACAGAATACTGTGATAAGTGAACTGTTTTACTATCGAGGAGGAAACTAAGTATATGTTCTAGAACCTTGCATAGAACACATGTCAGTGAGATAGGCCTATAGTTGGTGGGGGTGTGACTTGTCCCCTTTTTGTAAATGGGAGCAACATTTGCTGACTTCCATTGGGCCGGCAGTGATCCTTCGTTGAAGGGAGGGAGGCCATTCCAATGGCATGCGTTAATATAGTTAATATGGTGCGTGTGACCTAAATGTTACTAATGTATTCAATTACTTATGTACATTGTATGTTTTATTGATGCCAATCACCTTGTGGGGACCTTGACATGTTTTTTTGACAGGCTTAGCAGACTTAAGTCACTAACCAGTACTGAGATGCCTCACTCAATGACACTATATGAGCCCCAAACTAGTATCAAACCCGGGACCCTTTGAATCCAAATAAGACACTCTACCACTGTACCACTGGACAATGGACGACACACTAATTAATTCTCTGAACCATATAACCCATATACATTCGTAGGAACAGATATTGCGTCTAACTACTGGTAAATTTCAAGATTATGTGGCACTTGGGTGTGTCATTCCTATACGAGTAATGCATATTTACGTTTGTTTACCTGTTAGTCTCGTTTTGGCGAAAGTAGGTCAAACGGTGCGCACTATATAATAAGCCAAACCGTGTTTCCGTGTATTGTGTTTAATTATAACTTTGATAAACTTATGAAGTTATAATAAATATGGGAAGATTTGAGAGTATTAGCAGCTCTGAAGATGACGATATATGGGAGTATCAATCACAACAAGTGTGTAAAATCTACAGTTATGAATCATTTTCGCGCGTAACGCTGATATTTTATCATGTTTTTTGCTGCACCGTGAACATATGAAAGTGAAAGTAGATAGGATCATAAGGATGGTCGTCCTAGTTCTCGAGGTTCTAAGAATTTAATCAGCACTAGCTCATTCACCAAAGCTTACATTTCCAAATATATTTTGTCTTCATTTAAATTGAATGTTTTAAGATATGTTTCCAGTAAAAAAAGTACACAACAATATTTTCAAGGGCATATTCTAGGAAAAGAGCAGAAAAGTGCGCACTTTTCAAATGTGAAAGCACTTCAAATGTGAAAAGTGCGCACTTTTCATGTGCACTTTTAGAAAAGGGACAACTTAACACATTTAGTTGGATTTGCGGCTTTATGCAACATATTTAGAATTATATAAAATGCAATATAAATATTTAAATGAACTTAAAACAGCATTACATCGTATGAAATAAAAGATATTTGACAAATTCATTTTTTACGTATGGGTAGCAATGCTGCTACACATTATAACATTATACGCTTATTTTCATTTGGTAAACAGTGTTTTTTTGTGATAAAACAAACTCAAAACCGAAAGTAGGACTTTCTGAGTCGATCGGACACGCACTTGTTTACAACCTGAACGCATCGTCCGCACTTGTTTGCATTCGGAATCATCAATGCATCGTCCCCATTTGTCCCACATTGTCTTTTTAAAATTAAATTACTTGATATGTTGATTCATACCTCTGTTAGCTAAGTCTTTTAGGGACATTTCTACATCCCTGTGAGGGGTTCGACATTAGAGGAAGGTAGATAGATAGTCTTTCATGTTCAAAATATATACGTTGTTTTCTACATCCTCTGTTGTTTCACGCATGCGCGCTGTGTGTGTTTACATTTCGTGCGTTGATAAACAAATTCGTGTATACGACGGTTTAAATTTATTGGAATTTTATCGTTTCTGAGCGACTATTTCGATTTTTGTAAACACAGACACATTAGTATTTATATTTTACCCAAAACATCCTTTATTACGATGTAATGCTGCTTTAATGGTATTAAGTATTAATATAAAATTTTAACTTCAATCGTTTGACTAATTTCGCGTGGTTTCACATTAGCCTAAAATACACAATAAAGACAAGTTTATTAAGACGTATATGATATATAGCAATTTCAACTAATCTACGTATGTGATATACAGCGATGTCAACTAATTCGAAGCTATGTAATGTGTTTTAGCTGGCCATATTCTTAAGAATAACCTGGCCCTCTCTCAAGACCTTCTAATATGTATAACGTTTCAATACTTTTCTAAATATGTTGCATATAAAGCTGCAAAACATAATTGAATGTGTTTAACCCATTCAACACCAAGTAACTGACATGGACTGTTCCTTGATATTATTAGACCAATAAATTAATAAGAAAATTACATTTGGACCAGTTCATTTATCAATATGGGTAATTTTGTCTAAAAATAGTAATATTACTGGCAAAAAGTGTAGATCCTGATGAGACGGCTCGTTACGAGCCGGCTCATCTGGATCTACACTTTTTGTAAGCCTATTTAGAGGTCTGCGGTGTTGAAAGGGTTAATTGCCCCTTTTGTTTAAGCAAAGTTCGCCATTTTCTGCCCTTTATAAATAAAGGAATAAAACTACAATTTCAACATGGCATTAAAAAGATGTTTTTTTCGATCTGCCAATCACAAATTTCATGTACATTTTTAATAGAAATGTGTTCGCTGAATGCCCTTCCCACTGAGCTATCCATGTAGCTACACAGAATCTCCTCAATGATTACTAAGTCTGTACCGCGACATATGAGAAAGTTTCAGTCAGTTGAGGATGTTGGTGAATCAAGTACTTGTTGCTAGCTACCATCACCAGGGTGGGCCCTGTACAAAAATCTAATGGACAATACTAATTTTACTCATTCTTATATTACAGAATAGCCAAAGAACTCGTAGTACTGGGTCAACAAATAATAAAACTAAATCCACGTCCAGCTGTCAGGAGCACAAAGATAAGACTGAAGATGGGATATCCTGGGCTGCCAGGAGGTTGCAAAATCGAAAACAAACGTGGAAGAAAACGAGAGTGAAGGTCAAGGTGAAAACAGAAGCAAGGTCAAGTAACCAAGATGTGGACAGATCGGGACGGTGTCCAGTATGTCAGGTGCCGTTTACTATACTGAATATGTTGGAGACACCTAGCCAACATATAGACCAGTGCTTGTTTGTTCCATACTCAAGTAAAAATGGTAAAGGAATTTATATTGCCAGTGCCCAGTCAGTTGGTTTTTATTACATTCTGAAGATAACAAAAACGGTTTTAATTTTGATTTAACCATATTTTAGTTTATACAAATTTATTTTATCTCTATTGCGAAACAAGTTCTTTCAACTTATATATTAATCACTCTCAAGACCTCATTCCTGATGGAATCCATCGCCACGAGGGAGAGAGAAGAGGCAACGTGGAATTTAAATGCCTTGCCTAAGGGCACAATCGTAACTTCTACAGCGGGGCTCGACCTCCGGACCTTTCCATATTTTATTGCATATCAATAGTACACGTACATGTATATGTCATACACGTAAAGATACAATACATAGCATGAAAATACAAATTGTTTTGGCCACAAGTTTTAACAACATTAGACAACGGCCCACACCAGGTTTTCAGCTTGATTGAGGAAGGTCAGTGGTTGTACCCTAATGCAAGCCTGAAATACTGCTAGTTGGGACAGTCAGGGTCACAAAAAGTATTACTTGAGAATGTTTGGATGGCCTAGATTAATGTGTCTTAATGAGTTTTTGAGCCGCATTAGAATTTCCATCCTTGAATTATTATTTCAGAATGTTTGGTTGGCCTAGATTGTCTTAATGAGATCGCGAGACAATATAAGAACGTCCCTACTTGAATTATTATTACAGAATGTTTGGTTGGCCTAGATTATTGTAATGAGATTGCTAGCCAATATAAGAACGTCCCTACTTGAATTATTATTACAGAATGTTTGGTTGACCTAGATTATTGTAATGAGATTGCTAGCCAATATAAGAACGTCCCTACTTGATTTATTATTACAGAATGTTTGGTTGGCCTAGATTATTGTAATGAGATTGCTAGCCAATATAAGAACGTCCCTACTTGAATTATTATTACGGAATGTTTGCCTGGCCTAGATTATTGTAATGAGATTGCTAGCCAATATAAGAACGTCCCTACTTGATTTATTATTACAGAATGTTTGGTTGGCCTAGATTATTGTAATGAGATTGCTAGCCAATATAAGAACGTCCCTACTTGAATTATTATTACGGAATGTTTGCCTGGCCTAGATTATTGTAATGAGATTGCTAGCCAATATAAGAACGTCCCTACTTGATTTATTATTACAGAATGTTTGGTTGGCCTAGATTATTGTAATGAGATTGCTAGCCAATATAAGAACGTCCCTACTTGAATTATTATTACGGAATGTTTGCCTGGCCTAGATTATTGTAATGAGATTGCTAGCCAATATAAGAACGTCCCTACTTGATTTATTATTACAGAATGTTTGGTTGGCCTAGATTATTGTAATGAGATTGCTAGCCAATATAAGAACGTCCCTACTTGAATTATTATTACGGAATGTTTGCCTGGCCTAGATTATTGTAATGAGATTGCTAGCCAATATAAGAACGTCCCTACTTGAATTATTATTACAGAATGTTTGGTTGGCCTAGATTATTGTTATGATATCGTGAGCAAATACTAGTCAATATAAGAACGTCCCTACTTGAATTATTATCCCCCGCCGATCCAAATGATCTTGGAGGGGGATATTGGTTTTGTGTTGTCCGTCCGTATGTCCATCATTCCCTCCGGAGTCAGATCTCTGTAACCAATTGGTGGAATTTCATAAAACTCCAATCCAATTTGTATCATCATAGTGCCCAGGTTCACGTATAACTATCGTCCGCCATGGGTCAGAGATATGGCCCTTTAATTGAGTAAAAAATTCAATAAGAGGTCCCCTACCGATCTGACCAGAGTTACTGCTCTTGATTTGATAATAAGTACAATATATTTTAATATTAAATATACATATACAGGTATAGTATATGCCTTCTTATATTTTAAAAATATCTTAATGCACGATATAGGTTTACCAGTTTTTGTTTGTCTGTCCCAGGGATCATGTTCGGCTGGGAATTCAATGAATTTTCTTGTTATTTCAGAATGTCCGGCTGGCCTAGATTGTTTTAATGAGATCGCTAGTCAGTATAAGAAGTTTCGTCATACACAACTCTTCCGGTCCCGGCAGAAACACGAAACAAGCGCTTCCAGAAACACAGGTTTGATTTGTTGTACCCCCATTTACATAATGGGGTTCCCTCTATCTGAATGTTTGTCTGCGCCACTTCTGTTGCCAATTGAAAAGCACTGGAGCCAATTAAAAACACTTGGAGCCAACTAAGAGCCATATAGTTCATAAATAAATATTTGTAGCCATATGTATTTGACAAAACATGTGCCAAAATTATTTTTTTCAAAAGTTACGCCAAATAGTTTCACCAATTCACAAAATTTAGAGCCAATATTTGTTTATTTGGCGCCATTGTCGACCGACAGCGGGAACCCTGGATTCACTACAATGTTCTGTGGTGTTGGGTGAGAGAAATAGAGAATATTTGTGTTTATTAGTGTACGGTAAGATAGGAATTTATTTCGTAGAGTGATCAATGAAATACATATTTCGGTGATCAGGAGATGAAATAAAATCCTATCTTACATTAATAAACACAAATATTCTTTATGATTACCAATGATTTAGACTAATGTAATATTTGTTATAAATTTTTTTATTTCATGCAAATATATTTTAGCTTGATTGCAAAATGTATTTACAACATTAGATTAATCTCTTGAGATACCTCATACCTGATGGAATCCGTCACCATGAGGGAGAGAGAAGAGCCAATGTTGATTTAATGGTCTTGCATAAGGCCACGCCACTGTGATTCTGGTGGGGCATGAACTCGCAACCTCTCAGTTACAAGGTGGAGGCCATATTAATTATACCATGAAGACTCCATTCTCATTGTTTCTGATGTATGCTTTTCTAATCTTTGCAGGTGATGTGGATGGTGCTAAGACAAAGTTGTTTGATATCAGTAAAGATGACGAAAGCCTTGTACCTGGCAGTACTGCAGACTGTGTGCAGACCCAGGTACCCAGCAACAAAGTAGATTGTGTTGTAGAGCTGGGTTCTAGTCCACTATCAGGAACAAGTTATTCTCAATGGTCAAATGACGATGTTATAGATATAGATTCAGCATCTGAAGGAGATGGAGTTATTGGTGAAGCAATCAATGATGAAGAAGTCAACGATGATTGTATATCAAAACCTGTCCCAGAAGCGAAAATTCATAAACTCTTAGGTACTAAATCTGCTAGACATTCACAATGTTCCCAGAGAATAGTCAGTCACAAAAATGTAGCACAAAGTTTAGAAGCGTCAACAACAAATTTAGAATATAAATCAAACAGAAATTCCCAAAGAAAAAGCACAGGTGATGAGAAAGGTGGAAAGATATTCAAGGTGGAAGGAAAAGTTGATAAAAATATGAATTTTCTGAAACATTTAGATGATGCATGTAATTATGAACAAGAATTTGTATATGAAGGAAATGACAAAGAAACATTTGATGAGGAAGGTAGTGATTTAAATGATATGTTAGCATGTAATATAGAAGATAGGGACATGTCTGATGAAGCTATATGTAGGGTAGATATAGTTGATCTATTAGATGATAGTTCAAACAGTGTTCATGATATTAACGACATTCTAGATAAGTCAAGAAGCATATCTGAGATGATCAATGATGTTTTGGAATCTGATGATGTTGATACTGCTGATGCTAATGAGTCGAATACTGAAACTAATCCCCGTGAACTGAATGATCACATGACATTTAATGCTAGTCGAGACACAGATCTAAGAACAGCAGACAGTGGTGATGTACTTATAGATATCTTTACAAACAAATCAAAGAAAGAGAGTGCTATTTTGAGCCTCAGGAACACACCTGATAAGTCACCAGATTCCGACTCTAGCAGTGATTGGGAGATACTAAAAAACACTTTGACACAACCTGCTTTTGGGCAGAAAGATGTCTTTCAGACTAATGTGAGAACAGTTTCAACTCCACAAAACTCTTTGGGAAAAGTTTTTAAAAGAAAGAGGGAATTAAAAGAAAATGGTGCCAAACTGTATGCAGAATCCATGAAAACTCCAACAAAACCTAAACCTGCAGTACTTGTACAAGACATAATTAACAGTGAACCTTCAAGAGTTTCTAAAGGGAAAGCAGTTAAAGCAAAGTATTCACCAAAAGGATTTTTTGCTACAAAAATGCTGCAAAATGTTGAGAAAAAGATGTCAATCTCTGATCAAGTAGACCCGATATATGGTTGGGGAGACAGTGATGAGAATGATGCGACAGATAAGACAGTATCAGTTTTATCACAAGATACTACAATGCAAAAGATAAATACTGAAAAAACATCCAAAGCAAACAAAACATTGTCTATCTTTGAACTTACACAATCAAAGAGAAAAATTGAAACTGGTAGCCTAACTGATGTCATTGACCATGTCGACAATGTATTAAAGGTAACCAAATATTCGTCTCCAATAAAAAGCTCAAAAGAAAGTGATGAAAATAATTGTGATATGAGCACTGTAAGACATTTCAGATTTAGGTCAGCAAAACTATTAGCTTCAGCACCTTCAAAGGAAGAGCCAGAAAGTGCTAAAAAGAAGCCTACAACAAAGAGAAGACTTGGTAAGAATGCAAAGAAGCATGAAAAGGAGAAGAAGTTGATACTATCATTATTTGAACCAGAAGTCAAGAAGTCTAAGGAAATCCATTTACAAACTGACACAACAGTAACAAAGTCGAATGCAATCACCATACAAACTGATACAAATGTAAAACAGTCAAACGGATTAACTATGCAAACTGACAGTGAAAGTAGTGATTGTGAGAAAGTTAACAAGGTCGGAAAATTTAAGAGGTGCTGTATGAATTGCACGGAAAGAAATCGAAGTTTCAATGACTCTCCAATAAGTCTGACAAAAATGCATGATGCAGCTGATGTAAATGAAACACACAGCAATTTGTCATTAGAGGATGAAGCCAAGGGAGGGAAGAGCTCCGGTTATTTAGAGTACGGAGTGACACCAGATGGTGATAACAGCCATGGTTTCTGTTCTAACCAGGCTCATTCAATTTCCAATTCTCAAACTCTTTTTTCATGTCAGGATTATGAATTGAATCATGATTGTCACACTTCTTCCATGACTGGACAATGTCAGTATTGTTCGGTAGAGGTGCGTCAGATTGCATGTGAGCAAAGACATAAAGATGGAATTCTTATAAGGAACAGTCAAAGTAATTGTCACTGTCATCCTCCAACTTGTTGTCAACACAGTCACGGTCTGAACTGTTCTCTACAAAGTAAACGTCAACCCTGTCTACAACACAGTCAAGGTCTTCTACAAAATCAATGTCCAGATTGTTCTCTTTGTGCCAGTCATAGAAGGAGTTGTGACAGTGAAAATCACAACCTGAGTGATAGATCTTCTCCAAATACACCACCGTTTAATATAGAAAATGTGTGTACTTTATCGCAAAACACTTACACCAACATGCTGGGTGGCTTTCTTCATGAAAATGATGACCGTAGCAGTGATTTTGTAAACTATTCACATAGTGCCAAGCTTATTCCTGGTGCGTCTTGTAACTATAATGCGAGACAAAACATTGAACATGATGATGTAAGTGGTACAAGTAACGATGTAGACCCAGAGATTGAGCCTATTTTACAAATGAAACGGTGTGCAATGGCTATACTAATGGCTAGCAGTAGATTGTTATATAGTAAGACACACAAGAGCAACAATGCTGTGCCCACTAGTGTAAATAATGAAGGAAACATCACCATAAAGAGATCTGTAAATGATGTTCTGATGGGTAAATCTATGGCAGAGAAGATGCAGTCGACATCGAAGGGGCCAACAACAGTGGAACAAAATATACAAAGAAATCGAGGTTGGGACAGAGGTAGAGGTTCAACAAATGTCGAAGTATCAGAAGAGGGACATAACAGCGTGAAAAGGACATGTCCGTTCTACAAGAAAATACCAGGTAAACATGCCTCGTCACTATCAGTTTCTGTTGTAATTCTTTCCTAAACCTTTTATCAGGTTTAGTTTAAACGTTATTTATTTTACAACAAATTACGAAACAAGTTTCAACAACTTAAATTAATCACTCTCATTGCCACAGATGAAAGCATAAATGTGGTAATTCGTGTGGGAGGGAACCGGAGTACCTGGAGAAAACCCACATGTCCAATCTGGCGACCACCATACCATCTCACATACTTCCCAGTCCAAGGATCAAACTCGGTTTGCCTTGATGAGAAGCGCGTGCGTGTGAGCGCGTTTAAAGTCTACTTATAATCAAAACAGTTTACATTAAAGGAACAATTGCTTTTTGTGAAGCTAATGATATTATGAACAAATTGGCAGATTGCTGTGCGTGTGACTGTATGTGTACAATTTAAAGTCAGATAACCTCAGAAACATTTACCGGAACCATGTACATGACTATTTCTCTAATAACTTATATATGTTAATGAAAAATATATCACGACCTGCGTTCTTGAAATATTTACTAGGACATATAGACAAAGACATTGCCAGATTAATACATCCGGAACAGTATTCAGACTTTCTGTGCACCAGTGCTTCATTTCTTAAGCAAGTTTATGCGATAGCATTATAAAATAAACGAAAATAATGTGTTCATATATGTGATACAAAACGATACTATTTATATCACCATGTACTTCATAATGTACCATTTTCGCTTTCGTGAATCCTTATGTTGTTTTAGATGGTTGTATATTTATTATTGAGCCCGAGAATAACTATTGACACTTTCCTTGATTTTAGGCCAAGGTTATGATATTGTATTGTTTTTTCATTCTTAATTATCTGTACGTATGTTATGTTGTATGTATATTCTAATTCGTACCTTATCTATAGTTGTGTTTATAATTATGTTCTGTACTTTTGTATCTTTCTTGATGATTGTATGTAACTCTTCAGAAATGGAGGAATAAAAGATAATATACCTATAATCATTGTGGTAACACGCTGGACTTGGTAATCCAGGGATCACAGGTTCGATCCTCCGTCTGACCCTAATTAAAAAATTAACAGTCTTTCAGATGGGACATTAAACCGAGGTCTCTTGTCGGTGCTGTACACCGTGCACGTAAAAGAACCAGAGGATACTCTGGAATGGGTCTCTGTCTGTATCATGCACTATCCTCCAAAATCTAAAATGACTAATCTCTTCAGGAGGCGTCGCTCATATGAGCAACCGTTAGCGACGATAAATAAACGTAAAACACACATATTTGATACTGTCTCCCAGTGCCCATTGTTTATTGCTGTTACAGACACATGTTTTACCGTGGATGCTTTTAACTACGGCACTATTCCCGAGTGCCAAGCCTACATACTGTCACACTTTCACTATGACCACTACATTGGCCTGAAAAAGCAGTTCAATAATACGATCTACTGCACCAAGGTTAGTATATTTTTTTTAATTTAAGTTTATTTAACGTCGCTTTGAGCGACGGACAGATAACAACACCTTTCTTGGGCAGGCTCCAGCGGTTAACCAGTACTCGGCGCACCAACCTCCGTAAGAAACTACCAACTTTTTCATATAAAGACACATTGTTTTTTTATACTTTTATTTATTTTACAACGATTGCGAAGCAAGTTTTAACAACTTATATTAATCACTCTCGTTGGCTCGGATGAAAGCGTATACGTGGTCATTTGTGTGGGAGGAAACCGGAGTACCCGGAGAAAACCCACCTGTCCGATCTGGCGACCATCATACCCTCTCATATACATGAGCGGGGCTCGAACCTGTGACCATTAGTGACAGGTTACAGTGGTATACAAGTCAGCGACTGTAAGACTGTAGGAAGCTGGCTTGTAGAAGGTTGGAGGTTCTACCTGGATGCCTGCCTCTGCCTGAAATACTGCTCGAAAGGACATCCAGTGTCTTCCTCCACCAATAATAGCTTGAGAATCGCCATATGGCCTAAGTTCGTTGGTGCGACTTTAACCCTTTCAACACTACAGGTCTCTAAATAGACTTACAAAAAGTGTAGATCTATGCACGAGACGTCTCATCAGGATCTGCACTTTTTGCCAGTAATAACTATTACTATTTTGATAAAATTACCCATTTTGATAAATGAACTGGTCCAAAGGTAATTTTCTTATTAATTTATTGGTCTAAAAATATCATGCACCAGTCTATGTCAGTTACTTGGGGTTGAATGGGTTAACCCTTTCATTCATAGAGATTTAGGTTAATATACTATTATATCTCCATACAAACGACAGCCATTTAGCTATCATGCAGCGGATAAGTAGTCGCCATATCTATCCCACCTCCATAGATATTACTGGGACTACATGGGATTCTGGCCGTTATAATGAACATTGGTTTGGCTACTACATTGTCAATGTATGTTGTATTGGTAATGGCATCAAGAGGTGCTTCTATGAGGGTAAGGGTTAATGAACATTGGTTTGGCCACTACATTGTCAATGTATGTCGTATTGGTAATGACGTCAATGGGTGCTTCTATGAGGGGAAGGGTTTATGAACATTGGTTTGGCTACTACATTGTCAATGTATGTTGTATTGGTAATGACGTCAAGGGGTGCTTCTATGAGGGGAAGGGTTTATGAACATTGGTTTGGCTACTACATTGTCAATGTATGTTGTATTGGTAATGACGTCAAGGGGTGCTTCTATGAGGGGAAGGGTTTATGAACATTGGTTTGGCTACTACATTGTCAATGTATGTTGTATTGGTAATGACGTCAAGGGGTGCTTCTATGAGGGAAGGGTTTATGAACATTGGTTTGGCTACTACATTGTCAATGTATGTTGTATTGGTAATGACGTCAAGGGGTGCTTCTATGAGGGGAAGGGTTTATGAACATTGGTTTGGCTACTACATTGTCAATGTATGTTGTATTGGTAATGACGTCAAGGGGTGCTTCTATGAGGGGAAGGGTTTATGAACATTGGTTTGGCTACTACATTGTCAATGTATGTCGTATTGGTAATGGCGTCATGAGGTGCTTCTATGAGGGAAAGGGTTTATGAACATTGGTTTGGCTACTACATTATCAATGTATTTTGTATTTGTCAAATCCCAAAAACAAGCAAAGCAAAGCACATTGTTCAATTGGTTTCTATTTATTGTAGATCACGGGCAATCTTGTGAGGAAGAAGATCGGTGTAGATCCTCAGTACATACGTACCCTGCCATTAAGTACTCCAACAGTTGTGCAAAATGTCGAAATCACATTTTTGGAGGCTAACCAGTAAGTAAACAAGCATTTAACAGCTCTCTGTCCGCAGTGCAGTGGTTAGCACGCTCGCTTCTCACCTATGCAACACAGGTTCAATCCTCGGACCGGGTAGTATGTGAGATGGTATGGTGGTCGCCAGATCGGACGGGGGGGGTTTCTCCGGGTACTCCGGTTTCCTCCCACACAAATGACCACATTTACACTTTCAGTCGCTTAAGTAGGGTGGTCTCTTAATAGGGAATGTGAAGTATTTGGGTGCTGTGAAGGAGATAACGTGGATTTTCCCAAAATACGGAGAATGTGGCTTGTGAGAGGGAGGATCGGGTCAGGGGTGCAAATAGAGAGACTCCGATGGGAAATCGGGAGGGTTCGCATGTCTGATTTCAATGATTCTTTCACAAGTTTAAATGGTTTTACAATAGTTTATAGTGTATCTAGTTTATACAAATTTATTTTAGCATGATTGCGAAACAAGTTCTTACAACTTTATATTAATCACTCTCCCTCGAGAGAGAGAGAGAGAGAGAGAGAGAGAGAGAGAGAGAGAGAAGAGGCAACGTGGAATTTAAATGCCTTGCCTAAGGGCACAATCGTAACGGCTCCAGCGGGACTCAAACTCCGGACCTTTCGCACCTGAAGCGAACGCGCATCTACTGCGCTATCACGACTTCCACTTACAATAGCTAATGCAAGATATGTAAGATTTCTTTAGACTGCCTTAATCTTACACGGGATCTAACCAGACAGTCATTACCAGATCTAACCAGACAGTCATTACCAGATCTAACCAGACAGTCATTACCAGATCTAACCAGACAATCATTACCAGATCTAACCAGACAGTCATTACCAGATCTAACCAGACAGTCATTACCAGATCTAACCAGACAGTCATTACCAGATCTAACCAGACAGTCATTGCCAGATCTAACCAGACAGTCATTACCATATCTAACCAGACATTCATTACCAGATCTAACCAGACAGTCATTACCAGATCTAACCAGACAGTCATTACCAGATCTAACCAGACAGTCATTACCAGATCTAGCCTGACTTGTGACACAATACCAGATCTAGCCTGACGTGTGACACATTACCAGATCTAGCCTGACTTATGACACATTGCCAGATCTAGCCTGACTTGTGACACATTACCAGATCTAGCCTGACTTGTGACACATGGTCATTACCAGATTATGCCTGAATTGTGACACATTACCAGATCTAGCCTGACTTGTGACACATTACCAGATCTAGCCTGACTTGTGACACAATACCAGATCTAGCCTGACTTGTGACACATTACCAGATCTAGCCTGACTTGTGACACATTACCAGATCTAGCTTGACTTGTGACACAATACCAGATCTAGCCTGACTTGTGACACAATACCAGATCTAGCCTGACTTATGACACATTACCAGATCTAGCCTGACTTATGACACATTACCAGATCTAGCCTGACTTGTGACACATTACCAGATCTAGCCTGACTTGTGACACATGGTCATTACCAGATTATGCCTGAATTGTGACACATTACCAGATCTAGCCTGACTTGTGACACATTACCAGATCTAGCCTGACTTATGACACAATACCAGATCTAGCCTGACGTGTGACACATTACCAGATCTAGCCTGACTTATGACACATTACCAGATCTAGCCTGACTTGTGACACATTACCAGATCTAGCCTGACTTGTGACACATGGTCATTACCAGATTATGCCTGAATTGTGACACATTACCAGATCTAGCCTGACTTGTGACACATTCCCAGATCTAGCCTGACTTGTGACACAATACCAGATCTAGCCTGACTTGTGACACATTACCAGATCTAGCCTGACTTATGACACATTACCAGATCTAGCCTGACTTGTGACACATTACCAGATCTAGCCTGACTTGTGAGACATGGTCATTACCAGATTATGCCTGAATTGTGACACATTACCAGATCTAACCAGACATTCATTACCAGATCTAACCAGACAGTCATTACCAGATCTAACCAGACAGTCATTACCAGATCTAACCAGACAGTCATTACCAGATCTAGCCTGACTTGTGACACAATACCAGATCTAGCCTGACGTGTGACACATTACCAGATCTAGCCTGACTTATGACACATTGCCAGATCTAGCCTGACTTGTGACACATTACCAGATCTAGCCTGACTTGTGACACATGGTCATTACCAGATTATGCCTGAATTGTGACACATTACCAGATCTAGCCTGACTTGTGATACATTACCAGATCTAGCCTGACTTGTGACACAATACCAGATCTAGCCTGACTTGTGACACATTACCAGATCTAGCCTGACTTGTGACACATTACCAGATCTAGCTTGACTTGTGACACAATACCAGATCTAGCCTGACTTGTGACACAATACCAGATCTAGCCTGACTTATGACACATTACCAGATCTAGCCTGACTTGTGACACATTACCAGATCTAGCCTGACTTGTGACACATGGTCATTACCAGATTATGCCTGAATTGTGACACATTACCAGATCTAGCCTGACTTGTGACACATTACCAGATCTAGCCTGACTTATGACACAATACCAGATCTAGCCTGACTTGTGACACATTACCAGATCTAGCCTGACTTATGACACATTACCAGATCTAGCCTGACTTGTGACACATACATTACCAGATCTAGCCTGACTTGTGACACATGGTCATTACCAGATTATGCCTGAATTGTGACACATTACCAGATCTAGCCTGACTTGTGACACATTACCAGATCTAGCTTGACTTGTGACACAATACCAGATCTAGCCTGACTTGTGACACAATACCAGATCTAGCCTGACTTATGACACATTACCAGATCTAGCCTGACTTGTGACACATTACCAGATCTAGCCTGACTTGTGACACATGGTCATTACCAGATTATGCCTGAATTGTGATACATTACCAGATCTAGCCTGACTTGTGACACATTACCAGATCTAGCCTGACTTATGACACAATACCAGATCTAGCCTGACTTGTGACACATTACCAGATCTAGCCTGACTTATGACACATTACCAGATCTAGCCTGACTTGTGACACATTACCAGATCTAGCCTGACTTGTGACACATGGTCATTACCAGATTATGCCTGAATTGTGACACATTACCAGATCTAGCCTGACTTGTGACACATTACCAGATCTAGCCTGACTTGTGACACAATACCAGATCTAGCCTGACTTGTGACACATTACCAGATCTAGCCTGACTTATGACACATTACCAGATCTAGCCTGACTTGTGACACATTACCAGATCTAGCCTGACTTGTGACACATGGTCATTACCAGATTATGCCTGAATTGTGACACATTACCAGATCTAGCCTGACTTGTGACACATTACCAGATCTAGCCTGACTTGTGACACAATACCAGATCTAGCCTGACTTGTGACACATTACCAGATCTAGCCTGACTTATGACACATTACCAGATCTAGCCTGACTTGTGACACATTACCAGATCTAGCCTGACTTGTGACACATTACCAGATCTAGCCTGACTTGTGACACATTACCAGATCTAGCCTGACTTGTGACACATTACCAGATCTAGCCTGACTTGTGACACATTACCAGATCTAGCCTGACTTGTGACACATTACCAGATCTAGCCTGACTTGTGACACATTAGATCTAGCCTGACTTGTGACACATAACCAGATCTAGCCTGACTTATGACACATTACCAGATCTAGCCTGACTTGTGACACATTACCAGATCTAGCCTGACTTGTGACACATGGTCATTACCAGATTATGCCTGAATTGTGACACATTACCAGATCTAGCATGACTTGTGACACATTACCAGATCTAGCCTGACTTGTGACACATTACCAGATCTAGCCTGACTTGTGACACATTACCAGATCTAGCCTGACTTGTGACACATTACCAGATCTAGCCTGACTTGTGACACATTACCAGATCTAGCCTGACTTGTGACACATTACCAGATCTAGCCTGACTTGTGACACATTACCAGATATAGCCTGACTTATGACACATGGTCATTACCAGATCTAGCCTGACTTGTGACACATTACCAGATCTAGCCTGACTTGCCTCGCCAATATATGCAATTAGCTCATCTAACCGAACGAGCATCCATGTACCTCGCTTTTATAGTCCATCTAATATTATGGTGAGATAGGGGACTCGCACTTACGACAACAGTCCAACACCTGGACCACTAATCTGCCCTCACTTATATATTCGCATTGAAGAATATTTTATAGATATATTATAACTATGAATCTATTTTTAGCTGTCCGGGTTCAATTCTGATACTCTTCAAATTGAAGTCCGGTAGAGTATACCTGCACACAGGAGATTTCCGGGCATGTCAGAGTATGGAACAGTTCCCAGAGTTACAGAACCAGAGAATACATGCTCTCTACTTAGACACAACGTAGGTTATGTCTTTAGTTTATACAAATTTATTTTAGCTCGATTGCGAAACAAGTTCTTACAACTTATATTAATCACTCTCGAGACCTCATTCCTAATGGAATCCATCGCTATGAGGGAGAGAGAAGAGGCAACGTGGAATTTAAATGCCTTGCCTAAGGGCACAATCGTAGCAGCTCCAGCTGGGCTCGAACTCCGGACCTTTCGCACCTGAAGCGAAAGCACATTCACTGCGCTATCACGACTTCCAATCTTTGATTGCGTCTGAAACTAAGATAAGCATAAAATGATATCATATCAGACACGATGGAGCACAGGCACCAGACACAATTTTTTTTTTGCCTATGGTCATATAGTAAGTAACGAATACAACCAACGAAATTGAAACATGCATGCAGAAACATCGACGAGCAACTAGGTAAAAACGACCAGATCACTGATATGCCCTTGTGGTCCCGACCGGAAGACCTTATTCTATCAACAAATACTTTTTATTTCATGGAGATCGGTCAAATAACACCAGAATGGCACATTGTTTCATCGTGAACATTACTTACTATATGACCATAGGCCAAAAAAAATTGTTTGTGTATGGTGCTTGTGCGATGGAGTGTTCAGATAACATATGGAACAGAATTGTTTAATTTATAAAGATTTATAGCATGGCGATGATTCCATGAGTGATTAATATAAGTTGTAAAAACTTGTTTCGCAATCTAGCTAATATTAATTTGTATCAACTAAAATTTTATGATATATTTTGAATTAAAAAGGTATAAAAAAGTGTTAACAACCTATATTAATCATGGTGCGGATAAAAGGATATGAGGGTTTTTCGTGTTGAAGGAAACAGTCCCTGGAGAAAAACCCGCCTCTCCGATTTGGTGACCACCGTATCATCTTGCATACTTCCCGGTCCGAGGATCGAGCCTGGGTTGGATGAGTGAGGAGCAAATTATACCCCAACTGGACCGCCACAAATAGTTGGAGTCTCCAAGTAGAAAGCTTGTGCATTGGGGAGGGCAGTTTACAAATGTTGCTAGAACTTGTTGCACAACCCATTTTATCACATGGTCCGCCTCCGTGGTCGAGTGGTTACGGTCGCTGACTTGTATATCACTGTAACCTATCATCACTGATGGTCACGGGTTCGAGCCCCGCTCAGACCGTGTCTCATTTATATGAAAAAGTTGGCAGTTTCTTACGGAGGTTGGTGCACCCAAGTACTGGTTAACCGCTGGAGCCTGCCCAGGAAAGGTGTTGTTAAGTAAACTGCCCGCCGGCGATATAGCCCAAAATGGTGCTGATGCAGGCGTAAAACCCGAAATATAACATATAACATAACATATTTTATCACATATAATGAATGTTAAGTCTATATGTACTATATATGTAAAATAGCAAATATAATGAATGTTAAGTCTATATGTACTATATATGTAAAATAGCAAATATAATGAATGTTAAGTCTATATGTACTATATATGTAAAATAGCAAATATAATGAATGTTAAGTCTATATGTACTATATATGTAAAATAGCAAATATAATGAATGTTAAGTCTATATGTACTATATATGTAAAATAGCAAATATAATGAATGTTAAGTCTATATGTACTATATATGTAAAATAGCAAATATAATGAATGTTAAGTCTATATGTAATATATATGTAAAATAGCAAATAAAATATGATTAAACCAGTAGAGAGCTTGTTAACCCATTGATGATTCAACACCAAATAACTGACATGGACTGGTCCATGATATCTTTAGAACAATAAATTACTGTAATAAGAAAATTACATTTGGACCAATTCATTAATCATAATGGGTAATTTTGTCTAAAAATAGTAATATTACTGGCAAAAAGTGCAGATCTTGATGAGACAGCTCGTCACAAGTCGGCTCATCTAGATCTACACGTTTTGTAAGCCTATTTAGAGGTCTGTAGTGTTAATATTATTTATCACATAACTTTGCTTGTATTCAGTTTATTAACACCATCTCATAATTTCTTATATGTACACACGTGTAATAACACCTGGAATGATTCTGATTGGTTGAGAGAATAATCTTTAATTAAACTTTAAAGTATGCATATTTCTATTTGAATTGGTACGTAACATTAATGTTAAGACAAACTACGATTTAAAAGAAGTTTTGGCGCAATTATAAGTTTAAGACCAGGGATCATTCTAGAGGGCGATGTGGCGAAATTGTCACCCTAGGGACCCTGACTTCGCCCTCTGGGGGCCCCACTTCTCCCTAAAAAAAAATATATATATATATATAAAAATTATGTTTTGGTTTTTACGATTTTCAAAAACAATTTGTCTAGTAAGATACACTGGCCCATTATAAAGCACTCCTTCTATTCAAATGTTGTATTTAATGGTTGTACTGTGCATTTTAACCCTATTTTGCAGAAGTATATTAAAGAACACCATTTAAGGAAGCGATCACGCGCTTTCTCACTTCTCCCAAAAATGTTGACCTAGAACTTGCTTCGCAATCATTGTAAAATAAATAAAGTTTAATTAAACGAGTAATTGTCTAATACGCTTATATCCTCTACATTGGGGAAGCCCGCGTCATTTACTGTTTATGAACACTTTAAGAAGTACAAATTAAATATGTATATTTGCAGTTACTGCGATCCGCAATATGATTTCCCGCCACAGCAGGATGTAATCAAATTCACTGTGAAGCTTGCTCTTGATACTCTAGCAAGCAACCCAAAGACCTTGATCGTGTGTGGCACGTACACAATCGGCAAAGAGAAGATATTTACAGGTAGGTAACTAGTGATGCTTCATTGAAATGTTACACATACTAACCTCAGTAACCACCCCTGCACACATACTAACCTGAGTATCCACCCCTGCACACATACTAACCTGAGTATCCACCCCTGCACACATACTAACCTCAGTATCCACCCCTGCACACATACTAACCTGAGTATCCACCCCTGCACACATACTAACCTCAGTATCCACCCCTGCACACATACTAACCTCAGTATCCACCCCTGCACACATACTAACCTCAGTAACCACCCCTGCACACATAACTAACCTCAGTATCCACCCCTGCACACATACTAACCTCAGTATCCACCCCTGCACACATACTAACCTCAGTATCCACCCCTGCATTGAAATACCCGAGTATCCCCCCTGCATTGAAATGCTACACATACTAACCTCAGTATCCACCCCTGCATTGAAATACCCGAGTATCCCCCCCTGCATTGAAATGCTACACATACTAACCTCAGTATCCACCCCTGCATTGAAATACCCAAGTATCCCCCCTGCATTGAAATGCTACACATACTAACCTCAGTATCCACCCCTGCACACATACTAACCTCAGTATCCACCCCTGCATTGAAATACCTGAGTATCCCCCCTGCATTGAAATGTTACACATACTAACCTGAGTATCCACCCCTGCACACATACTAACCTGAGTATCCACCCCTGCATTGAAATACCTCAGTATCCACCCCTGCATTGAAATGCTACACATACTAACCTGAGTATCCACCCCTGCATTGAAATACCTCAGTATCCACCCCTGCATTGAAATGCTACACATACTAACCTCAGTATCCACCCCTGCATTGAAATGCTACACATACTAACCTCAGTATCCACCCCTGCATTGAAATGCTACACATACTAACCTCAGTATCCACCCCTGCATTGAAATGCTACACATACTAACCTTAGTATCCACCCCTGCATTGAAATACCCGAGTATCCACCTCTGCATTGAAATGCTACACATACTAACCTCAGTATCCACCCCTGCATTGAAATACCTGAATATCCACCCCTGCATTGAAATGCTACACTTACTAACCTCAGTATCCACCCCTGCATTGAAATACCTGAGTATCCACCACTGCATTGAAATGCTACACATATAACCTCAGTATCCACCCCTGCATTGAAATACCTGATACCCTGCATTGAAATGCTACACATACTAACCTTAGTATCCACCCCTGCATTGAAATGCTACACATACTAACCTCAGTATCCACCCCTGCATTGAAATACCTCAGTATCCACCCCTGCATTGAAATGCTACACATACTAACCTGAGTATCCACCCCTGCACACATACTAACCTGAGTATCCACCCCTGCATTGAAATGTTACACATACATACCTGAGTATCCACCCCTGCATTGAAATACCTGAGTATCCACCCCTGCATTGAAATACCTGAGTATCCCCCCTGCATTGAAATGCTACACATACTAACCTCAGTATCCACCCCTGCATTGAAATGCTACACATACTAGCCTGAGTATCCACCCCTGCATTGAAATGTTACACATACTAACCTCAGTATCCACCCCTGCATTGAAATACCTGAGTATCCACCCCTGCATTGAAATGTTACACATACTAACCGCAGTATCCACCCCTGCATTGAAATACCTCAGTATCCACCCCTGCATTGAAATGTTACACATACTAACCTGAGTATCCACCCCTGCATTGAAATGTTACACATACTAACCTGAGTATCCACCCCTGCATTGAAATGTTACACATACTAACCTCAGTATCCACCCTGCATTGAAATGCTACACATACTAACCTGAGTATCCACCCCTGCATTGAAATGTTACACATACATACCTGAGTATCCACCCCTGCATTGAAATACCTGAGTATCCACCCCTGCATTGAAATACCTGAGTATCCCCCTGCATTGAAATGCTACACATACTAACCTCAGTATCCACCCCTGCATTGAAATGCTACACATACTAGCCTGAGTATCCACCCCTGCATTGAAATGTTACACATACTAACCTCAGTATCCACCCCTGCATTGAAATACCTCAGTATCCACCCCTGCATTGAAATGCTACACATACTAACCTGAGTATCCACCCCTGCACACATACTAACCTGAGTATCCACCCCTGCATTGAAATGTTCACATCTACCTGAGTATCCACCCCTGCATTGAAATACCTGAGTATCCACCCCTGCATTGAAATACCTGAGTATCCCCCCTGCATTGAAATGCTACACATACTAACCTCAGTATCCACCCCTGCATTGAAATGCTACACATACTAGCCTGAGTATCCACCCCTGCATTGAAATGTTACACATACTAACCTCAGTATCCACCCCTGCATTGAAATACCTGAGTATCCACCCCTGCATTGAAATGTTACACATACTAACCGCATTGTACCTATAACCCCTGCATTGAAATACCTCAGTATCCACCCCTGCATTGAAATGCTACACATACTAACCTGAGTATCCACCCCTGCACACATACTAACCTGAGTATCCACCCCTGCATTGAAATGTTACACATACATACCTGAGTATCCACCCCTGCATTGAAATACCTGAGTATCCACCCCTGCATTGAAATACCTGAGTATCCCCCCTGCATTGAAATGCTACACATACTAACCTCAGTATCCACCCCTGCATTGAAATGCTACACATACTAGCCTGAGTATCCACCCCTGCATTGAAATGTTACACATACTAACCTCAGTATCCACCCCTGCATTGAAATACCTGAGTATCCACCCCTGCATTGAAATGTTACACATACTAACCTCAGTATCCACCCCTGCATTGAAATACCTCAGTATCCACCCCTGCATTGAAATGTTACACATACATACCTGAGTATCCACCCCTGCATTGAAATACCTGAGTATCCACCCCTGCACACATACTAACCTGAGTATCCCCCCTGCATTGAAATGTTACACATACTAACCTCGGTATCCACCCCTGCATTAAAATACCTGAATATCCACCCCTGCATTGACATGCTACACATACTAACCTGAATATCCACCTCTGCATAAAGAGCTCACCTGTCTTAAAGCCCCATGGTGTTTACTTAGAATGTGCTGCAGTCTTAAAGCCCCTATATGTGTTTACGAATGTGCAGCACACCAAGATATTGCAAGGATCGAATAATTAGATATTGTCATTATTGTCTCATATTTTCAGTAATAAAATTATTACGTTAAAAAGTTAAATTTGGAAAATATCACCACAAACGAACCTGCTTTTGTGAAATTACCATTTGAATATTACCTCCTTTTATTGGTATTTTTTTAACAGAATCGTCAATAACTCTATAGATGGTTGTTTACTGAAGTTAACACTAGGATAAAGTTGCATATGAATTATGGTATTATTTTTCTTACTTAACCCATTCAACCCCAAGTAACTGACATGGACTGGTGCATGCTAATTTTAGACCAATACATTAATAAGAAAATTACATTTGGACCAGTTCATTTATCAAAATGGGTAATTTTATCTAAAAATAGTAATAATTATTACTGGCAAAAAAGTGCAGATCCTGATGAGACGGCTCGTTATGAGCCGGCTCATCTGGATCTACACTTTTCATAAGCCTATTTAGAGGCCTGTGGGGTTGAAAGGGTTAAGTAAAAAATTCTAGAATCTTGAAGTGCCACAGGCAAACTGCACACTTCCCCCGACTGACTGCTTAATGCAGGTTGGGCTGTAAGCGTATTCGTTTGGCTATTCATTGAGTTTGAAACCATGTTTCACTCTCGAGACCTCATTCCTGATGGAATCCATCGCCACGAGAGAAGAGGCAATGTGGAATTTAAATGCCTTGCCTAATGGCACAATCGTAACGGCTCCAGCGGGGCTCGAACTCCGGACCATTCGCATCTGAAGCGAACGCTCATCCACTGCGCTACCACAAATTCATTATTGGGTTTGCTTCTGCCTCTCCACGGAGTTATGTGGGGTCAGTAAAATCTAGGGGGGGGGGGGGTGAGACATTTAACTAATATTTGCTCCACATTCTCCAGCTATTGCCAATGCCCTGGACTGTAAGATCTGTGTGACGAGGGACAAGAAGGCAGTATTGGACTGCTTAGAGGACACCAATCTTAGACATCGAGTCAGTCTGCAGATGCAAGATTCTGGTTTGCACGTGCTACCTATGAATAAAGTCAACTATAAGGTATGTTTGGAAATGCTATGTTTTAGTCAGTGTCGCTTCTTTTTTTCTTTTTCTTTTTTATTCAGCTACGAGGAGTAGCCCGTTTATTATTTACTTTTTTAAGCTAATAGAGTGAAGGGTGAATGTCGTAGAGATATAACATACTTAAAAACATTAACTGGAATTATTACAAAAATCTTTAAAGTAAACCATTATGTTATATTTTATGTTATATTTCGGGTTTTACGCCTGCATCAGCACCATTTTGGGCTATATCGCCGGCGGGCAGTTTACCTAACAACACCTTTCCTGGGCAGGCTCCAGCGGTTAACCAGTACTTGGGTGCACCAACCTCCGTAAGAAACTGCCAACTTTTTCATATAAATGAGACACGGCCTGAGCGGGGCTCGAACCTGTGACCATCAGTGATGATAGGTTACAGTGGTATACAAGTCAGCGACCTCGACCACGGAGGCGGACTTTTTTCATGTTGTAATTAACAATTACATATGTAAACATATAATATCAATTACAGTTGTTTTACAATAATCTATCGATACTATATATTAGTATAGTATATATACAAATGCATTTATTAATTTTTATAAAGAGAGAAGGCATTATGTTTGAAAGTAAGATAGCAGGAGAAGAGTTGAAAGAATTCCGATCCAGAATACAAACATCTTTTCAATATCAGTTGCTAATACGATTGCTGTTACATGCTTGTGATTATACTTCTATCAGTCAATATCAATTTGTTCCACTTTCTATTGTGAGCTTCTAGTTTATTTTTCATAAAGGCTATATGTTCTTCGATGTGTTGTCTTTCTTTTAAATATCTGATAACGGTAATGCAGTTTGGGTGTCGCTTCTGGGCTTTGAAATCTTGTGCCATTTGTTGAGTGTATTTTTGAAATTTTAGCCAATATGATGGAATTTTTTACTGGCAATTTTAATCTCCAAATGCCACTTTGATGAATGTGTACCATATGGTCACAAAGGTAATCAACCTGTTTTAGCCTTACTTATAATTGTTCGATTGGAGCAGTTGTAGCATGCTCACTTCTCATCAATCAATGCAACCCTGGAAATATGTGAGATGGAATGGTGACCGCCAGATCATACAGATGGGTTTTCTCTGGGTACTCTAGTTTCCTCCCACATGAATGACCACATATATATATCCGCTCCAGTCCCACCTCTCCAAACGTCACCTCCCATGAGCGACACCCTCTTTATAGCGTCACTTTTATTCTCACCTGTTGCATTTTTATGTACGACATGAACGACACTCCCAACAATGACAGTCAATTTCCATCCAGCGATGTGGAAAACCACCCAAACAATACAAAAATAGCTGGTATTTCCCAGCTCCAAAAATAACTAATATAGAGGCGCACTGTGTATACGTCTGGTTTCCTAACAGTTATACGTTTGAATGTATATACAAATTGCGGATGGGAACCAGGTTATTCGGAAGCCGTTTATGTGATCAAATAATATAAGGCCGAACATTTGACAGACTTATGATTAGCGCTAATTATAAATAATTATGGAGTTTCATTTATGAAATTAGCATTGTATGCGTGAAAGTGATAATTGCTGTGATGCGACAGGTATGTTGTTTGTTTTTTTATATAATTGAATTGCGTAATTTATCGAACTTGTTGACTTTGATATATTGAAAACATAAATCATTAACTGTACACAATTGTCATAAATTTACATACCGGTAATCTGACGATTTTAACATTAATGTTCAACATTATTGAGTCTCCTCTGTTGAGCAAATGCAATTAAGTCATGAAGATATAAAATGTTGCAAAATTCGTGTTGTTTCATATACAGACGGATCTGTAGTCCAGTGGTAACTTGCTGGACTGGTAATTCAGGGATCACAGGTTCGACTCTGGAATGGGTCGCTGTCTGTATCACTGTACTATCCTCCAAAATCTAAAATGACTAATATCTACAGGAGGCGTCGCTCATATGGGCAAACGGTAGCGACATTAAATAAACTTAAAACACACACGTTGTTTCATATACAGACGGATCTGTAGTCCAGTGGTAACACGCTGGACTGGTAATTCAGGGATCACAGGTTCGATCCCCCGTCTGACCCTAATAAAATTAACAGTCTTTCAGATGGGACGTTAAACCAAGGTCTCCGTGTCGGTGCTTTACACCGTGCACATAAAAGAACCAGAGGAGACTCTGGAATGGGTCTCTGTCTGTATCATTGCACTATCCTCCAAAATCTAAAATGACTAATATCTTCAGGAGGCGTCGCTCATATAGGCAACCGGTAGCGCCGATAAATAAACGTAAAACACACATGTTGTTTCATATACAGACGGATCTGTAGTCCAGTGGTAAAACACACGTTGTTTCATATTCAATTTTAGTTCAATTTATCAATTGTGTCATTATTCTATTCTAATGGACCAAGCAAAATACTTCGACATAACCGAGGTTTGACATAACGGATATTGACCAGATTTCCCCAACATGCTTGGCTAAGTTTGAAGAACAACAACCTCTACAACAACCAGTCTCGCTGTGTCCGGATGGTGTTTGCTCTGGAGAGGTTTGGCTGTATGATTAAGTTTGAAGAACAACAACCTCTCTACAACAACCAGTCTCGCTGTGTCCGGATGGTGTTTGCTCTGGAGAGGTTTGGCTGTATGATTAAGTTTGAAGAACAACAACCTCTCTACAACAACCAGTCTCGATGTGTCCGGATGGTGTTTGCTCTGGAGAGGTTTGGCTGTATGATTAAGTTTGAAGAACAGCAACCCCTCTACAACAACCAGTCTCGATGTGTCCGGATGGTGTTTGCTCTGGAGAGGTTTGGCTGTATGATTAAGTTTGAAGAACAGCAACCCCTCTACAACAACCAGTCTCGCTGTGTCCGGATGGTGGTTGCTCTGGAGAGGTTTGGCTGTATGATTAAGTTTGAAGAACAGCAACCCCTCTACAACAACCAGTCTCGATGTGTCCGGATGGTGGTTGCTCTGGAGAGGTTTGGCTGTATGATTAAGTTTGAAGAACAGCAACCCCTCTACAACAACCAGTCTCGCTGTGTCCGGATGGTGTTTGCTCTGGAGAGGTTTGGCTGTATGATTAAGTTTGAAGAACAGCAACCCCTCTACAACAACCAGTCTCGATGTGTCCTGATGGTGGTTGCTCTGGAGAGGTTTGGCTGTATGATTAAGTTTGAAGAACAGCAACCCCTCTACAACAACCAGTCTCGATGTGTCCTGATGGTGTTTGCTCTGGAGAGGTTTGGCTGTATGATTAAGTTTGAAGAACAACACCCCTCTACAACAACCATCTCGATGTGTCCTGATGGTGGTTGCTCTGAGAGGTTTGGCTGTATGATTAAGTTTGAAGAACAGCAACCCCTCTACAACAACAGTCTCGATGTGTCTGGATGGTGTTTGCTCTGGAGAGTTTGGCTGTACATGAGTAAATGGCTCACTTAATAAAAAAATTCCAAACTTGTTTCATAAAATATTGAAATCGTATTTGTCTTACCATTACGTTATGCACCAATTCAATAGATATAGCATACTTTAAGTTTAATTTAATTTACAAATTATGAATATTATTCTCTCAACCAATCAGAATACTTCGAGGTGTATTACACGTGTGTACATACAAGAAATTATGAGATGACTGTATTATACTGAATACAAGCAACGGTATGTGATAAGTTATTACTGCTTGTTTCGCAACCATTGTGTGATAAATCAAGTTTATACTTTAACCTGGATAACTCAGTGAAATATTCTACTATTCCCACAGGGTCTACGGGAACATTTGTTGTTGCATGCCAATAGGTATAACAGTGTACTGGGTATAGAGCCGACAGGGTGGACGCACAACAAGAAGATCCTATCCCTGCACCACATCAAACCAAAGGTCAATAAGGATAATGTCACCATCTATGGTAGGTGTAAACAGTCTACATCCGTTACTTCGAATTCTGTCGGACCAAACAAAAAACATAACCGAAGTTTGACATAACAGATATTGACCATATTTCCCAAGATGTTTCTCGTAGATCTCAAGCCTTAAATTTGTCCCATAGTTAATCATTTTCCAAGTTGTCATTGTCTGTTATAGCCGTGACATGATAGAAAAAACACTGTAATATCGTATTTAATATTTACTAAATGTAAATAACTTTATTTACGAAACTGGAAAAAAATCACTGATGTAATGACGATTCATTAACGATGTACCGTAGTAATGTGTGTTTTATGTTTATTTATCGTCGCTACCGGTTACCCCTTATGAGCGATGCCTCCTGAAGAGATTAGTCATTTTAGATTTTTGGAGGATAGTACAATGATACAGACAGAGACCCATTCCAGAGTCTCTGGTTCTTTAACGTGCACAGTGTACAGCACCCGAGACCGCGGTTTAAAGTCCCATCTGAAAGACTGTTAATTGTATTAGAGTTGGACGGGGGGTCCCTTATGAGCGACGCCTCCTGAAGAGATTAGTTATGTATAAATTATTAATAACCAAGGGGCGATGATAAATTATGCTTAGTAAACAAACTCAACATTGGAATTTCAGGTATACCATACAGTGAACACTCGAGTTTCCTGGAGTTGAAGAGATTTGTACAGTTCACTAAACCCGACAGAATCCTGCCTACCGTGAACAATGGCAACGTTCACAGTCGTAAGAATATGGAGGTGATCTTTGAAGCCTGGATGGAGGAAGTACGAGTTTTGGGGAGGACTGGGAGCAGACAGAGTAGCCTTACATGAAGCTACAGTACAAGGAGATCAACTATACAGTGAAATGTGTGCTAGTGGTCACCTCCATTAATACAGTGAAACGTGTGCTAGTGGTCACCTCCATTAATACAGTGAAACCTGTGCTAGTGGTCACCTCCATTAATACAGTGAAACGTGTGCTAGTGGTCACCTCCATTAATACAGTGAAACCTGTGCTAGTGGTCACCTCCATTAATACAATCAAACCTGTGTTAGTGGTCACCTCCATTAATACAGTGAAACCTGTGTTAGTGGTCACCTCCATTAATACAGTGAAACGTGTGCTAGTGGTCACCTCCATTAATACAGTGAAACCTGTGTTAGTGGTCACCTCCATTACTATATATATAACTGTGTTATTGCTTATTGTTGCCCATCTAACAGAGTGTGGTGGACGTCTAGGAACAGACAATAGTAGTGCATACGGCATAACAGGAACTTTCGGGGTGAAATGTAGTCGTGGATAAATGCTGCGAATAACCATAGCAATATTATTAGATGGACAATAAGATACCCGGTGATATTTTGGAAAAACTGTTGTTGTATATGTATATCATAATATTATTTAATTAATAAAGACAGTCATCTCTTTTTAGAGCAGGCCGATCGGGTTAAGTGGTTACGGTCACTGACATGTATACCACTATTACCTATCATCGCTGATGGGCATGGGTCCGAGCCTCGCTCAAGCCATGTTTCATTTATATGAAAAAGTTGGCAGTTTCTTACGGAGGTTGGTGCACCCAAGTACTGGTTAACCGCTGGAGCCTGCCCAGGAAATGTGTTATTAGGTAAACTGCCCACCGGCGATATAGCTCAAAATGGTGCTGATGCAGGCGTAAAACCCGAACAATCATTAGAGCAGGCCATTATTGAAATGTTTATAAACATAGTCACCATATGAAAACAGCTACAGTGTGGTAATACCATATGAAAACAGCTACAGTGTGGTAATACCATATGAAAACAGCTACAGTGTGGTAATACCATTGAAAACAGCTACAGTGTGGTAATACCATATGAAAACAGCTACAGTGTGGTAATACCATATGAAAACAGCTACAGTGTAGTAATACCATTGAAAACAGCTACAGTGTGGTAATACCATTGAAAACAGCTACAGTGTGGTAATACCATTGAAAACAGCTACAGTGTGGTAATACCATTGAAAACAGCTACAGTGTGGTAATACCATTGAAAACAGCTACAGTGTGGTAATACCATTGAAAACAGCTACAGTGTGGTAATACCATTGAAAACAGCTACAGTGTGGTAATACCATTGAAAACAGCTACAGTGTGGTAATACCATTGAAAACAGCTACAGTGTGGTAATACCATTGAAAACAGCTACAGTGTGGTAATACCATATGAAAACAGCTACAGTGTGGTAATACCATTGAAAACAGCTACAGTGTAGTAATACCATTGAAAACAGCTACAGTGTGGTAATACCATTGAATAATTAGTATAATTACGGTACAACTTTTAAATTAGTTTTAATATTAAAAGTAAGAGTTTTGATTGGCTTAACCCTTAAAACACCACATACCTCTAAATAGGCTTGCAAAAAGTGTAGATCCAGATGAAAATTAAGGAGCAACAAAAACATTATATTTCGATTTCAGTTTTTGAAAGTGTTCGCTCTGTTAACCCGTTTAACCATTTAAATAGGCTTACAAAACGTGTACGTAGCATGCCGTCTCATCAGGATCTGCACTCATTGCCAGTAATATTACTATTTTTTTTAGGCAAATTTGATAAATGAACTGGTCCAAATGTAATTTTCTTATTAATTAATTGGTCTAAAATATGCACCATTCCATGTCAGTTACTTGGTGTTGAATGGGTTAAAGGTAAAAAACGTCAACAGCGTTTTCATGGCCTTCAATCGATTTAATAAGCACGATTGTTTATTTTCAGAAATGTTTTCAATTTAATTATTGGGCAATGCCTTTCGGCGCCGATGTCACCATTAGGCGATAAGTGCCCTGCCAATGTTTGGCGCTGAGGAAGGCGTTTTATCAAAAATATGGTGCCAAAAAAGTTATAGTAGAAGAGCATCGTTACCCTTGTTGACATTTTTCCTTTAAGCTTGTCGTATGACCCACTTTCATAACTGTATCAGGCCGTCAATTATCCTATTTTTTTAGCAGTTCCTATTTTTCCCTATTTTTTGAGCAGTTCCTATTTTTCCCTATTTTTTGAACTTCCTATTTTTCCATATGTTTTTAGCAGTTCGTATTTTTCCCTATTTTTTGAGCAGTTCGTATTTTTCCCTATTTTTTTAGCAGTTCCTATTTTTCCCTATTTGTTGAGCAGTTCCTATTTTTCCCTATTTTTTGAGCAGTTCCTATTTTTCCCTGTTTTTTGAGCAGTTCCTATTTTTACCTATTTTTTTATGCAGTTCCTATTTTCCCCTATTTTTTTAGCAGTTCCTATTTTTACCTATTTTCCGACAGAATGTTCCTATTTTTCCTATCTTTTGGCCTTTTGAACTATGAACATGAGAGTGAAATTGATAATAATGATAAATATTGTAGATTATCACATAACTATGAAACTGCTACTGCATACACACTAGTATACAACTGTGTTAGATGGCTATAGCAATCTTCTGTGTCATTTTCAGGCAGGTTGTGTTTCAAATTCAACTATTATGTCTAAATTTGCATTTGTTAGATAGCTATGGCATTTCTTTTATGCATTTTTCCAGCATGTTGTCTTTTAAATTGTGCATACATTTGCATTAGCCCATTAATTGTACATTAGTATTTTGTACATGCACTTTGTAAACTGGAAGATATAGATATAAAAGTAACTTTTTCCCCAATCCTATCTGTGCTATTGCAACTACTCCTATGTTCGGGGTTCATTCTAGGTCAGATATAGATATAAAAGTAACTTTTTGTCCAATCCTATCTGTGCTATTGCAACTACTCCTATGTTCGGGGTTTATTCTAGGTCAGATATAGATATAAAAGTAACTTTTTGTCCAATCCTATCTGTGCTATTGCAACTACTCCTATGTTCGGGGTTTATTCTAGGTCAGATATAGATATAAAAGTAACTTTTTGTCCAATCCTATCTGTGCTATTGCAACTATTCCTATGTTCAGGGTTCATTCTAGGTCAGAATTTTTGGGAGAAATGAGAAAGCGCGTGATCGCTTCCTTAAATGGTGTTCTTTAACATACTTCTGCAAATAGGGTTAAAATGCACAGTACAACCATTAAATACAACATTTGAATAGGAGTGCTTTATAATGGGCCAGTGTATCTTACTAGCCAAAATTTTGTTTGAAAATCGTAAAAACCAAAAACTTTTTTAGGGAGAAGTGGGGCGCCCAGAGGGCGAAGTCAGGATCCCTAGGGCGACAATTTCGCCCACATCGCCCTCTAGAATGATCCCTGCTATGTTATGTACCATTCTTGAATAAAATATTGTTTAAACTAAACTGGAAGATATTAGAACTATTGTGCGGACTTGTATACAGAAGATTGAAAGGCGTTAGCGTTCCTTGCCTCCAGAGCTGCTTTGTATACACCATACAAAATATGCCCAGGGTATATAGTTTTCGAATTTCCGTTCGTTCATTTGCATGAAAGAGTTTACATGCTTTAAGTCTCTACAACCGATTGACTTGAAAATTGATATGCATGTTTATCATCCATTTCTTGATACACACAGTCCCCCGCATGCTCAAGATCAAATTACCTAGTGGTTTACTTTAAAGTCCGCCTCCGTGGTCGAGTGGTTACGGTCGCTGACTTGCATACCACTGTAACCTATCATCACTGATGGTCACGGGTTCGAGCCCCGCTCAGGCCGTGTCTCATTTATATGAAAAAGTTGGCAGTTTCTTACGGAGGTTGGTGCACCCAAGTACTGGTTAACCGCTGGAGCCTGCCCAGGAAAGGTGTTGTTAGGTAAACTGCCCGCCGGCGATATAGCCCAAAATGGTGCTGATGCAGGCGTAAAACCCGAAATATAACATATAACATAACATAATGGTTTACTTTAAAGATTTTTGTAAAAATTCCAGTTAACCCTTTCAACACTACAGACCTCTAAATTGGCTTACAAAAAAGTGTAGATCCAGATGAGCCGGCTCATGACGAGCCGTCTCATCAGGATCTGCACTTTTTTCAAGTAATATAACTATTTTTAGAAAAAGATTTACCCATTTTGATAAATGAACTGATCCAAATGTAATTTTGTTATTAATTTATTGGTCTAAAAATATCATGGACCAGTCCATGTCAGTTACTTGGTGTTGAATGGGTTAATGTTTTTAAGTACGTTATATCTCTACGACATTCACCCTTCACTCTATTAGCTTAAAAAAGTATTGATAGTGTTCCAAATAACGCTTCTGCAAGTGATTCTGGTTTGTTGAGTACTCTTGTTACGCAATATGAAATTGCTACAAGATTAAATTTGTGCAAAAAGTGATAGCGCGTTCGCTTCATGTGCGAAAGGCCCGGAGTTCGAGCCCCGCTGGAGCCGTTGCGATTGTGTCCTTAGGCAAGGCATTTAAATTCCACATGCCTCTTCTCTCTCCCATCAGGAATGAGTTCTCGAGAGATTAATATAAGTTGTAAGGACTTGTTTCGCAATCGAGCAAAAATACATTTGTATGAACTTAGGCCTGTCGTGGTGTGCCTTACATCATTAACTGTAATATTTTAAATGCTGTTAATACTGGTACGTATTTGTACAAAATGTATTGAGGCTGGATGTGGTAGTGTGCCTTACATCATTAAAGTATTATATTTAAAGCAGCATTACATCGTAATAAAGGATGTTTTGGGTAAAATATAAATACTAATGTGTGTGTGTTTACAAAAATCGAAATAGTTGCTCAGAAACGATAAAATTCCAATAAATTTAAACCGTCGTATATGCGAATTTGTTTATCAACACACAAAATGTAAACACGCACAGCGCGCATGCGTGAAACAACAGAGGATGTAGAAAACAACGTATATTGTTTGAACATGAAATACTATCTATCTTCCTCTAATGTTGAACCCCTCGCTGGGATGTAGAAATGTCCCTAAAAGACTTAGCTAACAGAGGTATGAATCAACACATCAAGTAATTTAATTAAAAAGGACAACGTGGGACAAATGGGGACGATGCATTCCGAATGTAAACAAGTGCGGACGATGCATTCCGGTTGTAAACAAGTGCGTGACTGATCGACTCGGGAAGTTCTACATTCGGTTTCGAGTTTGTTTTATCGCAAAAAACACTGTTTACCAAATGAACATAAGCATACAAAGTATAATGTTAGAATGTGTAGCAGCATTGCCACCCATACGTAAAAATTTAATTTTTCAAATATCTTTTATTTCATACGATGTAATGCTGCTTTAACTTTAATATTTTAAATGCTATTAATACTGGTACGTAATATGAAATTGCTAAAAGATTAAATTTGTACAAAATATATTGAGGCTGGATGTGGTGGATCTTACATCAGAATGAATGTTTCAACATTTACATTGTACCTTGCCGCGTGGGACATCAGAAACAGAATAGTGCACAGTATCCTGTCCTATTTCTCATTCTCGTAACAGGCAAATTATTTGGATGTCTTGACCATTTCATGTGGTATGGTAAGGGCACCTATCACTATCCTGTCTCAAATAAGTTCGATCTTTGTTTCTTCCGCAAAATTGCAATTGTTTGCCAGTTCATATAAGGAACGGATAAACGACTCTACACCCTCGCCCTGGTTTTGCTTCCTTGAGTGGAATTTCGCCCGTTCATGTATATAGTTCCGTTTTGGTGTAAAATGTTCATCAAATTTACTTAGCACGGTATCGAACTTCTTCTTATCCTCTGCGCTCAAATGAAACGATTTGAGAAGATTGTCAGCTTCTTTGCCAAGGGTATAAATTAAACTTGCTACCTGAATTTCCTCATCATCTTTGTGCAATTTTGTGGTTGTTCTATAAGTACAGAAACCTTTGTTTCCATTCATCCCATTGATTTGGTTATGAAAAATTGAAACTATCCAGTGGCGACAATTTAGCCATTATGTGCAATTTATCACAATTATAACAATTTAATGTAACACAGTTTAATAACAATTTAATGTTATTCCATTATTAACAATTTAATGTTTTCATAAATACAGTACAAAGATAACTCTAAACAACACAGGACCTGGAACAGCTTACACTACAAATGAACCCCCAAATCAATTACCCCACCCCACCCCCTACAAATCCTTTTTTGACACACTCCTTATCCTATTAACAAATAGAAATGTTAGTAAGCAGAAGCGATCAGCCACTCTACACCTCTCCTCTCTCCCTCCCTTTAACCCTTTTTAAAATACTGTCGTGACGTCATACCTTTGTACTTGCAGTCCATTATTAATAATATTGGACTGCTGTCAAAAGGCCAGAGCATTATGTTAAATCATAGGCCTACTGGTACGAAATTAACAATTTTAATTAATAGGATCTTGTTACATAAATGTGTCCACACAGTCCAATATTTTACATATTTGATCGTTTTCATCTTATATCCTTTACATATTGTAAAATAATTCCCTTATGTATAATACTGAAATAAATAATGTTTAATCTAAAGTGGGTGGATGTTGCGACGTCACAACAAATGTTCCAGGGGTGGATGTTGCGACGTCACAACAAATGTTCCAGGGGTGGATGTTGCGACGTCACAACAAATGTTCCAGGGGTGGATGTTGCGACGTCACAACAAATGTTCCAGGGGTGGATGTTGGGACGTCACAACAAATGTTCCAGGGGTGGATGTTGCGACGTCACAACAAATTCCAGGGTGGATTTGGACGTCCAACAATGTTCCCGGGTTGATGTTCGACGTCACAACAAATGTTCCAGGTGGATGTGGACGTCAAACAATGTTCCAGGGTGGATGTTCGACGTCACAACAAATGTTCCAGGGTTGGATGTTGGGACGTCACAACAAATGTTCCAGGGGTGGATGTTGCGACGTCACAACAAATGTTCCGGGGGGATGTTGCGACGTCACAACAAATGTTCCAGGGTGGATGTTGGGACTCCACAAAAATGTTCCAGGGGTGGATGTTTGGACGTCACAACTGTTCCAGGGGTGGATGTTGGGACGTCACAACAAATGTTCCAGGGGTGGATGTTGGGACGTCACAACAAATGTTCCAGGGGTGGATGTTGGGGGACGTCACAACAAATGTTCCAGGGGTGGATGTTGGGACGTCACAACAAATGTTCCGGGGTGGATTTGGACGTCACAACAAATGTTCCAGGGGTGGATGTTGCGACGTCACAACAAATGTTCCAGGGGTGGATGTTGGGACGTCACAACAAATGTTCCAGGGGTGGATGTTGGGACGTCACAACAAATGTTCCAGGGGTGGATGTTGGGACGTCACAACAAATGTTCCAGGGGTGGATGTTGGGACGTCACAACAAATGTTCCAGGGGTGGATGTTGGGACGTCACAACAAATGTTCCAGGGGTGGATTATATGTTAAAGACACAATTGCAAAAGAACAAAGAATCCATGTGTTTTCTGTTTACAAATGTGTTCTGTTTACAAATGTGTGTTCTCGCCCTTTTGAATGAAATATTGTAAGCAAGTTTTGATGTTTTAGCAAGCTCTTTTTAAAAAAAAATTTAAATTTTATTTAAGTTTATTTAACGTCGCTACCGGTTTCCCATTTGAGCGATGGGCAGTTTACCTAACAACACCTTTCCTGGGCAGGCTCCAGCGGTCGAGCTCTTTTACGTATATTTAAAAGCATACTGACGTTGTCTGTGCCATTTCCCATGTGTGTGTTTTTACGTTTATTTATCGTCGCTACCGGTTACCCATATGAGCGACGCCTCCTGAAGAGATTAGTCATTTTAGATTTTTGGAGGATAGTGCAATGATACAGACAGAGACCCATTCCAGAATCTCCTCTGGTTCTTTTGCGTGCACAGTGTACAGCACCGACACGAGACCACAGTTTAACGTCCCATCTGAAAGACTGTTAATTATATTAGAGTCAGATGGGGGATCGAACCTGCAATCCCTGGATTACCAGTCCAGCGTGTTACCACTGGACTACAGATCCGTCTGTTGCCAATATTTTGAACTTGTTTAAATGCTCCTCAGCTTGTCTGAATACACTGAGTTTATTTCAACTACGGTCATCTATACGAAAGTCAGCATGGGCACGAAAGTCTTTACTTACCTTTCTTCGAAGGGTCTTGTTTTCTTTTAGCTCGCCTTCCCAAACAAGTCTGTAGATAATAACCAGCATTTCTAAGAAATGTTTCAAACAATTTGTCTAAACCGGTATGTAGATAATAGCAGCATTTCTAAGAAACATTTCAAACAATTTGTCTAAGCCGGTATGTATAAAATAACCAGCATTTCTAAGAAATGTTTCAAACAATTTTTCTAAGCCGGTATGTAGATAATAACCAACATTCCTAAGAAACGTTTCAATCAATTTTTTTAAATCTACATACCGGGTAGTTTCTCTCTATGTTGTTTGCAAATGTGATCTTATTTACTCAGTAGGCAAAAGTTTAAACATAAATATTTATTTCATTCAATATACATTAAATCAATTATTCATAATATGTGCATGTATGTAGGATTGAGGAGAAAGCAACCTGCTTTTATGCTTACCTCTTTCCTAGGAATATATTTGACTTGTTGTTGTTGTAAATTCTAGTTTATCCTACCACTAATTTGTTTAGAGATAATTGTTACCGTTAATGTTTAATTATTGTGTGCTGTTACATACCAATCAATAATTATGTTTGGTATTACAGGAGATGATACGCCCATACCAATCAATAATTATGTTTGGTATTACAGGAGATGATATGTCCATACCAATCAATAATTATGTTTGGTATTACAGGAGATGATACGCCCATACCAATCAATAATTATGTTTGGTATTACAGGAGATGATATGCCCATACCAATCAATAATTATGTTTGGTATTACAGTCATCGAAGTTTGTAAATGCTATAGTTTAACCCTTTCAACCCCACAGGCCTCTAAATAGGCTTATGAAAAGTGTAGATCCAGATGAGCCGGCTCGTAACGAGCCGTCTCATCAGGATCTGCACTTTTTTGCCAGTAATAATTATTACTATTTTTAGATAAAATTACCCATTTTGATAAATGAACTGGTCCAAAGGTAATTTTCTTATTAATTTATTGGTCTAAAAAATAGCATGCACCAATCCATGTCAGTTACTTGGGGTTGAAAGGGTTAAACACAAGCCGGAATGCGGACACACATGTTCTATGTTGGCGTCCATTATATGCAGAAGCCAAAGATTTATAGACACACCATTTAAGACGTGTACTATGGTATTGGTTTCCCCCCCGACAGTATGTGATTGAAATCATGAAATACCCGGTGCTCACCATTTCATAGGACAGTTACATGTACATGCCATCCTAGCCTGGGAACAGGCGTCGATATATTTTGCCTTGTCAGTCAATAAAATAAATATATTTTACCACCGAGACTATTAATTGGGCCGTATTGAGTTTCTGATGATATCAATGCCTGGGGAAACTGGCAGGGTTTCCCGTGAACTTATTGACTAGCATTAATCCTATTAATAGGCCTATTAGCACGTGACTTAATTAATGACGTACTTGAATCGAAAGCGAGGCACTGCAATGTTGATAAACTTTATAATTGGCCGCCATTGTTTACAGGTCAACGGAACGATAAATAGTTTTAAAAATGTGCGTCTGATTTGACATATTTACTCAATATTTAAGTCGTCCTTAGTTCAATTATGCCGAATCAATCCATTACCATATAAATGTAATATTTAAAATCCGCCATCTCGTCGATATAACACAGAAACGGGACATTATATGTTTGCAATGTAAATGAGTCTACGGGAGCATTCGTGTATATTCGGAAATGATCGTGTATAATCGTGCCTGTTCGGCGATTTCCGTTTCTATATTTAACGATATTATCTTGTAGAGAAAAGTTGTCGTTCTTCAAATCTACACCCTCATAAAAGTGGGTGTAAGTAGATGGCGCTACGATCAGAAATCGAGTATCCCCAGGCTGTCATTTTGCCAGAAGTTAAAAAGTGAAAAATCGACCGACTGGAACCCAGGCTAACCATTTCCCTGTCTGATAGTAATGTTTATTTGTATTTATATCGGCATGCTAGTGTTCATTTTCTAAATAACTATATTTCTGCATAAACGTTACCTACCTGTTTTCAGAGTGACTTGTTATCTTTAGTTCGGATGGCGCAAATGATCGTGCAAGCTTTTGTGAGACACGAGTATCCGTCGCCTATCAACACGTACTCTCCGATAATTTCTATTCATTAACCAGTACTAATAATGCTTCCAAATTTGGTACAAGTTTGGTTTGTGGAAGTCGTGATAGCGTAGTGGATGCACGTTCGCTTCAGGTGCGAAAGGTCCAGAGTTCGAACCCCGCTGGAGCCGTTATGATTGTGCCCTTAACACACTCAAACAGACAGCCAGAGCAAGTCTGTGATACTAACACCATCCTCCTATATCTAAACCTGGCTTGTCAGTGGAAGTCGTGATAGCGCAGTGGAAGTCGTGATAGCGCAGCGGTAGCGTGTTCGCTTCAGGTGCGAAAGGAGCAGAGATTGAGGCCCGCTGGAGCCATTATGATTGTGGCCTTAGGCAAGGCATTTAAATTCCACGTTGCCTCTTCTCTCCCCCTCGTGGCAATGGATTCCATCAGGAATGAGGTCTCGAGAGTGATTAATATAAGTTGTAAAAACTTGTTTCGCAATCAAGCTTAAAATAAATTTGTATAAACTATCTGAACTTCCAGAGAAATCATTAAAGAACTTCTCATGAACCAAAATTGATCCATGGCTTTCACGGCCCTGTTGTTTATTATTATTATACAAATTTATTTTAGCTCAATTGCGAAACAAGTTATTTCAACTTATATTAATCACTCTCGAGACCTCATTCCTGATGGAATCCATTGCCACGAGGGAGAGAGAAGAGGCAACATGGAATTTAAATGCCTTGCCTAAGGGCACAATCGTAACGGCTCCAGCTGGGCTCGAACTCCGGACCTTTCGCACCTGAAGTGAACGCGCTATCACGACTTCCTTGATCCTTCCCTCTTGTTTACAAATATTGATAATCCGGATCAATCGTATCCTCACGTCTTGAACCGTTCTAATGAAGTTACATGAAAATATGTGACCGTTATTTTAAACCGATAGCGTACAGAGAACTATCATCAACCAAGGGTAGTAATGTTGGCAAAGTTTGCCAGTAGCATCTTTCCAACAACATCTACTAGGCTTGTTCAAATGGGGTCACTGGAGTAAATACGATATCAAGTTAAATTGTTGTTGTCGTGGTGATGAACCCCCCCCCCCCGAGTTCACACCCTGCTGTAGCCGTTATGATGTATATGTATGTTTTACATTTATTTATCGTCGCTACCGGTTGCCCATATCAGTGACGCCTCCTGAAGAGATTAGTCGTTTTAGATTTTTGGAGGATAGTGCAATGATACAGACAGAGACCCATTCCAGAATCTCCTCTGGTTCTTTTACGTGCACGGTGTAAAGCACCGACACGAGACCTCAGTTTAACGTCCCATCTGAAAGACTGCGATCACTGGATTACCAGTCCAGCGTGTTACCACTGGACTACAGATCCGTCTGTCGTTATGATTGTGCCCTTAGACAAGGCATTTAAATTCCACGTTGCATCTTCTCTCTCACACGTAGCGATGGGTTCCATTAGGAATGAAGTCTCGAGAGTTATTAGTACAAGTTGTAAGAACTTGTTTCGCAATCAAGCTAAAACAAATTAGTATAAACTAATCTGAAAGAATGAGGTCTCAAGAGTTATTAATACAAGTTGTAAGAACTTGTTTCGCAATTGAGCTAAAATAAATTGATATAAACTAATCTGAAAGGACACAATGACTTTTTCTCCAACTGAACCTATAGACTGGAATATTGCCACATATCAGTAGCATCCTTGCAACACATTTCTTCAAATGTTTAGTTTATACAAATTTTATTTTAGCTCGATTGTGAAACAAGTTTATGCATAGACTGACAAATCTATTTCATGTTGCCAAGATGGCTACCAATGTTTGAGGCCGGAAGCCACTAAATTCAACCATGTTGATAAATGAGCTGATAACTTGGTCTGGAAATATTGAGTCGACAATTTTCCCCAGAGTTATGTCCCTTTCTAACTTTCCATTCTATATAATATCCTGCCTTATGCCAACTCTGCATTACAGACGGATCTGTAGCCCAGTGGTAACATGCTGGACTGGTAATCCAGGGATCGCAGGTTCGATCCCCCGTCTGACCCTAATAAAATTAACAGTCTTTCAGATGGGATGTTAAACCGAGGTCTCGTGTCAGTGCTTTACACCGTGCATATAAAAGAACCGGAGGAGACTCTGGACTTGGTTTCTCTCTGTATCATTGCACTATCCTCCAACATCTAAAATGACTAATATCTTCAGGAGGCGTCGCTCATATGGGCAACCAGTAGCGACGATAAATAAACGTAAAACACAGACACAACTCTGCATTCACTATGTCGCCACTTGGATACTAATTTCACATGGTGACTCAGTGAATTTCAAATGAATAAATTTTGGCAGAGTTATGGGACTTTGTTTCTTTCATTTCTGTGCAATATATAGCGAAGATTTACGACGTTATGACACAATTCTACTGAAATCCATGAAATATTTCCACAGTATTCGGCTACAAATAAGAAAAATACATTAATGAATTATTGTCTGCTACAATTATTTGAACTATTAATAGCCTTAATTTTACCCGGCATGCAAAGAGTTAAGATGCATAAATCAAAGACATTGACGAACAAGATGGCCACCAGACACATAGTATAGCCTAATGTTTCAATATTCCATGCAATAATGATACTGTTGTCTAGAAACAGTTTTAATATATATCATAGCAACCCAATTTGATAATTTTGTTTATACAAATTTATTTTAGCTCGATTGCGAAACAAGTTATTACAACTTATATTAATCACTCTCGAGACCTCATTCCTGATGGAATCCATCGCCACAAGGGAGAGGCAACGTGGAATTTAAATGCCTTGCCTAAGGGCACAATCGTAACTGCTTCAGCGGGGCTCGAACTCCGGACCTTTCGCACCTGAATTTGATAATTGCTATTGACCATGTATGTATTAAAATGTCCTTTTTAGATATATACAATATATTGGTATCAAAATGACAACTATTCTATAGAGTGGTGGAACCTATGCTCGGCGTAAATCCTACATATCCTGGCCTATAAAAAAAAGTTAAATGTACTTGCCGTATATTATTATTTTCTTAAGTCGTGAACACAACTTTCATAAAATTGTTGTTGAAAATTTTAGCTTCATTACGTGACCATGCGCCTAAATACAGCTATCGCAATGGCACCTGTTTCCATGGGGAACTAGATACTTTAGGGCACCTATGCACGGCGTACATGAATTTTTTTATTTATGCATGGGTAAATGTTGAATATATTATTTTGACTTAGTAACTAACAATATTACAACTCATAAGAAACTTTTTTCTGGTTATTTGTACATTTCCCCCCCCCAATCCGGATAGCTACCTGAAATGCTCATAAACTGCATATTTCGGTGAAATTCCCAACAAGTTGTCTATTTATATTCGGCTACTGAACCAGTCAGGTGACAGTTGCATTAGGCTACCGGTACGCACAACGGAATGTTATTGAACCATGCTTCACCTCTGTCAGCGAAAATAGGTTAAAACTATTTAAATATTTTAAATACGGATGTAAATGTAAAAAATACGCCAAGCATAGGAATACGCCGAGCATAGGTTCCACCACTCTATTAAGTTTTATATTTCCATCTATTATAAAGTCATATTAATGTATTCTAACATGGCTCGGCATTTTGTCTGTATACGCAAAGAAGGAATTTACCGTTGTTAAATCTGCAATAAAACATGGTTTAGTGCGTGATGTCAAATGTGACATCAATTTTGTGGCGACTTTCTAAAAAGTAACACCAACTATTTTTGTGCTTTTTAGATAGTTTTGTCGAATGGAAACAATATTTGTATTTACGCTATTTATAGTCGATAAAGTTTGTTGTTCTGAGTGCCGTCATTAACCACTTAGGTCTGTGTGGTTAATTCCTGCGCGTGTGAACTCCAAACCATGTTTTATTTGCCAATAAACAACGGAAAGGCAAATATTATTTCTTAACCCTTTCCCTCATAAAAGCACCTCTTGACGCCATTACCAATACGACATACAAATGTAGTAGCCAAACCAATGTTCATAAACCCTTTCCCTCATAAAAGCACCTCTTGACGCCATTACCAATACGACATACATGCAATGTAGTAGCCAAACCAATGTTCATAAACCCTTTCCCTCATAAAAGCACCTCTTGACGCCATTACCAATACGACATACATTAACAATGTAGTAGCCAAACCAATGTTCATAAACCCTTTCCCTCATAAAAGCACCTCTTGATACCATTACCAATATGACATACAAATGTAGTAGTCAAACCAATGTTCATAAACCCTTTCCCTCATAGAAGCACCTCTTGACGCCATTACCAATACGACATACATTGACAATGTAGTAGCCAAACCAATGATCATAATAAAGAATCTCATGTAGTCCCAGTAATATCTATGGAGGTGGGATAAATATGGCGACTACTTATACACTGCATGATAGCTAAATGGCTGTCGTTTGTATGGAGATATAATAGTGTATTAACCTAAATCTCTATGAAGTCCCAGTAATATCTATGGAGGTGGGATAGATATGGCGACTACTTATACACTGCATGATAGCTAAATGGCTGTCGTTTGTATGGAGATATAATAGTATATTAACCTAAATCTCATGTAGTCCCAGTAATATCTATGGAGGTGGGATAGATATGGCGACTACTTATCCACTGCATGATAGCTAAATGGCTGTCGTTTGTATGGAGATATAATAGTATATTAACCTAAATCTCTATGTAGTTCCAGTAATATCTATGGAGGTGGGATAGATATGGCGACTACTTATCCACTGCATGATAGCTAAATGGCTGTCGTTTGTATGGAGATATAATAGTATATTAACCTAAATCTCTATGTAGTTCCAGTAATATCTATGGAGGTGGGGTAGATATGGCGACTACTTATCCACTGCATGATAGTTAAATGGCTGTCGTTTGTATGGAGATATAATAGTATATTAACCTAAATCTCTATGTAGTCCCAGTAATATCTATGGAGGTGGGGTAGATATGGCGACTACTTATCCACTGCATGATAGCTAAATGGCTGTCGTTTGTATGGAGATATAATAGTATATTAACCTAAATCTCTATGTAGTTCCAGTAATATCTATGGAGGTGGGATAGATATGGCGACTACTTATCCACTGCATGATAGCTAAATGGCTATCGTTTGTATGGAGATATAATAGTATATTAACCTAAATCTCTATGTAGTCCCTGTAATATCTATGCAGGTGGGATAGAATGGCGACTACCTATTCACTGCATGATAGCTAAATGGCTGTCGTTTGTATGGAGATATAATAGTATATTAACCTAAATCTCTATGAAGGAAAGGGTTAAATGGCTGTCGTTTGTATGGAGATATAATAGTATATTAACCTAAATCTCTATGAAGGAAAGGGTTAAATGGCTGTCGTTTGTATGGAGATATAATAGTATATTAACCTAAATCTCTATGAAGGAAAGGGTTAAATGGCTGTCGTTTGTAGGAAAGGGTTAAATGGCTGTCGTTTGTATGGAGATATAATAGTATATTAACCTAAATCTCTATGAAGGAAAGGGTTAAATGGCTGTCGTTTGTATGGAGATATAATAGTATATTAACCTAAATCTCTATGAAGGAAAGGGTTAAATGGCTGTCGTTTGTATGGAGATATAATAGTATATTAACCTAAATCTCTATGAAGGAAAGGGTTAAATGGCTGTCGTTTGTATGGAGATATAATAGTATATTAACCTAAATCTCTATGAAGGAAAGGGTTAAATGGCTGTCGTATGTATGGAGATATAATAGTATATTAACCTAAATCTCTATGAAGGAACGGGTTAAATAACCATGTGTTGATTATGGAATGGCTATTGAAATACATTGTGCGCGATACAGTCAAACAATCATAGAAAACAATGGAAGCAATTTAATGTAGCCAAATCAACAAACCTTTGTATACCTTGCACTTTTCCCCTGTATACCTTACACTTTTCCTTGTATACCATGCACTTTTCCCTTGTATACCTTGCACTTTTCCCTTGTATACCTTACACTTTTCCCCTGTATACCTTAATCTTCTCCCTTGTATACCTTGCACTTTTCCCCTGTATACCGTAAACTTCTCCCTTGTATACCTTGCACTTTTCCCCTGTATACCTTGCACTTTTCCCCTGTATACCTTAAACATTTCCCTTGTATACCTTGCACTTTTCCCCTGTATACCTTGCACTTTTCCCTTGTATACCTTGCACTTTTCCCTTGTATACCTTGCACTTTTCCCTTGTATACCTTAATCTTCTCCCTTGTATATCTTAAACTTCTCCCTTGTATACCTTGCACTTTTCCCCTGTATACCTTAAACATTTCCCTTGTATACCTTGCACTTTTCCCCTGTATACCTTGCACTTTTCCCTTGTATACCTTACACTTTTCCCTTGTATACCTTGCACTTTTCCCTTGTATACCTTGCACTTTTCCCTTGTATACCTTACACTTTTCCCTTATATACCTTAATCTTCTCCTTGTATACCTTGCACTTCTCCCTTGTATACCTTGCACTTTCCCCCTGTATACCTTAAACTTCTCCCTTGTATACCTTACACTTTTCCTTTGTATACATTAAATTTATCATTTGTATACCTTAAACTTCTCCCCTGTATACCTTAAACTTCTCCCTTGTATACCTTACACTTTTCCTTTGTATACATTAAATTTATCATTTGTATACCTTAAACTTCTCCCCTGTATACCTTAAACTTCTCCCTTGTATACCTTACACTTTTCCTTTGTATACATTAAATTTATCATTTGTATACCTTAAACTTCTCCCTTGTATACCTTGCACTTTTCCCCTGTATACCTTAAACTTCTCCCTTGTATACCTTGCACTTTTCCCCTGTATACCTTAAACTTCTCCCTTGTATACCTTGCACTTTTCCCCTGTATACCTTAAACTTCTCCCTTGTATACCTTACACTTTTCCTTTGTATACCTTTTAGAATGATAAAGACAACATATGACTATATATATTTTATTTCACACATACATGGAACTACTGGTCCGCCTCCGTGGTCGAGTGGTTACGGTCATCGACTTGCATACCACTGTAACCAATCATCACTGATGAGCTCAGACCATGTCTCATTTATATGAAAAAGTTAGCAGTTTCTTATGAAGCACCAAGTACTGGTTAACAGCTGGAGCCTGCCCAGGAAAGGTGTTAGGTAAACTTCCCGCTGGCGATATAGCCCAAAATGGTGCTGATGCAGGCGTAAAACCCGAACAAACAAACAAACATGAAACTCTGATTACAGACAACAAAACAATTCAACAATGGATAACAGTGTGTGTGTCTAGATTGTAATTAATGTCGCTAGAACTTACAGTCCGGCCCGATTCCTATTTTACTTTACATGTTTTATATGCACAAGTATACACATAACATAAAACTGACACAGGCAATAAAATATGATCAGCTCGAGTACCTTTCTATAGTTTATTTGTTTTTCGGGTTTAAATTGGACTAACAGCTTATACTATGTGCATGCAACTCTCCAGTGGTGGAGGAAGAGCCCGGGTACGCCTCTGTACAGTATTTCAGACACAGATGGGCACCCAGGTAGAACCACCAACTTTCTGTAACTCAGCTGAATAGATTCCTCAGTTTTAAAGAATTTATTGGGATTCGGTCTACAGCCGTGAGGGGCAAGTTATTTACAGTCTTGACCTTGACCCACTTGGCGCATTTATGTCTCGTTACCTTGGTAACGAACAGGACTTTCAGTTTCATGGTTTTCAACAATTATTTTTACCCTTTCCCACAAAGAAGCACCTCTCGCCGCTATTATCAATATCACATACATTGACAACATAATAGCCTGATAAACCAGCGGTCGCAAGTTTGATCCCCGTCTGATCGTAATAAAATTAACAGTCTTTCAAATGGGACTTTAAACCGAGGTCTCGTGTCGGTGCTGTACACCGTGCACGTAAAAGAACCAGAGGAGACTCTGGAATGGGTCTCTATCTGTATCATTGCACTATCCTCCAAAAATCTAAAATGACTAATCTCTTCAGGAGGCGTCGCTCATATGGGCAACCGGTAGCGACGATAAATAAAAGGAAAACACACACATGTAAGTAGCCAAACCAACATTCACAATAAAGACCAGAGTGTCGTGAAGTCACTGTAACATCTATAGAGGTGGGGTAGATATGCTGATATGCTAAATGGATGTCGTTTGTATGGAGATATAGTAGCCTGGGAACAGGCGTCGATATATTATGCCTGGTCAGTCATATAAATCTATTTTAACACCGAGACTATTAATTGGGCCGTATCGAGTTTCTGGCCAGAAGTTAAAAAGTGAAAAATCAACTGGAACCCAGGCTAGAGATATAGTACAGGGTGTCCGAAAAGATATAGAGGATATTTGTGTTTATTAGTGTAAGATAGGATTTTATTTCATCGAGTGATCGCCGAAAATTGTATTTCCACAAGTGGCTTTAAAAAAATAGCTGTATGAAACTGAATACAAGCAAAGTTATGTGAAAAATTAATTACCCAACTCGAGCAGAATTAATAACTGAACTCGTCAAACATTTTAAATCGATAATATACATGTATGTTGTCGCAGAAACAGTATGTTATAATGGTCACCTCTAAGTAAAACAATCCAGTCACCCATTTGTATTTGGTGATCAAAAATTAATTACCCAACTCGAGCAGAATTAATAACTGAACTCGTCAAACATTTTAAATCGATAATATACATGTATGTTGTCGCAGAAACAGTATGTTATAATGGTCACCTCTAAGTAAAACAATCCAGTCACCCATTTGTATTTGGTGATCAAAAATTAATTACCCAACTCGAGCAGAATTAATAACTGAACTCGTCAAACATTTTAAATCGATAATATACATGTATGTTGTCGCAGAAACAGTATGTTATAATGGTCACCTCTAAGTAAAACAATCCAGTCACCCATTTGTATTTGGTGATCAAAAGACTTAATACTTCAGGTACACATTGCTATACAACACAAGTTTCTTCGTATTCCAGGGCTTGCAGCCGATCTGTAGTCCAGTGGTAACATGCTGGACTGGTAATGATCACAGGTTCGATCCCCCGCCTGACCCTAATAAAATTAACAGTCTTTCAGATGGGACGTTAAACCGAGGTCTCGTGTCGGTACTTTACACCGTGCACGTAAAAGAACCAGAGCAGACTCTGGAATGGGTCTCTGTCTGTATCATTGCACTTTCTTCCAAAATCTAAAATGACTAATCTCTTCAGGAGAAATCGCTCATATGGGCAACCGGTAGCGACGATAAATAAACGTAAAACACACATTTCAGGACTCGTTCTAGATCAGAATTTTCGGCAGAAGTGAGTCTTTAACCCTTTCAACCCCACAGGCCTCTAAATAGGCTTATGAAAAGTGTAGATCCAGATGAGCCGGCTCGTAACGGGCCGTCTCGTCAGGATCTGCACTTTTTTGCCAGTAATAATTATTACTATTTTTAGATAAAATTACCCATTTTGATAAATGAACTGGTCCAAATGTAATTTTGTTATTAATTTATTGGTCTAAAAATAGCATGCACCAGTCCATGTCAGTTACTTGGGGTTGAAAGGGTTAAATGGTGTTATTTAATATAATTCTACAAGATGAGTTACAATACACAATATGACCATTAAATAGAAGCAGTGCTTCATAATGGGCCAGTGTATCTATCTTACTGGACAACATTCTGTATGAAAATTGTAAAAAAATGTTTTTAGGGAGAAGTGGGGTCCCCAGGGGGGGCAAAGTCAGGGTCCCTAGGGTGACTATTTCGCCTCAAGTCGCCCTCTAGAATGAGCCCTGCATTCAATATGACCATCAAATAGAACATATAAATAGAACCAGTGCATCTATCTTACTGGACAAAATTCTGTATGAAAATTGTAAACAAAAAAAAGACAATTTTAATTTTTTTTTAGGGAGAAGTGGGGCACTCAGGGTGACTATTTCGCCCAAGTCGCCCTCTAGAATGAGCCCTGCATTCAATGATTCCATAAACATCAGTAAAAGGACGTTGGCGGTGAATCCTTCCACCTCGTCGTTGACAAGACAGTTAACATAACAGCAAACATTAACAAATATCACAGCAATAACAGACACTGCAATCTCACTATTCATATACGGTACATGTAACTAACACTATTGTTATTGATGCATATATTAATAATAATAATCCGGCTCGTAATCGACGGGTTTTTAACTTGGAATCCTGCCTGCACCAGGGTTCCCGCTGTCGGTCGCCAATGGCGCCAATTGCAACAAAAAAACAATATTGGCGCTAAATTTTGTGAATTGGCGAAAATATTTGGCGCAACTTTTAAAAAAAAAAATCTTTTTCGGCACATGTTTTGTCAAATATTTGGCTTCATATATTTATTTGTGAACTATATGGCTCTTAGTGGGCTCCAAGTTTTTTTTAATTGGCTCCAGTATTTTTCAATTGGCAACAGAAGTGGCGCAGACAAACATTCAGACAGAGGGAACCCTGCTGCACCATGGTGATTGTGTCCTTGTGTATATGCACATCCACACACACACATCCTCCTCTCTCCCTCATGGCGATGGATTCAATCAAGAGCGAAAAATCTAAAGTTGTAAGAGCAAGTTTCAAACTAAAGTTAAAATAAATTTGCATAAAATGTTATAATGATTCGTATATAATTATATAATAAAACATAATAAAAATAATTATTACAAATTTCCAATTCACATGTACTATATATTTTACCATATTAAGCATGCCCTGTAGCTGTGTACAAAATCACACCAGAAACAATTATAATGGACATATTATTCATAAAATATGAATTCTTCCCGTTAACACACACATTATTGGACAGTTACTATTTGGTTCAAGCATAGAGTGGTGGAACCTACGCTCGGCGTATTCCTATGCTCGGCGTACTTTCCATTTTCATCCGTATATAAAATATTTATATAGTTCTAGGCTAATTTCGCTGACAGAGCTGAAGTATGGTTCAATAGCATTCCGTTGAGAGTATCGGTAGGCTTAGGCAACTGTCATGTGACATGTCCAGCAGACGAATATAAACAAGCAAATCATTGGGAGAATATTTCCACCGAAATTGTAATGGTGTATGAGCAATTCGGGTAGCTATCCGAATTTAGAAAATCTACACCTAACCCGAAACATAGTTTCTATACCATTTCTGATTAAGACCAATAAATGTTTTTACAAAATGATGCACTATATCAAAATAAGATATTCAACAAGTTATGGTGGATAAATAAAAAATAACAAGTACGCCGTGCATAGGTGCCCTGAAGTCTTCAGTTTCCCATATAAACGGGTGCCGACCGACACCGTTGCGATAGCTGTATTGAGCAGCAAGGTCACGTGATGAAGCTAAAACTATCGACAAGAGTATTTTGAAAGTTGTTTTCACGACTTACGAAAATAATAATATACGGCATGTGCAATTAACATTTTATACTGGTCATTATATGTGGGATTTACGCCGAGCATAGGTTCCACCACTCTATGTATTATTTACAAAGGATTGATGTAAAACACTCGCACATACCGCATAAAATGTGTTCTGGGTTACATCTACTAGTCCGACCACTCCCGTATACCAGTGCTCTGATTGCAACCATCTACTAGTCCGACCACTCCCGTATACCAGTGCTCTGATTGCAACCATTTTCTGCACTGTTGAGATATTGCATGGACAGATAACCCATGATTTTTGAATGTCATATAAGATAACTTTACTCAGTATATAATTATAAAGATATTTACGATGTACTTCTATATCTGGGTCTAGAGGCCTTAGATAGCTCACCTGACTAAGCAGTTTACATGTATTTTATGGCACTTCAAGAGAGTTCATGTTGCAATGGCGCCCAACGTGACTAAATATTTTGGTTTAAAATATCATTTTTGTGTGTTTGATTTTTGAGGTTAAAGTCGCACCAACAATCTACATCATAAGGCGACTGACTCTCCAGTTGTTATTGGTCGAAGAAGGCATCCAAGTGCCAATTCGACTTTTCCGGCATGGACGGGTGGCCCATGGGTAGAACCACTTACCTTCTGCAATCCAGCTAGATAGTTTTATCGCATGAAAGTTGGACTCAAAAACTATGGCGGTGAGGGGCAAGTGATTTTAAAGTCATTGACCATAACCACTCAGCTGCGGATGCGCCTTCACACCTCAATTACACCGGAATAAAAGCTTGAGCTATGGAACCAAATCAGAGATACCTCAACGAAATGTTCAGTCACGTCTTGCGGCCATGCATGGCAGATGCTAAATTGTCTAGATCCCCCAGAACCATAGGAAGTACCTACGGTATCTATTCAGAAAGCTCAATGAATTCTACATATTATGTTTGATGTAAATCTAATTCTACATATTATGTTTGATATAAATCTATTCTACATATTATGTTTGATATAAATCTATTCTACATATTATGTTTGATATAATTCTACATATTATGTTCGATGTAAATCTAATTCTACATATTATGTTTGATATAAATCTAATCTACATATTATGTTCGATATAAATCAGCTTAATGTAAATCTAATTCTACATATGTTTCAATGTAAATCAGCTTCATGTAAATCTAATTCTACATATTATGTTTCAATGTAAATCTAATTCTACATATTATGTTTCGATGTAAATCAGCTTCATGTAAATCTACATACCATGTTTAATGAAAATCTGATTCTACAGACTATGTAACTATTTGTCCTACTTCAGAAGTGTTTAATGATTGGACGGAATCAACATTATTGCAATTATCCACAACTTGTTTAGACTCACTGTCTATGACTATAGACATAAGGACTTGGAGACCAGTGATGTGACTAAATATGAATGTTAGGCTATTTATTACCATTATTTGCCTACCACAATATTGTCTACCACCCAATGTTAGCCTATTTATTACCATTATTTGCCTACCACAATATTGTCTACCACCCAATGTTAGCCTATTTATTACCATTATTTGCCTACCACAATACTGTCTACCACCCAATGTTAGCCTATTTATTACCATTATTTGCCTACCACAATACTGTCTACCACCCATGTAATATGCAATGATATCTTGCTTTAAATTGTACAATTATAGTATAGAACTGTCGTTTAGCTCAAGCTCGTTTATACAACTACGCATACATGTTCTACGCAAGGATCTCTTGCTTTAAATTGTACAATTATATTATAGAACTGTCATTAACTCAAGCTGTTTTATACAACTGCGTATACATGTAATATGCAATGATATCTTGCTTTAAATTGTTCCATTATAGTATAGAACTGTCTTTTAGCTCAAGCTGGTTTATACAACTACGTATACATGTAATATGCAATGATATCTTGCTTTAAATTGTTCCATTATAGTATAGAACTGTCTTTTAGCTCAAGCTGGTTTATACAACTACGTATACATGTAATATGCAATGATATCTTGCTTTAAATTGTTCCATTATAGTATAGAACTGTCGTTTAATTCAAGCTGGTTTATACAACTATGTATACATGTAATATGCAATGATATCTTGCTTTAAATTGTTCCATTATAGTATAGAACTGTCTTTTAGCTCAAGTTGGTTTATACAACTACGTATACATGTAATATGCAATGATATCTTGCTTTAAATTGTTCCATTATAGTATAGAACTGTCGTTTAATTCAAGCTGGTTTATACAACTATGTATACATGTAATATGCAATGATATCTTGCTTTAAATTGTTCCATTATAGTATAGAACTGTCGTTTAATTCAAGCTGGTTTATACAACTACATATACATGTAATATGCAATGATATCTTGCTTTAAATTGTTCCATTATAGTATAGAACTGTCGTTTAACTCAAGCTGGTTTATACAACTATGTATACATGTACTGATATCTTGCTTTAAATTGTTCCATTATGGTATTGAACCGTCGTTTAATTCAAGCTGGTTTATACAACTATGTATACATGTAATATGCAATGATATCTTGCTTTAAATTGTTCCATTATAGTATAGAACTGTCGTTTAACTCAAGCTGGTTTATACAACTATGTATACATGTAATGATATATTGCTTTAAATTGTTCCATTATAGTATTGAACTGTCGTTTAATTCAAGCTGGCCACTATATGTGTAAATACCCAACTCATTTAGTACAACTTCTATGTGCTAATAATTATTCAATTCGTTTTATAAAACTTCGTATATACACTTACTACGCAGGAATAGTTTCGCTTTATTGAACACTTCTAGTAATACGCAATGATAGTTGTTACTATGTCGATTATTAAATGTTCAAATTCATATCAAAGTAATAAAGACGTTATTATGTGGCTAGTTTCATATCAGTCTAGATATCGACCCTCGGCACCTTGATATCATCCTTCGAACTTTGGCCATGCTAATATCAAGTTACCTCGGGTCCGATACCAAGGCTGATATGAAATAGCCACGTAATAACCTCTATTTTAATTAGAGAGCTTAAGCTTAGGGCTATTCTTCCATATGGTCCAATTAGTAGCATGGATTTCTACCCAGTACAAACTGCCCGTGATGGCCACGTAGACTTGGAAGAGAATTGCAGTGTTTTATTTATCGGTAGTGACTCCTTTGCTGGCAAGTTCATTCTTCACTCTCTGTAGATAACTGGAGTCTGGATAACCAAACCTGCAACAAACAATGATATCCAGCACATGTGTCGTTACCTTGACCTTTGACCCCAAATTAAATAGTGGTTCACATACTGGTGACCGTCACCAAAACTCTCGACTCAACCATGTAATGGTTATTGAGCACACTTACTGTTCAATGTTAACTTGACTTTTATCCCACTGACCTCAACATGAGATGTCACCTACTGATCACCATCAACCTCCTTGACAAAGTTTGATGGAAGTATGTCACAATGCTCAGTAGTTGAGCAGACATGTTTTTCATATTAAATGTTACGATCACTTTCACATTTAAATCCATATACTCCAAATTCAATAGGGACGGGACCATGTACTGGCCTGGAAGATATAAACTATGCCAAAAGCTACACACATTCAATAATCTAGTCTCAACCGATACAGATGCTTCAAATGTTACTGTTACCACCAAATCTCCCACCTCAGTTGCCGCCTTGTAACCAACAGGTCAGAGTAATGTAATGTTATTTTATAACCTTGTTTCACAATTGAGCTCAAATCAATGTGTATAAACCAACCATTAATTCATTCTCATTAACAGGAATACATATAGACAACTGTTTATAGAATAATGTTTTGATTACATATGTTGTACTTAAAACTGCACTAAAACAAGAAATGGATATACAGTATAGATTATTATGTTATATTTCGGGTTTTACGCCTGCATCAGCACAATTTTGGGCTATATCGCCGACGGGCAGTTTACCTAACAACACCTTTCCTGGGCAGGCTCCAGTGGTTAACCAGTACTTGGATGCACCAACCTCCGTAAGAAACTGCCAACTTTTTCATATAAATTAGTCACGGTCTAAGCGGGGCTCGAACCCGTGACCATCAGTGATGATAGGTTACAGTGGTATACAAGTCAGCGATACAGTATAGAAGAATTTATATAATTCTTGTGATGTTACCTTGTTGGCCCTCCACTAACACTTGTCTTACCTTGTTGGCCCTCCACTAACACTTTTCTTACCATGTTGGCCCTCCACTAACACTTGTCTTACCTTGTTGGCCCTCCACTAACACTTGTCTTACCTTGTTGGCCCTCCACTAACACTTTTCTTACCATGTTGGCCCTCCGCTAACACTTGTCTTACCTTGTTGGCCCTCCTCTGCTAACACTTGTTGGCCCTCCACTAACACTTGTCTTACCTTGTTGGCCTCCGCTAACACTTGTCTTACCTTGTTGGCCCTCCACTAACACTTGTCTTACCATGTTGGCCCTCCACTAACACTTGTATTACCATGTTGGCCCTCCGCTAACACTTGTCTTACCTTGTTGGCCCTCCACTAACACTTGTCTTACCTTGTTGGCCCTCCACTAACACTTGTCTTACCTTGTTGGCCCTCCACTAACACTTGTCTTACCTTGTTGACCCTCCACTAACACTTGTCTTACCTTGTTGGCCCTCCACTAACACTTGTCTTACCATGTTGACCCTCCACTAACACTTGTCTTACCTTGTTGGCCCTACACTAACACTTGTATTTCCATGTTGGCCCTCCGCTAACACTTGTCTTACCTTGTTGGCCCTCTGCTAACACTTGTCTTACCTTGTTGGCCCTCCACTAACACTTGTCTTACCATGTTGGCCCTCCACTAACACTTGTATTACCATGTTGGCCCTCCGCTAACACTTGTCTTACCTTGTTGGCCCTCCACTAACACTTGTCTTACCTTGTTGGCCCTCCACTAACACTTGTCTTACCTTGTTGGCCCTCCACTAACACTTGTCTTACCTTGTTGACCCTCCACTAACACTTGTCTTACCTTGTTGGCCCTCCACTAACACTTGTCTTACCATGTTGGCCCTCCACTAACACTTGTCTTACCTTGTTGGCCCTACACTAACACTTGTATTTCCATGTTGGCCCTCCGCTAACACTTGTCTTACCTTGTTGGCCCTCTGCTAACACTTGTCTTACCTTGTTGGCCCTCCACTAACACTTGTCTTACCATGTTGGCCCTCCACTAACACTTGTATTACCATGTTGGC